>JACBWW010000006.1:29485373-29556514 GCA_020086605.1 Lanius collurio | reverse complement strand
TATATATAATGATCAAGAAATATTTATACAGTGGAGGAATTTCATATTGGATAACATTTTTCCAGGTTTGCTATGGTGCAACCCTAAATCTATCCCATAGGACAGATAAGTACAGAGACTTGACCCTAAATTACCTAACTAAGCAAACCATTCCACTTTCTGACTGACCTTGCTGACAGGACACACTTTGATGTCCAGCAGCCGAGCCAAACATTATGTATATCTGAGATGACATTTATCTCAAGGAAACTTGCCAGACACACTCACAGATATAAATACTGCAACCTTTTACTTATTATTTCAAGAATACAAAGGTATTTTATTATACAAATAGATGAACTGGAGGGAATTCAAAGCAGAGGAACCTTTTCTTTCTCAAAGAATCTTTTTCAGAGATGGAAGGGAGAGAGAAGTATTCATGGTTTGCCTGAGTAAGGTTTGTCCTCTCATTCCTCCTCTGCACCATCTGTGCATCCACAGACTGCACAGGCTGTGAAAATGCAGGAGAATCAGCAGAAAGTTGCCTCATTGTTATCCTGCAATATCCACCACAAGGAATCTCCTGGCTTTGACATAGTTGCTACATCCAGGGTCACTTTTACACCCACTTGAAGCTTACACTACTACTGACACAGTGCGTTGGAAACTGATGTGCTGTAAAAACAACCTCTGTGATGGTTACATTATGTGGAGGCTATTGGGCAAGCTTTGTAAGGACCCAACTTGTCACAAAAGAAATGTAAAGCTCTCCATCTACAATCCACCCTCCCATCTGCTCTGTGTCAGCTCTCAGGAGGACAAAATAATAACTTCCAAACTGTTGAAGGAGAAAAATTCAAAGCTGGAAAGAAATCTCATAGAAAGATAAAAAATTGTTAGAAGGTTGTGTCTCCTGCAAAAGTAGCAGGAGAATATTTTAAAGAAGGATTATTAGGTTAGGTAAAGCTTCCCAGAAGTAAGATATAAGGGAAAATTCTGGCAAAAGGACCTCGGTCTATGAAATTTAAAACCAAACCAGTGAGAGCCCTCAAGAGAGAAGCTTCTCAAACAGCTGGGATACTCACTAATGCTCCTAGCAGAGGGAAATAAAATCTTAGTCTCATGTTCTTTAATCTGCAAGTTGCTTCCTTCAGCAAAGCAGTCCATTTCTTCCCTTCACTACTCCAGGTATTATTAATTAATTTCTTCCAGCAGAGGAGTAGCTGGAGTATATTGATCCTCTCTTGCTTCTTGGCTGGACAAACTGGCTGCTGGGAAGTGCTGCTCTTTGGTGCCTTTCCTTAGAAGTATGGGCATTACTTCTGATTTTCTCAGGGTTTCTCAGGCATGGAGGTGATCAGGTCCAGGGGACCAACATCCACCAACACAGCTGCAGTGCTGTGGCTTTGTGCCTAGAACCTGGAACCTTTTGCCCCAGAGCTCTCACTGACCTTGAGCTGGAAGGTCAAGCTGGTAGCTGGAGCAAGGAGAAAAGCTTTCATATTCTGTGGAGGCAGAGTGCTTCTTCTGTTGTCCAAATAGCACTGTTACACACCCTGCAAAGATTTCTGTACGAAGGGTGCAGAATATCAAGGTATAATGGGTTATGATTAATTTATGTGACTGCATCAGAATAAGAAAGTAATTTATCAGTGTGTATGGGATGGTGTCTGAATATTTTCATCAAAATCAGTTTTATTTTTCTAATACAGGTTACTGGTAAGCCATATACTATTTTTCAGGGCCTACAAAAGATGACTGAGAAAGGTACAACTACTGCAAAATCCCCTTAAATTTACTGCATTGTGGTCTGATTTCTCATTAGAAAACCATTCGGAGCAGCCATTCTGAAAAAGAAATTTAAAAAAAACCCAAAAAACCAAAACCAGAAATCACCTCTCCTACTTAGTAAATGGACTCTGTTTAAGAAGAACAGGATGGAAAAAGTAATAGCTGAATAAAAAAGCAATGACCTAGAATCTATCAGGCCTCTGAAGGGAGAAGATAGTATCTTAGCTGACTTCACCTCCATAAAAATGCTGGGCTTTTTTGCCAGATCTAGGAACTAACACATCACAGGATATAAAGACTTAAGTGACTTGCACTTAGAAGCAGAAGGGATGAAGGAGGGAAGAAAGCTTTAAACAAGACTTGAAGTGTTCTCCCCTTTGAGGCACAGAGAGAGAAATACTTTGTGAAGTAGCAACCAGGACTGACTGGTGAGACCCAAAAGCAGAACTGCTCAAGCAATGGTTCCAGCCCGGCTGCAAGGCAAACCAATTTTGATTAGGCTTTGCCAAAATGCCACGCAAAATAAATGAATGAAGGGTAGCTAGCTGCCAGGAGGTGCTAGGGAACTAGGAGTGCTCCCTCCTCTTCATTCCCACATACACATCCATGGTGGGAGGTGATCTCATTAGAAATTGTGTAAATTTGCCCATAGGCTTCAAGGCAGGAACTATAAGTGATCTAGTCCTAAGATGTTCCATAGCACTTTACAGTCTTCTGGTCTGTTCTGAGGCTTTAAGAAAATTGGCAGTGCCATTGCTACCAGCAGAAGCAGACCCACCTTGCTATGGCTGGCCTGCTGAGGTATCCACAGTCAGCAGGAAGGGAAATACCTCTTGGCCCTGTGTGAGAGTAGAGGTGCATGATTCAGTACTGGTTTACATGGATGGTTAAAAGACCTGGTGACAAGACTCAGAGGATGCTCAGTGAGGCCACAAGAGTTCAAAAGTGCATGTAAACAGAGTCATAGCAACCCACAGGCAAGAAAACAAGACTGTGGGAACACAGCTTCCCTGGGAATATCCATTATTTAAATTCTCTTCTTAATTTTACTCACAGATAGATAAGGACAGCTCAAAACACCTCTGCTAAGCTCTTGATGTGACTCTGCCTGCATTATGGTATTGAAGGTTGGCCTTGGAGTATAAAGCAGTTAGAATGTATTTCTACTCCCATTCCTGACAAATCTAGTCCTGTGATGTGGGGCTGTGGAAACCACAATACCTTGTATTGGATTTGCTTCTTAATATTGCATACTCACTTTTCTGTACACTATCTAGAACTCAAAAATAATTTGTATCAGTAATATTGGAATGTTACATACTACTAAGATAGAAAACAAAAGGAGCAGCAGAAAGTGTCCTTTTACTGTACCTTTCACAGCCAGTTGCAGCTATTCCCTCTATGTGGCAGGTGAAAGCTCTTTCACCCCTTCCTGGCTTTCCTGGAAACATAATACCATCTTTAGCTTCACAGCTGAGTAAAATTTGGCTTCCTCCTCTGTGCATGATATCAGGCGCTGAACAGGGCAGTGCATTAACTAGAGAAAAGGGATCAAAAAAAGCATCAGTTCAAGCTAAAATTTGTAGTTTCAAGCAGGACAATACAGTGACAGCTGAAAAAGGGAGCACTACCATGTCCTGAGAGAAGGGATGTCTGCTCTGCTCCAGACATCCCACACTGCAGCAGTGCCAGCACTCTTTTGGTATAAACCAGCCAAGTCCGCTGGTATCAACAAGCCAGTGATTTTAGGCTTCTGCAAAACTGGAGGGGGTTGCTCTCTGTAGAATGTGGTGAAAATGAGGGCAGAGTTGGGTCCAATACATTTGCCTTGGCTGGAAGCAGAAACCAGTCCTTCAGCATTTCATTCAAACTGGACAGAAATTCCTTCAGTGCAGCCTATTGCGAAGGCATGAGACGCTCTGCAGAAATGAGATGGGCATGCCTGCCAGGAGCCTTGAGGAGGATGCTCTCTCCCATTTACCAAGGCACTGCATCATCTTCCAGGCTGGCCCGAGCTGCTGCCAGTGTTTACAGAGACATGGAGATGCGTCAAAGCCCCCTGGCAGAGGCGCTGGAGGGCGCAGGCGGCCGCCGGGAGCTTTGGCGTGTGCCCGCGGAGCCGGGGGCAGGCGGGCGCACACACGGACACGGACACGCGCGCTGCGTGCGCGCAGCCAGCCGGGGTAAGGCCAGCCCCCGGCAGCGGGGCAATCCTGCTGCTGCTGCTGCTGCTGCTGCTGCTGCTGCTGGATTTTTCCAGCCAGAGCATCCTGCCGGCTCTGCCGTGATTTATGGAAAGCGGTTTCTGACGCGGGGCTTTTTCTATTACGACAGGGACCCACGGACTGGAGGAGGCAGAGCTGCAGTCAGGGCAGGAGAAGTGAGGGAGAGGAAGAGGCGGGAGCAGAGGGACACGGAGGAGTGGAGAGGACTTAGGGAGAGACAGGCGCGGAGCCACTTCGGAGATGCGTAAGTTATAACTAAGAGAGCAGGAGGAAAGGCAGAGAAAAGGAGAGCTGTAGGGAAGGGAAAGGGAAAGGAGATCCAGAGGGCAAACACCAGGAGACGAGTTTAGGGAACACCCCAGCCTACCGAGAAGGATCTGTTCTGTCTGAATCTTCACCATGAGCGCAAGGAAGAGCTGCCCCCTGCCACTGGGGCAAGGAGACCAGGAGGAAAAGCAGAGCGAGGGATCTCCCGACCTGGAGCGACAGGAGTGTGAGATGGAGCTGAGGAACAAAGCTATTCTGCAACAGAAGAGGCGCCTCAAACAGGCCACCCAATTTGTGCACAAGGACTCTGCTGATCTGCTGCCCCTGGATGGCTTGACAAGGCTTGGCACCTCCAAGGATCTGGTGAGTCCAGTGGGACCCCGTGGGAGGGAGTCCTCCTAATAGCCTTCATTCCTGTTGGGAACTGCTGTCAGGCTTTGTGAAAGGATCATAGGTTCAGCAAAATCGAAACTTTTCTTCAGGATCATCTAGGAGCAGGTCAGGGTAAAGGGAAAGAGTTAATCACTCATTTGTTTGCATCCATCTTCTCATGCTTCCCCATAGGAAACAAACTCCTTGCAGAAGCAGGCAGGCGTGGATTGGAAGGACCGTTCAGAATCCAAACTTCCATTCACCCAGTACCTACACATGTTCATGTGACATATCAGTTTCCATGTGGGACATCTCAGAAAGCCCCCATGTATTTCTGCATGATCCAGCCCAAAGTCCAGCTCTTCAGGAGCAGGACTCAGCAGGGAGGGAAATACAATTAATGACACTGTGAGAGACTTATGTTTGACCTTGTCACCTTTTTGCAATTTTCTCTCTCCCCCCACTCTCTGGATTTATGGAGGGACAAGCAAAGGGCAGGGCTTCTAACCAGGCACACAGACAGATGCAGTGCCTGGCACTCGTGGGTGACTCCTTTGGGGAGGAGGCACAGAGCGAGGCCTGTGGGCATCTCCTTGTGGTGACGTGTAGCAGGAAACATCAGGGAGGGAGGTCTGTTCCAGGAGCCTTGGCAGTCTGTGGTCTGGAAGGGCTTCCCCAAGGCTGGAAGCAGATTCCCATAGGGTCTATTGCTGGCTCAACTGCACACACACTCTCCTCGCTCTGGCGGTTTTGCAATCCAACTTCTCTCCACTGTAAACTATTCAAGCGAGTGGAGGTCTAAACCATTTTCCCAAAAGAAGGCTAAAGGTATGGTTGTGATGGAGGAACTTATTCCATCTGTGGCAGTGGGTGTCATAAAAGAGCTTGCCCCTCCCTGCAGTCTGTGCTTCCCTCTGGATCCTCAGACAGTCGCAGCAGCACCACAGATGCTCTCTCGCCTGTGCCTGTCATTTCCCAGCTCCCGAGGCACACAGTGGCACAGGGCCACACGCACGAGGGACCGGCAGGTCCCTGGCAATGAGAGCTGATGCTCCTTGCTGAAACCTCGGGGTGCAGCGGCTCTGCCCTGCACAGAGGAGGGGTCAGCGCCACGTTCCCGTGCTGGCACATCCTGCTGCTCCCGCCTGGCTGCCTCGGCAGCTGCTGGGAGCCTCTGGCTCGGCAGGGTCACGGGCGGCTCCTCCGAGTCACCCTGATCTGTCGCCTCACGGTCTGCAGCCGCACTCATGGCTGTCAGCAGGTGTGCAGTGTCCCTCCCACCGTGCCACAGTCACACCAGAGCTGTCCTAGCTGGGAGCAGGGACTCTCTTCCCACGGGGAAGGAGCTGTGGCCACGCCGGAGAGCTCCGCTCAGGCTGGCAGCACAGGAGGGCCAGAGCTGGCCCTCGGGGCCTGCGCCACTGCAGCTCCAGCACCGCCTCAGGAGCACAGCCCGGCGCAGCCCTGGGTCCGTCCCTCGGCAGGCTATGGAGAGGAGCCGCTTCCGAGTCTTTCCGTGTGTGTTTGCTGACCCCAGCCACAAAGGCAGGGAGAAACCTGTCCACCTGCTTTGCTTTGGGATTGACTCCTGCCACACTGTGCCTCAAAGCGACACCTGTCACCCTGAAGCCCCAAGGGGTTCCTTGAGCATGACAGTCCTTGTCCAAATCACTTGCCACAAGCAGCTCTCCTGGTGGAATTAGCCATTCCAGGCAGGAGAATTCCTGGTGTGCAGATGGTGTTAGGTCACTGCAACCCACTGCAAACTTAATGTTTGGTCCACAACAGAACATCTGAATTATTTTTACCATGGACCTAGGGAGCAGTGAATAAAGGATCACAGATTTTTTTTCTGATGTGGACAGTTTGCTCTGGTGTTAGAGGGCACAAAATAAAGTGTGGCCCCTGTGCAAATAGTGCCATACCTGGGGTCAGTGTGAACCTCAGTTTCTGCTTTAACTTGGAGCAAAAAAGAATTAAACCTTGGATTTCCAAGGGGCATTCCACAGTTCCTGCAACTCGATGGGCCACTGTGATATTGCTGTGATGTTTTGGGGGCTGCAAATCAGAGTCCAAAATACGCTCTTGGTTATTTCTCTAGGCACTTCTCCAGCCCTATGAAAACAATATTTGTGCTTCCCAAATTGATCTGGTTCCCTCTTGGAGGACAGGAATACAAAACAGGAATGTACAGAAAATGAAGCAGCAGTAGGAAGTGCTAGAGAGTTTGATTTGGAGAGAGAGTAAAATGCCCCGGACTCCTATAGCGCTTACACTGGGAAGAAAGTTTAATTAATTCCCCAGAAAAGGTCTCCATTGACAGTGCCAGAGACTTCAGCTGTGGCAGCTCCATGTCCTAAAATTAGAGCAAGGCCCTATACAATTTGAAACAAAAGACCTGCTTTTGTATACAGTCATGGGCTGTTACTTTTTGCCATTCTTTTCTGTGTATTCTGGGTGTGCACTTAGCTTATGCAATGTATCCAGCAATGCCTAGGATTTGATGGGCCCATCATGTCTCCAATAATGAGTAATTATATATTTCCGTGGAGACGTCATGTTTCCAGCTTTGCAACAAAAAGCATGATCAGTTTTGGGTTTTTTTTAATGGCAAAATAAAAAAGGAGTAGCTACATGAGCTAAAAAATTCTGGAAGTACCAAGAAAGTCTGAAGATCCGGCTTCTCACCTCCCAAAAATCAAGATCCCCAGTTCATACAATGGCACTAATCATAGCAAAGCCTGGAGATTTCACATTGGAGAACCTGAACCTTCTCCAAGTTGCACTGGGAATCTTCTTTGATCCCTCTAAGTGCCCTGAGAGGGCCTCCTTTCCAACTCCTGGCCACAATACCCACAACATCCTCCCTCACCATCATCTAAATGTGATGGTTTCTGACCAGTCCAAGAGCAACAAGAGTCTCCACTTCTGTTTCACTGGTAAAAGAGAAGAGAGGCAGGGCCCTAGGAGTCTGCTCTTGAATCAGATGCCTCCAAAATCCCAAAGCTGAGCTAATCCCCACCAGTACTCGGCCTCTTCCCTGCCTGAGTGACAAGAAGGGGACAGAAGTGGCTGCTGCAAAGGGCCTGCTCATTTTGTGGGAAAGGTTGCAGGGAGAGGGAAAGGTCCTTTGCATGCCAGATTGTGAGAGGCAGGAGGGAGGATGGGAATTTGGAGACCTGCTGTTTGTTCCCTGCCCTTTTCCCATGGCCCAGATGTTAGCTGGCAGCCAAACTGGCACTGTGCTCAGAGTATTTAGGGAGCTAAGTACAACAGCCAGCTGTGCCGTGGGCAGGCATAGTAGGCTGGGAAAAGACCAGGAGCAGAGGGATATTTTTACCCCACTTTTTCAACTGCTGCAGTGTTTCTCATGCAGTACGTGAATGATCTCTCACCCCTTGAGTGGCAGGGAGACAGAGGCATGAGGGACTTGGCATCTTGCAAAGAGCAATGCTGAGTGTGACCAAAGAGCCAGTGACAGCCATCCTGCTCCAACCTTTGGGCAAATCTGACAAGTGAGGGTGCTTCAAACTGCAGTTTGCATACCTCCTTGGCCTCTGCTCTTTGGCCATGCATGAAGCTAGTCCAAAACACAAGTAACCTGTGGGGTCAATGCAGCTCAGCTCATTGGCAAGTCTGGTCTAGTTCAGGTGTTTGGCCTGCCCATTGACAAGATCCTGCATCAACTGCTGCGCCACCTGGGAGATGACTTTTAATTTTTTTTTTTTTTTTTGAAAGATAAAAACAACAGTTTAAGCTGTAGCACATTAACTCCTTTAGATTATTTGCCTTTCTTTGAATAGGCAGCTGTTATTGGGATTGCCATGGCCAGCTCAGAGCAGCTGTTCTCCTGCAGAAGGGCTATGGGGCTGAGCACATGGAGAAAGGACAAAGCTGCCTCCAACAGACACCTGTCTCATTGGTATTGCCCACTGTTGATTCAGTAGCTGTGCAGGGACTGGATGGATCAATACTGGGCAAAAACTAGAGCATCTGATGGCGGGGAGCAGAGGTGGACTCCAAGGAATATTAAGAGCTCATTTTAGTTTCCTCTTCAGGGGGAGCTTCCTGCTCCACTACAAATAATTGCTTGTACACCTGAAATATCCGCAGTCCTGCCTTCTTGCCCACACGTACATCACACAGATTCTGCATTCCTCATGCCCTCCCACTTTAGAAGGTGTGAATGTGCCTGGTGGGATGCCAGCACACACCCAGCAGGCAGTGTATTGCAGTACCTGAACAGGGAGGAGATGCTCCAGTGCATGTTTAGCTGAAGGAACAGATATGAGTGGGGAAAGCATGCATCGGGCATGTTCTTCTCCTCCAATAATTGCATCTAAGAGACCTGCCTGCCACAGACATCCCAACACTTTAACACCAAATTAGCGGCTACAGAAAAAAAAATCTTGCAATTTAAAGAAATTTTTTTTTGATAAGCATGTCTTTCATCAGGATGATCAGTTGGGTCAAGCATTTGCAACCTGCATCCCTGAGCTAGCAAATGTCCTTGTCCTTAGCTCCATATTTAGCCAAGATTTCTCTTTCTTTGTGATGGAGACAGCAGCCTCATAGTGTGGTCCAGCGGCGCCTCTTGGAAGGCAACCTGAACAAGCTGCGGGGCGAGGCCAGGGGTCAGTCTGCACGGGTTCAATCTCCGCTGGCAAAAGACCAGGATGAAAGGATGGAAAAGGGAGAGGACAGGAGAAAAGAGACTTCACCCCTGCTAATACAGTGCCAGGTAAGGCAAAAACACAGTGCTGCTGATTTCTTAGTGATGGCAAATGCTCAGAGTTCCATCTGTGCCCCTCCCAAGGGCCATGCTGAGTTATGAATTGCAAAGCCAGATGCAGCCAAACAGAAGAAATTTCATGCATGGCCTCTCTTAGAATTTGGGTGCAGGTTTTCCAAAAGCCAGAGGAAAGCAGTTCTGTTACGTGCTTTCTAGTTGCCCTTATTTGAAGATTAATTACCTTAATCACATCTCCTTCCTTTAAAGGCCAGCTTTCCCATGATATGAGGTATTTTATAATTGCCTATAGAAGCAAGGACTGTCTCCTTATCACTTTAAGACAGGTGCCGCGAGTTGATTTACATTTAACTATCTCCAGTCTAGTCTGATTCTCTCAGGTGTCATAGGACCTCCTCAGAAAGTAGCTAACTGTGCTCCAAATTAGCACAGCTGCGTCTCTTGATGGAAGCAGTATTTTTAGCTCCCTTTTCCTCTTCTATCCTCCTATACAGCAGAGCATACTGCTCCCCAGCCCTTGCAGTTAGAGAAAGCACATCCAAAAGCTGTGGCCCATGAAAGAGAGCTGGATGGTCAGAGCTTCAGATATGAGACTCACCAAGATACAGACCCATTGTACAAAACCCATTTTAAAGCTGGTTTTAGTTCACTTCCTGGCCTAAAGAATGTCTCCCATATCAGAGTGTAAGGGTTACACTTCCAAAAAAACCATATATACCTTTGAAAATTGATTTGGCACAATAAATTATCATATGAACACAGCCTGGTAGCAAGTTTCTGAAAGGCTTAGATCAGGTATCTGAGTACCAAGCAAAGCCACTCTCTGGTTTGTTCGGCAGCCTTTACTGCTGCAATGGGGCATTGCTTACCCTGCATTTTAGACTTTAACGTAGCTGGGTTAACATAACCACACTTGGGGACAGACGAGTAGGATGAATGGCTCTCAGTGTAATTTCTCCAATTACTTGGTGCCTGGTTTGGAGCAAATAAAGGTGTTTCTTTTTCTTTAATGACCTCTCCTTATTGTTCTGCAACAGGAAATTCAGTCATAAAGAATGAGGTTTTTGCCAGGCATGCACACTGAACAAGGACAGGCATGTACAGGTATTGTATCCCAGGGGCAGTAGCTAAGTCAATGTTACAGTCCACTGGTCATTGCCTTTTGTGTTTCCAATGGACTGAACCCCAGCTGTCACCCACGTTTTATTTTGCCTCACAGAGGAAGGTTAATGAGCATCACAAGCAAGGAAATAGGTCTAATGCTGCATGTAATGCTCCCTGAATTCTGCCCAGGCATTTCCCTCTTTTTCTGCCCTTCTTAGGAGCCAGTCACTGTTTGTCACACTTGATCTTCTTACGCTGAAGGAAGGGAAGCTCTCCTCCCCTTCTTTTTGTCTTGCTGCTTTTGATGTTCACATTTGTGAACTTCAAAAAGCCTCTCCTGAAAGTAACAGATCTGTGGCAGGAAATAGGCTGCCAGTTCATGGGAACCAGAGAGGTGAGCTGGTACCTTTTGGAGATCTGCTTGATTATGGTGCAGTTTGGATTAGAAAAGAGCACAGCCCCAGAGAAGTCTTTTTTCCCCTGACTCCTGAGAAAAGATAATCCACCATTTACACGCAGACAAGTAGGCTGAAAATCTCAAAGTGGTAACAAATGCATCACCTGACTTGTAACTGAACTTGACTAAGGAATAAACGCAAATATATGTAGACTTCAGTGATACAGGGAGATTCAGGCAGTAAGTGTTTTCACTATAACAGGTTTTAGTTGCCCTGTGCCTAAGGCCTTTTTAAGTCTCAGAGATCACAGACAGATCTATCTGTAATAGTTGTACTGCAGTCATTTGCTTAGGTGGGTTGACCAAATGGTACTTCAGGAGAATTGCCCCTTTTTTGTGACAGTTTTTCAAAAGCACTTTGGAAAGCCAATCACAACTGGCATCTGCAACATAAAATCGAGTCGTTATTTTTTGTGATGGGGCTTGTCTCTTGTTGACTTAGAAATAGATGTTGAAAGATTTGACTGCTGTCGAAGGCCGCTTTTCTTCCATGCCAAAGCAACCTGGGATTGATCAGCCTTTTGTTTGCTAAAGCAGCTTCTTGACTTCAGAACTGACATAATTTCAGAAAACACAGATCCTTAATGATCCTCCTTCCCCTCTTTCTTGTAAATGCCCATAATTGACATTTAGATAAAAAATAATGGTTACTGGTAGTAATAGACTGAAAATTCTGGAGCAGAGAAGAGAGTGGGTACACTGAGGAAAAGTCCTTCTAGTCCAAAAAGCCTTGCAGTGCTTATGAGTTGCCTGCATTGTATTTGTGGTATGCTGGACCAAGGACTTAGCTCAGGCTCCTGGTGAACTCTCTAGGGAAATGGTTAGTGGTGTAGATCTGTTTACACTGAATGAGATTAAATGTTGTTTTCTACAGAATAATCACTGTCCTGTTATATCCTATCAAGTCTCTAACTTGCAGATTTCCCAGCCTGCTCTGAAACAAAACTCAGTAATCTGCCTAGTGATACAGCTTAGGCTTATTATAACAACAGCAGCTCATGCATCTCAAGTCTGCCTGCTCCCAAGTGATTCCTTTGCAATTGCTATCCATGCTCCAGGTCTTGTTTCCAAGTAGAGAGGATGTGGAGGCAGATGTTTGGCATGCACCTGCACTCTGTGCTTTATCTTGCCTCTCTGCTTAGTCTGGCCACAGCCCCTTCAGGCAGGGCTGATGTGTCAGGGAGGACCAGGCAGCACAGGCATTGTAGAGCTCCAAAATCAGAAGGGAGGCATTTTGACATAGAATCACAGCATGGTTTTGGCTGAAAGGGACCCTGTTGGTATTGTGTCTGCAGCATCCCAGTATTTCCTACAGGAGTTGTTTTCTTCTTTCTCTTTATAACTACTCACATAGAGCACATTTTTGAAAATGAAATCTTGGAAATATTAGATGTAGCTCTCTGTGATGATGAATAATCATAAACAGACTTAGTTAAGCAATCAGAAAATTGAGACATTTTTCTTGACCCTGTTGGTGCTGCACTGAGTCCCTCACTGCCACTCTGATCTGCTTAAGGTGTTCAAGCATTTAAACTTGTCAGAAATGAGTATAAGAGCAGAGAAGCAGTAGCAGGTCTGTTGATGCTTCTGAGTGGTTCATGTCACAAAGTGCCATAGTGGATGGAAGAGAAGGAATCACGGGAAAAACACAAATGATAGCAGGAAGACACTGAGTCTCCCAAAAAGAACATTTTTTGGTGGTTTTTTTTTGGATGGTGGTGTAAGACAGAGTCTTGAAGAACTAGGCCATCAAGAATAGGTATGATTAAGCACCCTAGGTACAGGAAAGATGTATTTTGTATATGATAGCTACTCCATTTTTCCAGTTCCTTTATTAAGTCCTGTTCCTCCTTTCTTTTTTTTTTTTCCTGAACCTAATTCTTATCGATGTCCTTGACAACCCTATGTTTTCAGACCCCTAAAATAAATGTAACCTGCTGTTACTTCATCGCCTCTGGCCTGCCATTAAGGACCTCTCTGCACAGGGGAGAGAAAACAGGTGTTACCACATCTCTTTTTCCCTTTTATGTTCAAAGAGGTAAAGAAATGAAGTGAGCAAGGCACTGGGAACTATTCCAGTAAAATCATGCACAGGTGACTTGGGTGCAGGGCACAGTCTCCCTCTTCGCTAAATGACACCAGCTGTGACTACTGTAATTTCATGTCTTATATCCTTGGAGAGCTGTATAGGAGCATGATGTAAGCCCTACACAAAGTAGTCATCTCTTGATTAGGTTGTGTCTTGGATTCAGGACTCCCATGGATTTGTCAGTTATCTCGAGAACTGCCTTAAATTCAAGCTCATCTCGGGTGTATTTGTCCTGGGTGCTCCTGCTTCTCCTTCAGACTTCTCCCTCTGGCAGTTTTTCTACTGAGAACAAACGTGTAGCCCTGGGACATTGTTCCCTGAAACACCAGAAGAAACAGAGATGAAACCCAGAAAAACTGTAGCATATGTTTGTATTCCTTTACAAGTTTTTGTCATATCACTTATTGCTCTGCTGACGAAGTCCATGTGGATTTTATGAACAAATTGTCTAATTGTGCATCTCTTGACTGGAATACTAGAAAGTTAAAGTCACTAAAAACAGATAAGTCTCTGGGCAATCAAATACAAATGAAAGAAGACAAATTCAAAAAGAAGTGTTTGAGAGAGGCTTGCAGAGCACTGGGGCAACCACAATTGTCTGGGATGAACCTCCTGCCTTCTGACTACTGCCTAAAACACCACATCTTTGGCTGTGATGCTCAGAAAGACCAAGTCACACTGTTGGAGAAGTGAATAAGCTGATTGTGACCTTACAGTAATTTTCTGTTGCTTTTTTTTCTAGTGCCAAGGTCAGGTATTGAAAGCAACTGTTAACACTGGGTGTCTACCAAACCTCATCTCCAAGAGGTGTTTAAACCAGCTGGGGTAAGTCTTTGCACAGCATAACAGGAGGGATGGCCAAAAGAAAACCTGTGGCAAGAACCCAGGCACTCTGGATTCCCAGCTCCAGTGATAATTACTGGCAGATTTGCATGTGCACATGGCTGTTTAGGAGGAGAAGAGGGTGGGCTGCAGGGCAAGGCATTAGAGCACTGGCAAAGCTGTGTGCAGACCCCAGACTCTCAGGCAGAGCTGTGTCATTCTGTCTGCGTGTACTGCAAGGGAAAGCTGCCCAGCTGGTGATGAGGTTTTGCTCGTTGAATCTGCCTCCAGACATACTGCATGAAAGAGATTTCCCCCTCTTGTGGGCCTGTTCCCAATGAGACCAAGAGAAACTGCCATCAGTGAGAAGTCCTGGTTTTCCTCCTCTTCCTCCGCTTGAGGCAATAACACCTCTTGTGTCCCACAGGCTGGAAGAAGTGTCTGCCATGGACTGTGGAGACCTCTCTCTTCCCATCCCCAGCGTTGTTGGCCGAGTAGAACATATGGAATTGCAATTTGGCCAGGAGACAGTGCTGTGTTCAGCACTGGTTGTAGGTGAGAGTGCCAGCCCCTCCTCTCCCTTGTTTCTCCTGTGTCCCTCTTGCCCTGCCGAGGGCATTTAAAGGACCTTTGGAAAAAGCATAACATGTGGAAGGTTGGTGATGTGGCCACCTCCACTGCAGGCCAACATCACCATACACGGTGAATACCCTCAATGTAACCAAAGACAAAGGGCATAGGAAGAGTAGAGAGAAGACAGAAGACATTGAAAGTGGGGAGAAATTAGATGTTTTTTCAGTCTTAACTAAAGATGTGAAAAATTCTCATTTCGATTCTAAAATGGACCTTTCATAAAATTCTGCAGGTGGCTTGATTAATCCCCTGGTGCCTTATGTTCTCCTATGAAATGGGTACTTGTATCTCTGGCTGGCTGGAAGTCATCAGAGAAAGTACCAGAGGGTACAGCTTATTTCCTAGAGTGTTTCTCAGTGTGCTCCTCTGCCTCTGCTGCAGATAGTACCCTGAAAGAACCTGGTAGCTCCAGAGTGCTGAGTCTCCTTCAGTGTCCTGAAGTAAGACCCTTTGAAGGAAGGAGCCATAGGAGAGAAGGCCATAGGCACTGAGGCAGGCTCAGAAAACAGCAGAAAAGCTGCATGTTCTACATTTACATCAAGCTGTGCATATGCTGAAAACAACATGGTTGTCTTCCCCCCCCGTTCTTTCTCCCTATTAGTCTTCCAGCTTTACCTTCTTGCTTTAATCTGTTTCCCCATCTTCAATGAGTCCTGTTCATCTTCCAAGGCCTCCCTTGCTCCCTCTCTTCATGTACATTCTTCCCTCATTCTAAATTATCTAGAAAGAACTTCCTCCTCTTACACACTCTGGCTTGCTCTTCTTTCCTGGTTTCCACTCTGCTTGTTCTTGCCCTTCATGGGGAATCCGTGTTAGTACCAGCACAGGTGTGTTTACCCCATAGCTACTACCCACTTTTTTGGGATGTGAAAATGGCTGCCTGGAAGGAACAGAATTGCTACACTTGTGTCTTACATGTGCACACCGTGCTCTCACTTATGTGGTTATGAATAAATTATAAATTACAGCCACTGGTTAGAGGGCAAGCAGGCCTCCAGGAGACATGGGAAGTGTTAATGGAATTACAAGTGGCTGCTGATTCCTGAAGACTCCAGGACCTGGGAATTCCTCCTTAGCTGCTATGGAAGCCCAGATCAGTGACTCTAAGACCTCTCACAAGCATGCCCTGTCCTCTTCAGTTGCTGGCTTACAAACCTAAGGCCCTGGTGACCCCAGCCAAAGATGGTACCCAGAGCTCCTGCATGCTGAGCTCCCCGGTGCTGTCACCAAGACCCACAAGTTCTGTGACCTATACTCCCCTCCAGTTACTGGAACTTAGGCCTTGCAGCACACATCGTGATCCCTCCAGTTGCTGGTACCCAGCCGTAAAAGCCTTACGGCCCACGCTCCCTTCCCCAGTTACTGGCACCCAGATTTCTCTTGCACACTGCTGCCTCTCCTTGCTGTCACCTGTGAGCAATGTCCCCTTCTCCAGTTGCTGGCACACACCTGTGAGCCCTGGGACCTTCAGTCCCTGGCACCTCTCTTGCCAGTCCCTCAAGTTGCTGACATCTGGAGCTATTTGCCCTTTAACCCCTGTCATCTTCCATATTTGCTGACACTGAAGACTCGCAGCAGTTACGAGTAGGATAGACAAGTTACATGGGGAAAAAAAAATAATAAAATTATTTAATAAGATCGGATAGATTGCAGCCATTAAATGCAGGTTTTGGTCAGACAAGTGAACTGACCAACCACTTGCTTGCATGTGACTGGCCCCCTTATCCCCTCTCTTCTCCATTTTTCCATGCTTGTTCTCCCCTGATTCACCCTGCTGCTTGCCTTCTCCTGCCTTTGGTCCTTCCCTTACACAGCCCATAATAAGTTTTATGGCATCTCACAAGCCCCTTCTGATATCTCATATTAAGTTTTAAACAATCACTCAAACCCTCTCAAATTTCTTTCACAGTAGTCACGATAATCATGGTTTCATTCTCTTATCAGCTGCAAAGTTCATTTTGACCATCTTCAGGCCTGTGCCTAAATAGCTCCTTTAAAGGCTCATCAGTGTGTGGCAGAAGAGTGCTGATTTATTATTGTCATTGTTACCATCTGCTTGTTAATGTTTGTGTGTTTAACTCATCCTTTTCCTTGTTATTTGTTATCTACTTTGTACTGAAGAGACCATAACCATAAAAATTTAGGAATCAGATATTCTTGTATTTCATATCTTTTAACAGGAGAAACACACTTTCTTTAACTAGGCAGTATCACATAACCTAAAGCCTGATCAGTCTCTCCTCTCTTCTCAGATGATGAAATGCTGGAGTTTTGCATTGGCCTCCAGACTCTGTGGTCTCTCAAGGTAAGGAACAGCTCCTTGCTTATTGCAGGGCTCCTCTCAGGAAGCTCTCCAAGATCTGATTGTTGTAAGCATCAGAAATACTTAATGTCCAGGTCTCTCAGGGCAATGCTGCCTGACTGGATGCTGTATGCTCTGAGTCACTGATTCCTTTCCAGTCCTTCTTAAAGGTTTTAAGAAAGAAAACACTCAATAGGATATTATCATGTCTCCCATTCTCTGTATTCCTGACCATGCAAGTTGCAAACGGCAAGAGGAAACTGAAGAAGAGACAAGAAAAGGCACAAGTTAGACCCACGTTGCCCTTTAAAGGCAGATGTGAATAAGCTCTGCCCTTGCTTTAAGCCAAATGAAGCTGTATGATCACTTTCAGTGTCCAACACTCACTGGCCATGACAGTAAAGAGTCCTCTCCTTTTGTCAGCTTGGTTCAGGGTCAGGGCTCTGCTGAGCCTGCCTCCTGGGCGGCTCAGGATATGGCTGCAGCAAGCTGGCTCCTGCCTGTCATGCATTTGTGGCCACACGCCAGACTCACAAAACAGGAAAAGCAATGGGTTGAATGGCTGAGTGATGTGAGGGCATCAGCTTAGAGGGGGTCATAGGAAGAAGAGAGGCGAATTGCCCTGTGAAGAGTTTGGAGAAGAATCCCATTGAAGGGAACTGGAGCAAGGAGGCATGCATGTGGGACAGGGGAGGAAAACTGTGAGGTGTCTACAAACACAGGGAGGTGTTAGAGGTTCTCCCCAGTCATAGACATAATGAGATTTGGTATCTGAAATGTCCAGCAAATAACTGTCTCTCTCCTTCTATAGTGTTGCATCGACTTGGAGGAAGGAGTCCTGAGATTTAAAGCACTGAGTCAGGAGCTGCCTTTTCTACACGCCTCTGAAGAGCCTGGTCAGTGACTGGCTGCATTCCCCATGTCTGGAGACTTGCTGCCACAAGAGAGAGATGAGGGTGAGGCTCCCATGCCCCTAACCTTGCTGAGTTCTAGGCTGAGGCATTCAATGGGAAGTGAGAAGAGGGCAAGTGGGTGCTGGAAGCTGTTGTCACTGGGAGTGCCTCAACTTGAGATACCCCTCCTTTCAGTGGACCCTCTTGCTTGTCCTGATGTGCTGGGTGGGCATCTTGTTCTCATTCTGCTATTTGGCCCTAGTCACTCCAACTTCTGGTTCTGTAACAAATTTATGCTACCCCTTTAATGACTTTACATTACACTCTGTTCACCAGAGAGTCTCTGTGAACAATCTCCAGTCATTCTGTTGACAGGAGAACAGCATTTTCTCCAAAGACCTCCAAAGATTGCTATGAATGTTTCCCTTCTCGTTGCCTCAATGCCAGTGTACACCACTCCTGTTTCTTTGTTGGAAGGGCTCTGTTCCCCTTGCCTGTACTCTGGGAATCTGGATTTTGCTGCTTTTTGTCTGGCTCAGAGCAGAACAGAAGTATTTTCTTGGAAAACTTTGTGGCAAGAACAGTTTTGAGTTCTCAGTTCTAAGAAACCTTTGCAGAAATACTGAGTGCAAATGCCTAAAGCATGGACAGGGGCTTGGGCTTTTTGCCACTGCATCCCTGGGCACCAAGCTATATTATATGAATGGCAATGCTTATCATCTCTTGGTGTTACACCCTGTGACCAGACTTGCACACCCTGTTCTTCTGGCCAGGTCACTCCTCTCTTCACTCCAGCTGTTAGAGCTGCATCCCTGTTCCCTCTTCTGCTTCATTGGAGATCCTGCCACTCAGCTTAAACGCTGCGATGAATTAAGGCACCAAGTCTTCTGCTCTGTCAGCTCCTTTCTTTCAACTTGATATCCAGCGATTAAACACAGACATCATCAGCCTCAAGTCCTGGCATCACACATCAACTTGGCTTCTCTTGCACAAAATGAGAACTTGTAGTATCAGCTCAGGTTAGAGAACTGTGAACTAATCTGGAATGTTAAGGGTGTTTATTAAGTCACTTAACAACTGGGTTTATTTAATTTCTTTTTCTTTTTTTAATTTCTATCCTAGAGCTTAGCTGCATTAAAAATATAGTCAATTCTTAACTAGCTCTAGGAAAGATGCACTAGATCAGGGCTTGTTCCATGCCTTCTGGCTACTGATTCACTATCCAAACTCTGTACAATGTACCTTCATCCACCCTCAAAATGCCATGACAAGCCCATTTTGCTTATTTTTCTGGATTAAACACCACTGACTCTCTTCCTTTTGTATCAAACTGCTCATTGTCTCTGTTGTACTTCTCAAAAATGTTTGTACACATTTTTGCTTTTTGCTTTTTTTTCTGTTAGTTCCTTTCTCTATAGTGGTATGCTGTAGTTTAACATGTGCCAAGGTCAGCAGAGTACAGCCTGGCTGATACAATTTGGGATTTACTTACCAGTGATAGTTGGCGTGACTGGCATCTGCTCCTCCTACAAGGAGCATCAGACTTTTACTGTTAGTCATCATATCTTGCAGCTTCTGATCTGTTCCTTGACTTCTTTGTCACTCTTCTACTTGTGCATCTGACTACTTCTGGCTGCACGAACGGCTTTCCATGAATCTCTAGAGTGACACCAACGGCTCTCTCATTTAGTCAGGAAACACGCCTACTCGATGAGCCTGTCTTCCAAAGTACCAGTAATTCCCCCTGGGCTTGTATCACTTGAATGATTGACTGGCTTCTCAAACCCATGGGTCTGGACAGGGCACACTTGTACTAAACCATCCTGTGTTCTAGCTGCAGACTGTGGTACCTGGGCCAATTCTGCGGACAAAATCTTGTTTGTGATAGATGAAACACCTGTTTCTCAGTGCATCAATTCACCCAGTTTCCAACTCTCACTGCCCTCTAAAAACAGCATGTAGAACAAGGGCAAATAATCTATACATAAAGATACCATGTCCATTACAAATCTCATTAATCATTAACTTTTATGATCTATTAAAAAAAAAACTCTAAACCATAACCCAAAAGATTACTTTAACCCTAACCTAAACAATAAACCCTAGATATTAACCTAAATCTAACCCATAAGGCACTAAATCCTAATCCTAAACTTAACCCCTAAAACAAACCCTAAAAATTAATGCTAACCCTAACCCCTAAATCAAACCATCACTCCCTAACTATAAAACTTAACACTAAATATAAGCCCCTAAATTTAACCCTGTAACCCCAACACTTACCATCTGACTCTAAACCAAAAACATAAAGACACTAACTATAAACTCTAATCCCAAAACCTAACCATAATTCTCAACCCTAAACTCTAACCCTACACCTAACCCCAGCTCCTAAACCTAAACTCCAAGGCCTAAATCTAACCCCTAACTCTAAACTCCAAACCATATAACAAAACCTAACCCCTAACCCTACACCTAACCCCAACCACCTAACCCTATCTGTGGCTTTTGTTGTTCCCACAAGGGGCCCTGCTTCTCTCCAGAGTGCCCTAGGGCTTTTGCTGAGTTTTGCTTAGCCCTGCAGCCTTCCAGTGTGTCCCAGGGCTTTTGCCAGGCTTTGTGAGACCCATATGGGGCCCTGCTTCCCTGTGGAACACTACAGGGCTTTTGCTGGGCTTTGCTGGTGCCCCTAAGTGCATGGGAAGGAGAGGGCCACCAACAGCTCTAAGTCCTGGCCACTTCCTTCTGAGAGCAGTGCCTGCTGTCAGTTTTGCAGTTGGGCTCTGGCTAGGGCAAGTGTGTAGGTGAGTAGGAGCCTTCAGACTGAAGCCAACAGGAATCTTTCCAATGATTTAAAAATGTTGGATGGGATCCTATAGAAAACTGCCATGACTTTGAGTCAACAATTCTGTTTTGACTACTGCCTGTCACTTGCAGCCCTGCAGACACCTGCACACTAGCTGCTGCAGGAATTCACCAGGTGCTGTCTGTCCTACCTGTCTTGGAATAACTGCTTTTGCTCACATTCAGAACATCCTCCAATCCTTCTGAAGCCTTTCTGTCATTCACATGCCTCATATCCTAAATCACTAACAGTTCAGGCTCCTCTGTGAATTGATGTGGCACAGCAGATTAAAATCTCCAGTCCTATCTATTCCTCTCTTCTCTGCTTAACAACTCCTTCTTTGCATCCTCCTTTCCTTCTGCTCACACTGGTGACAAATTTCCTTCAAAAAGGAATTCTTCCCTTTTTAGATAATCCTTTTAACACTTGCCTGTACCCTGATTGCTAATACACTTGCACGTTGTGCCACAATCTTGCCAGCCTTTCCTCTTTGCTGCAAACAACTGCATGTATAAATTCTCAGTCACAGAGAGGACATTTCCAAGAAAGCATTGAATTGGCATGAGTTCTTTTCTCAGCTCTGAAATCAGCTCCAGGGCAGAAGACATGCTCTTCACCTTCCTCCTGTCCATGTCAGTTGAACACACAGATCCATGCAGTAGAAGTCTTTCATCCAGACATTGAGGAATCTGTTGCCAACAGTTATCTTGGAATCTCTTCACCAAGCTTTGCTACAGGTAGAGCTTCCAGAAAAAAAAACATTTGTATGGCTAAATGAGAACTGCAGGTCATGTCACGGCAGACACCTCACTTCAACCCATTCACTAAATCACAGTCCCATCCTACAGGGTCAGTACCTGCTTTCCTCACCAACACCCTGGTGAATTCTCATCTCCCCAGGTTACTTGGCATAAACTGACACATTGTTACTGCATTTAACACGTGTGTCCTGAATTCGAGCCCAAAGCCATTTTTCTTTCCCCAAAGCACTTTTGTGTCATTACATCTGAATCACAGCCTCCATTAAGAAAGAAAGAAGTCTTGGCTTTAAAACAGGGGATTGTAAAATAGGACTTACAGCGTCTCAAAGAAGCCAACTCAACTCCCATTTACAAACATCGTAATTTTTAAGTTTTCCAACACTGGGGAGCACAGTAAAGAAATTTTGTGAGGGCTGGCAAGGCTGAAGACTGTCTTAATTGTAGCTTCTCTTGGAAAAGCCTATTACACAGACAGACTTCCCTACTCCCAATTCCAGTCATCTCTAATGCTTTTGTTAGATAAAGGGAACAAAGGAATAATCTAAAGGTCTTTTTCACTGAAGATCAAAAAATGCTAACACTTTCATATAGAGAGTAGAAGTTCAGTACAGACTGCCAGCTCAGAGCAGGACATAGGCACATCCTGTATGTGTCCAACACTGGCTTCCTCATGATGAGGCCTGTCCCTTCAATATAAATAATGGCAGGTTATTCTTTTAGGGATAATCTCTTTGAACCACCTTGGTGGTCAGTTCCTATCAGGGCTGCTTTCTAATACAGTGGGCATAGCAGTTGTGGAAAAGTCTGCAGGGCAACATCTGCCACAGCAAACTTCTGGAACAGAGTGCAATACACCCAGGGGTAGGGGGAAGGACTTTTGTCCTTCCTGGGAACATGCACTTTGCCAAAGCCATAATCAGACCACTTCATAATCAGGAACCTGGAGTCACTTGGTTTGAGCAGAATGGGAGCTGCAGCCATCCATATTCCCAGAGGCTTGCTCCTTCTTTCACTACCAGCAGGTGAGCAATGGAATTGAAGATGACTGAGCCACATGCATATGTTTGCATTCAATCCTCTTTTCAAGAGATTCCACTGGGACATGCCAGGACACACCTGAAGGGTTACAAAAATAACTAAATTATAGCAGAAAGATCACAAAAACGAGGGCAAGGAGGGACAACAGGTTTATTATGTCTCAGGAAAATAAGGCAACCCTCTCCCTTAACTTTTTTGCTATTAAATTGAGCATCAGAACCAAAGCCATGAATCATGTATCTGCAAATGCCCCCAGTGCCTGAGAATACTGTCAGACTCCTCACTTGCTGTGTGCTGGCACTGGGACATACAAAGGTGTCCTGCAAATCCTGCCCTGTTGAAAAGTTTCCCAGCACCAGCAGGTTATACCAATCTGCTACAGTAGGATACAGAAAACAACATTCTCTGCTGTGTGGGAAGGAACCACTTCTAATTCCAACTCTGTGGCTTGTGTCGGCTGGCAAGGACAAACACACAAATAGTTACAAAGAAAGTAAAATGTAACTCCATCAGACAGAGCCTTAAGTGGCTCCTTTCCTGAGAGGATGGACACTTCACAGAAAAATTGTTGCCAGTGAAAGCAGCCTGAAGCATTGACTTCAGGGAAGTATCTGGCACTAAGGAGTTCAAGGCAGGAAAAATAAGGAAAGCCATCTTTTGGCCCAGGAATGGTACAGATGTCCAATTAATTCTTCTGTAGACACTTTTCATTATCTCTTGTGCGCAAGGGGCACGGGAGCAAAATGCATCTGCAAGTTATGATGTGCTGCATGCAACATAAAACTGTCAGGGGAAGCCCTTAAATGCTCGTATTTTTCTTCTCCAATGGTTTTTAAGAGCTGAAAAGTTTTGGGGAACAGATGTTTTTGTAGTGTGTGTATTTTCTCACCTCTGCTTTTCATAGTGTGCATTGCCTGGGCTCACACAGAACACGACGTTATCCTCAGCAAAAGAGGGTTAGGGTGCACAAATGGCCCTGCCCAACATTTGCAATGCTTTTGCCCCATTTTCTTTTAAAGATAGTTCTTAGAAAAAGATCATCTCTCCCTCAGTAACCCTTTCCCATTCTTTCTCAACAATGAATAGTCCAACAGTGGATCAGTTTGACCTTCCTTTCTTGGAAATCATTCGACCTGTACAGCAAAGTTTGTTTTGCATAAAACAGTTCCAGCTATATGCACCCATTTGTACACCCCTTGTGCTTGTGTTGCTAATAAAGGTTTATATTTTGTGTTGCTAATAAAGGTTTATATTTGGCATGGACAGACACAGCACTGAGTTGTTCTGTTAAACGAGCGTAGGCCATCCTGTCTCCCTGCCAGGCCCTATTTGCCAGAAGCAAAGGTGATGATTCCTGTTGGGATGGGTGGCTGCACATCTCCATGTCACAAGAGCTGACAATTTGTTGAGGTTACAGTCTTGGTCTGACAAGCTTCAGGACAATTCCTCGCTTTATCCTACAAATAGATGGTCCCTGTGGTATCAGCTCTCCACAGCTCACAGACTCAAGCCTTGCTGCTCTCAACACCACTGTTAATAATCTCTATTATGACTTGAAAGCTCCTGCCTGAAGGGTCCAGTTTTACACAAGCACTTAAGTGCATTTAAAAACACTTCTCAGCAAGGCCAATAAAAGAGAGAAATTTCCACTGCAGTTAAGAGAGTCAGAAGATACGGCAGCCTGAGAAGCAAGCTAGAGAGCAGGCCACACCATTTCACTGCTCCATGCTTCAATTTTCACTGCTACCAAACACAGAAGACAGCACTGTCCTCTGAAAAGCTTATATAAATCTACAGAAGGAAACCACAAAGAACAGCCAAGGTTAACTATGCAAAGATCCTGCCCTTCTACCACACAGGGCTGCTTCAACAACAGTCACTTTGACCCAAGGGCAAAACACTCCTTTTCTCTATACAAAGCATTTTCTCCCAGTTAGGGCTGCCCTTGGATATTTTGCAGAGTAAAGCACAGCAGGTTTCCAACCGCCTGCAGGACTTTCAAAAGCTGCCACTTGCTCCAGATCACTGAATTGTATTTGCTGTGACTCAGGTGGCTGTACGGGCGAAGGGACAGCTCCATCTATTACACACATCCAATAAAACCTCACACAAGCCAGAGGGGATAATCGATGCAAGCCAGCAGGTAAGCCTGCTGCCCCTTTCCTAATAAGCTGAGCTAGGTGAGGGACAAGCTAAGAGATGGAAAAAGCACAATAACAACAACATATGGATAGGTTCATGCCTGGCCTTTTGCAAACAAGCTGCCCTTTTCCAGACTCCTCATGCCAGCCAGTGGAAGATCACCTCCAGCCCGCCTCTTTCAGTTGTGCAGGACTCAAAGCATGACACTCTCCACAACAAGAGGCAAGAGTGGCATGTCCACTGCTTATTGGGGGATGGCCAAGCTCTCAAAGCACCCCAGATCCACAGTTAAGTCAGGCTGGTCTTACTGACCACTTCACAGCTGCTTTCTTAAGTCACAGCCTTCTGTGGGATCACCCTGCCCAAGAAGATGGAAACAAGCAATGACTCGACTAGAGCTGGGTTTGCTGGAGCTGGTACCTCTCTAAAACTTTACTAGTGCTAGTTGTGCATGTCTCCAGCTCCTCAGAACAGGATTTGTGGGAAAATGCTTGGCAGAAGAGCAGCAGCAAAGCAAAGACCAACAGTGCATAGCTCTACTTTAAATACACCTAAGTGGGAGAAAATGCCCATGCCTGCTCCCTAACTCAACTCCACCTGCAATTCCTGCATTGTGATCCTGCTAAGAACTCCAAAGCATTCACTGGAGCATTTGTAAGACTAGGTGAAAATGGAGACTTAGCTCAGCTGTTCTCTCCATCTGTGACCTCAGTGCTCCTTCACAGTGACCAGTGGAGCACTTTAACTAGCCAGGAATATGGAAATGGGCAAAAGAATGTCTACGTGCAGGATCCTTGGCCCTTCCTATTCTCATAGTTCCCTCAGCTAAAGACAAACCAACCCACCACATTCAGGCGAGCCAAGAACATCTTTTCACAGCCTGTAGACCATTTCCTGTTTGGAGGTTTTGACAAGACAGGGAAAGAATAGTCATCTTCATCAGATGCCCAATTCCAGTGGCAGAAGATCTTGCACTGGCATTAAAGACGGCAGCCTTCATGTCACTTGTTATAAGGGATCCTGGATGCCACTGCAGTGGGCAGAAGAATCTGTTCCAGCAGGGTCCTGTGAGGGGCTGCTGAGATGGTATTTCTCAGGAAAATAGAGTGTTTTGTGAATCAGGTTTTTTACAGCAGAAACATCGCTTCTGTCTAAGGAAAAGAGAGAAAAACAATTAGGCATTCTCATCAAGGAGTATGAAAGCCTCTTCCTTAAGAAATACCTGGAACTCTAGCTCCCAGCACATCATCTGCCAGCAGCCCCTTCCTCTCTTTCTTTCTGTACATCCTCTGCTCTTTTTGCCCTCACCTATACCCAGCTGCTGCAGGAGATGTCCAAACTCTGGGTCACAATCCAGGATTTTCAATAGGTTGGTGGACTCCATTCTCTCCAGCTGCACATCCCAGTAGATGTAGATCTTCTGGCTAAAGCTGACATAAACAAGGCAGGGACTGTTGCTCCCCTCTTTGCATGCATAGAGGCCTGCAGAAAGCACAAGTGTGGAGATCTGACTACTTCCAAAGGATAGAGAAAGAAAAATAATTGACATTTCATGATGAGGTACCAAAGCTGTTAACTGAAAACAGCAAGCACCTGGGCAGAGATATGGGCTTGATATACAAAGTCCTTTTGAGACAATCCAAGAAGCTATCTCTGAACTGCATGAAGCTTGGGAATTTGCAAGCTGCTTCTTGCAGGCCAGAGAGACGGGATTGAGCAGAGCCAAAGTGTTGCCTAGTTCTCTCAGCTTTCTGATGTTTTACTTTTGGAGTCAGAGTTCTCACAGTTTTTCATGTAAACAGTAAGCTATGTTTTCCTAACTGTAAGAATGTTTACATACCTGCACTGTGACAAGGGTGCCCTGATGGGCATCTCTTGTAGCCAATGTGTTTGCAGAGGAAACACATTGTTCACCCAATCCTCCTCCTGGTTAAGAAATTGTGACCTTGTTCACAATTGTGACCTTGTTCACCCAATCCTCCTCCTGGTTAAGAAATCTATAAATTTGGAAGTTAATAAACATAGGCCCCTTTTAGCCCTTCTGAAGTCTCTCCTGTACGTGTGTTCTCTCTCGTGTCCTAGAGCGACACCAAAGCTCGAGCTCATTCCATGGGGCTCCTTAACTCCACTTTAGAACAGCGTAAAAGTCCGCATATTAAAAAAGCAGTGGGGAAGACAAGAGACTACTGCACCACTTCCAGAAAGGACAAGGAAAAAAACCCCAAGCCACTGAAGACAAACCTCAGCACCACTTCCTCTCACCCTTACTTTTCCCAGATGCCACCAGAGGAAAGACTACCTGGGCTTTCTGCAGTATGCACACAGGGAAATTATTCCCCACTGCAGGCAGACAAAGGATTCTGGGTCTCCCAGAAGGGGGTAGTAGCTTTGAGGAGAAAATGCTGTGAGGGCTGGCTTTGCAGTCAGGTTTCCCACCTGCACAGAAGGCACTGACATTCTCATCTGCTTGGAATCTGGCCACAGTCCGGTTGTGGTCAATGATGTACGTCTGACCGTCCCACGCACAGGCAATCACCTCCTCGTGCCCATTGCCCTGCAGGAACCAGAAGACTGCGCATTACACAGACATCACCTACTGCCAGGCACAGCCAAGAATCTTCAGAGACAGAACACACATGTCTTGGTGTCACTTCTGGACATCTCATCCAGATATCTTGCACTTGGAGCTCATGTCTCTTCTCTATGGCAATCCTTATGTACTGTAAGAGCTTGTAGACAATCAGGGTATTAGCAGCGAGCAAAACCATTCAGCTTTGCAGCAAGATTGAAGAACAGCTGGGGGACAAAAATTTATGAATGGCTAAATGGATGCTGGGTCTAACAGACAGACAGCTCAACCTCTTGCAGCTGGGTAGACTGACCTGAGTGCAGAATGTACTGCCACAGTCAGAACACTCTGTGTCATCCTGAGATAATCTCAGCCTTTTCCAGCTGAGTCATACTCTCTCTGCCCTTCCTAAATTCATATTCATACATACAAAGCCATGCTGAGTTTTTGTCTTCATCTCTCCCAGCCTTATTCAGATACTCACTGTAACATCCAGCTTTTCCAGAGCAAAGAGCTGGTGATCAACCTGAACAGACCACAGCAGCTTGTCTGCTCCCTCCATGAGTTTCAGTGTTCCTGAAGAAAGGAAAAAACAACTGTCTTGAAAACAGTAAAAGAGAGCAAGACGTTTGCTAATGCTAGGCCCTACTCTTTCAACACTTAGGGATTGCTGAGAGTTGGCTGCTAATAGCACAGGCCTGGTCATGGCTGCTAAATCCATACTGGACACTTGACCCCATCTACCATGTTCCTATTACTGTGGCAGTACTGGGCAGGGGGCACTAGCCATGAGAGAGTGGAACATAAACAAGTATCTATCTTCACAGTGCTCTCCAAGCCTTCATATAAAATATGTCAGCAGAAGGAATCTTTGAATCAAATACTCTTGCCTGACCCTTGAAGGGTTTCAGAAACCCAGCTTCTCTTTCTTTTAAAAATCAAAAGCACTGAGCCCCTGGTTCCCTGCTTTTAATTGGTGACAGGCCTTGGCTGCCCCGCAGGTCTCCTTCCAGGACAGTGTCAGGACTTACCATCCAGAGTACAGAGGGCAAAGAGACCTGAGCCACTATTCTCACTGGAGCCTGTAAGTGCAAAAGAAAATTACTGGAGTTGATGCCATTTTATAAATATCGGCCCCCCCTTCCTTCCTGAAAACAATAAAAAAGATCCAGAACAAGCTGATCTATGCTGCCTCCTTTCCTTGCCCAGCTGTGTGCAGGACAACGCTGACAAATGTCACTAGTTAAAGCTGAAGAGGAGAGTTCCCTGACCACTGGGATTTTTCAGCCCTTCAGTAAACTCTCTACCCAGCTACCAAAAAAAGAAAAGACATGCAAGGTCAAGTTTTAAAAATATGACACTCAGAAGGAGAGGACTGGAGCTGTATTCAACTAAAGCTGCATTTAATCCTTTCAGTGACAATGTAGGAGAGACACTGGCTCCCTGAGAAAGAGCCCAGGAAACCTGGCAGCCAGGGGCAAGCCAGCAGAGCTGAAAGCAAGCAGGCAGTTTCCCCAGAGTAGGTTAGCAATGTGAGCCTACCTCCAGTGCCCACAGACAGCTGGAAGCTACAATCCCCTGCACATTCCTGGGTTGCAAACCACCCCATTTCTGCAGATCAGCCTAAAGCAAAGTCAGCTGGTTGAGTGCTTAACTGTCCCTAGTGACATGCACACAGACAGGCTCTGATCCAAGAGATCTGCTGTGTTCCCCTTGGAAACTGGTCAGCATGGCACTCTTCAGCCCTTTATTGATGGTCCAACATCAATGTCCTTTTTTACAGACTGCTCTTCATCCCTTATTCTGTGTGCCTCCATTTTTCACAGACATCTCTCAATACATGCAAGGCTTCATATGCAGTGAAATAATTGATTTCATGCTCTGTTGACCATGTTGCTCACAGCAGCATCAAAGATATGCTGGAAACATGACAAGCTTAGGAACTGGGCAGGAAAGGTCCTCTAAGGAAGGGAAGCTTCTCCACAAGCTCTAATTACATTGGACAGGCTGAATCATTCTCAGACAGCACTGCAGGGGGCAATACTTAGGCACAGCAAATGCAAGAAAGTGATCTCCACTGGGAGCTTTCTGCCTTCTATTATGCCCACACACCCCAAGGGGGAGTGCAAGCTGCTTACTCTCCATAGGTACCAATGCAGCAGGAGCACCAGGCATGGGTCAGAGCACAAGGAGTTAGAGGAGGGAAGCAGTGGCAGCATGCAATGAAAGTCTGGACACTAGAGCAGTGTGTCAGGGCTGAGAGAAGCTGGCAGCTGAGCAGATTTTAGATAGAAGAGCTGAACACAACACATTGGAAGAAGACAGCAGACAGTGATATAGATGAAATATGGAAGCAGCTCTGGAGAGGTTGGGGCCTCACAGGAGAAGAAGGAGCAACACATAGCTACCAGGAATTGAGATTCAAATGCTGGAAAGCAAGAACAAAGATGAGGCTGTGGGAGGAAAGAGATGCATCTAGGAAATGAGAAGGAGGCATAAGCTGCAGCCATGCAGAAACAAGGACATCTGTAGGAGCATGGCATGGCAGCCATTCAAACTGACTAAATGCAGGTCAGCAGAGGCTGCAGAGAAACTCTTGTGCTGAGTGAAGGATAAGGGCTACCTAGGGAAGGACAAAGGCTACAAAAAGCTCACATGCAAATATCCAACTGTCTTTCTCTGGGAGTCAGGTAAGAGAAGCTGAGATCCCTCTATTCCTGTAGTTGCCTCTCACTGGTATTTTTCTATCACAGCAAATCCGATTTCATCCTGTACTGAAAAACTATCAGGGGCAGCTGCTGGGCTGGAGACCCCCAAGCTGCTGATCTCTCACCTCGAGCAATGCTACCAATCAAATGAGTGGAGACATTCTTGTTGTGAATCCGTCCAGATGTTTGATGTAGAATCACATCTCGAACAGGGGCCTCACTGGGGAAAGGAGAAAGACAACAGGGCAAAGTTAGGGAACCACACCTAAGACTGTCTCTGAACAATTTCAGGAGCAGAGTATTCTAAAGCTCTACAAATCCAGGCACTGACAGAGTTTGTGAACAGGTATATCCCTTTAATGATAAAGGAAAAAAATGCATGCCATCCCAGGTATTAAAGCAACTCATCACCAATGTTTAAAAAACAAAACCAGAATGATTTGATGCATCAAAAAAATTGGAAAGAGCTCAAAAAAAAAAATAAATCCATACAGCCTGTACTCCAGTGAAGGAAAAAAAAAGACAATTTTTCATTACTGTCACATAAGCCTGGCTGCTTTTATCTCACAAAGTGCCCAGGGTTGAATAGGCTGGTGAGAGACCACATCTGGGCCTGGCTTCTGGCTAAGAAGGTAGCATTCCACTAAGCTCTCTAAGACATCAAGGAAACTTGCCTAGCTCCTCTCCTGCTGCAGTTTTTTGTGTCTGCCTTGAAGTTTCACAGAACACCACAGAAGCACCCAAATTGCCCGCCAGGGTTCTTCCAGCACCAAGACAGTAACAAGCACCTCACTGCTCATCCTGATTGCTCCGGTTGTTATTTACAGCACTGGCTGCCAGGGGTCTCATTAGGAAAATCTCTAATTGCCTCACCTGCAGAAAACAAGTGAATGAGCCCAGTTTTATCCTGGGTTTCAGATGAATTTGGTTTGGCCCAGTCTCTCAGTTGTTACTCTGCAATTTGATGACCTTTCTTTGAAGATCTAGGTCACTCATTTCCCCACCTTAGCTCCCAGAACCAGTCCCCTCAGTGAGCTGGTTTTGCCACTCTCCTTGCCCAATTCAAGAAGAGAGTGGGACACAAGGAAAGCAGTATTCATCTTTGTGACAGAGACACGAAGAGTGTTCATGGAAGCTTGGGTACAGTCAGGCTTAAGTGATGAGCTACCAGCAGCACAGCAGGCCACTGAAGCAAGGACAGTGACAGTACCTCCTGCCTCACAACAGTGGTGTGGTAGCAGTCCCTTGTAACAGGCAGCCTCAGTGGCACCTGCTCATGTTCCCCTGCAGGAACACCCTCACCTGCTCGTGGCAGATCCGTCCCTTCCCGCGGCTGCGTCCCGCTGCTCCGTGTCCCAGGTGCACAGCAGGATGGCGTAGCCACAGCCGGGCTGTGACACCATCAGCTCTGGTGAGCCACCAGGGCCTGGGTTCACAGACAGGCTGTCCACCTACAGCGGCAGAGGAAGAACACAGATAGAGTCGAGAACTCCGAAAGGTTTACAGTGCTCCTCAAAACTAAATTTGAACATGGCAAATCTTCTGATAGAGCTGAGCAGCAGCTGAACAAATTCAGCTGAAAGCAAAACATCCAAGTTCAGCAACAAGTTGGATCCCTACCAAAAGCCACTTTAAAACAACACTAGTACTTTCTACTAACGCTCTCCCATCAGGCAAGAGCAACTGATTCCCAGACCAACCCAACAGCTGTACAGAAAAAACGCTGGGCAAATCTTTCAAGCCATCAACACGACAATTGTTTTGTTCACAGGACTGAGATTCTGTGCTTCTTCTCTTGAAAAAGCCACCTCTTGAAGACTGTGTGACAAGTACTGCTCTGAACATCCTTTTTCCTTACCTGACCTTCTAGAAGCCATTTCTTCAACAGGATCAACTGCCCAGAGACATGGTCTGAATTCTCTGATGAGTCCTCCCAGCGGAAGGCACGGACCACCCTGTCAGTGTAACCCACCACCAACTCACACTTCCCATCTCCATCTGCAGGGAAGAGAGAAAGACAGAGGGACTCTCTCAAGCCCTAAAAGCCCAAACATGCAGAAACCACTCTGCTGGTTTCTACAGTTATCATCCCTGAGGATCCCAACCCTGAAATGAAAACGTGCACTTCAGAAACATTCTTGAAGTTCTTGTTTCTCTCCTTCATGGCTTGGCTATGTTTTGCTGAAGTATCTGTTTCAGCAAGACAGTAATTTCCTTCTGCAAGTCCCCCCAACATCACACACAAACTCCTTCACCCTGCATTCCCATACCAGCTTTGTGGCTCACCAATGTCATTGATGAGCATGACCTTGGTGTTGGCAGGAATGTGTTGCTTGAACACTGGCTTCTGCTCTTCTGCCCCTGCCAACTCATGGTGGCCTGAAGCATCTGGGTGTTTTGAATTCAGAGAGGTCAGGTCAAAAAGATGAAACCAGCCTTCCGCACTCACCGCCACCACGAAATTCTGTGAGGGAAGATAAAAACCTTTTGATTCTTCCTCTTTTAGAAAGTGCAGAAGCTGTCCCAGCGCAGGGCAAAGGAAGACACAAGGGTAGATTGATCAAGATCAGTGCCTGCCACAGAGGGAACAGGAGGCTTTTGGCCAGCACACAAACTACTCTGCTACTGGCAGGGTCCAAGTTTCTTGTTAATCTTTGTCAGACTATGGTATCAAGCTGATATGTGTGCAATCCTCAAACAATGCGAGGCTTTCTCAATGCCCACGTCGATTCTGCTCCCCACTGAAGGAAACACAGCTACACTATTTCGGGCAGGGTGCCTAAACTGGGACCTTTGGACTCATTGGTCCTGGCTAAACCCCCAGAAACAGCAATCCAACAAAGGGAGTCATAGTAGACCCAGTGGAATTTGCTTGGGAGTCCAGACTATTCTGTGTCTCAGTCTTGTTTAGATGACCTTAAATGCACATAGCCAAGTGGCCGAAGGACCACAGCCCACAGCAGACATCAGCACAAGAAGGGCAAAAGCCACAGAGCAAAAGGAGCAACCCTCAAACCACCAAAGCCTTGTGGTGCTCTCACAAGGGCACACGGAAATCAAAAGTGCTCTGTGAAGATAGGATGGATTTCTTTCTTCCCTAAAACCCACATCTGGCTCACAGAAAGATACCAGTTACATATAAACAGAAGAACAGTTTAAAACAATAGTGCTAAAACTCTGAGCAAAGATCCTGGAGGACAAAGCACCAGCAATCTGTCCTCCTCCACACTCAGCACATGACATGACCCTAATCTCCTAAACAGCTCCCACATACCCTACAGACACAGCTGTGAAGGTTTGGCTCCTCTCACCTTTCCTTTATTGCACACATCTCCCACACCGACACATGTGAGCTGCAAAAGAAAACAAGGTCATCCATGAGAGAAGGCAACCCAACCCAGCACCCTGGGACAAACCTCTGCCCTACCCCCTCCCCTCTCACATAAAGCATCTCTTGAACTCCAAACAGCCTTCTGAAGGACAAGGACAGGAGAGTCAAGGGACAGAAACACAACTGGTCAGAGCCCTTGGGGAAAACCCACAGTGCACAGAGCAGGGTAAAGATGGGACAGAAGGCCAGTTTTTATGTTTGTCCATTGATTTGCTCATCACTTCCAGCCCATGGGGCTGTGGGCAAAAGCAGAGCCTTGAATAATTACATGAATGACATCAGAACCAGTTCTGGCTGCCATTCCTCTCTAGCCTACATATTCCTAGGCAAAGGACGAGGATTGCTGGCTGCACATACACCAAAAGGCCCAACCATTTAGAAATTTTGTCAAGAACTGACCATTCCTTGGCAAGATCGCACAACCCAGGGCTTGCTGTCATCATTCTTGTAAACATAGAGCTTTCCACTGGTGTCTCCCACCACGAGTTCATTCAGCTGTACAAGAAAAGTAGGAAGAAATCCACAATTACATTAACAGTATTCTTCCAACAGCAATAACTCCAGAATTCATATATAAAAATCACTCTGTGGGAAGAAGCAGCAAAACAAAACAAGTTAAAGAGACAATCTTGGATCAAAATGGAAGGCCTGGGAAAATATAAAAGCCTAATTTTATTCTTGCAGGTAAAAGAGATGGAGAATGGCTCCTTAGAGCAACATCCCATTACCCACTGCTTCTCCACTCACTGTTTCAGAGTTGTGACACTGACTGTTTTAACATCCTGCTCAGCTAATCATCATCATTCCATCTTCCATCCTTCAATCTAGATTGACTTGAATCACCTAAGGAAGATGATGGCAATGACAAAAATATAATCATCCAGGAACAGGATGAGAGTGCAACAACACTTACAACAGATTTACACAGGATGTTCAATCTCACTGCTGAAGGGGTAAAGGCATTTCAGAATGGTGATTATTTCTTTGAAAAAGATTTCTAAAAATCACCAACCACCCAAGCTGATGAGCCTGCTCCCATTATCCTATGTCCTACATCGTGCCTCTGTGTTTAAATGGTGTGCATGTTGTAACTCCCTGCACACCTTACCCTATACAACATAACTATTTATGGGGAAATCTCCTTGATGACCTTTTGCATTGCTAGCCATTACATCTTTCAGGATAAGGCTGTAAAAAACCTTGACTGTTGAGGAGAAGACACATTTCACATATAGCTGATTAAGCTAACCTCTTCCTAGTTACAGGCAAATCAAATTTTGGGGCCGATAGCAACACTCCCAATGCACATCCACGCATGACACGGGTCAAGAGACACCGAGACTTGGCTCTACCCTGTTTGTGATCCGCTGTGCCCAGCAAAGCACCCCTACATCCCCACCACTGTGACAGGTGAGTGCCTTGTCTCCCTTTGGGAGCAGAAGTTAAGCTCCCCCTTGGCTCTGAACCACCCAGGCCACAAAAAACAAGGGTGACCAGCACACGTAATGGCGAGGGAAGCGCTGACCAGTGCAGCCCATCGAACATTCCCTTCGCAAGGGAACTCCGGGGAGGGCATCACCAAAGCCCTGCGTCCCCCACACCGCTCAGGCGCCCGCCAAGCCCCGTCTGAGACCCCAGGCCCGCAAGCCCCGCCAGCTCCTCCTGGCACCCGCCCTGAGGCCGCACCAGCCGCTCGGCTCGCTTCCCCCCAGCCCCGTCCCGGCCCCGTCTCCGAGGCGGCCCCGCGGGCACCCCCAGCCGGGCCCGCTGCCCCGCGGCCGCCCCGCCCCGGGCTCGGACCGTGTCGTTGTCGGCATCCCCCAGGCAGATGGCGTGCGGGAAGAGGCTGCCCGCGAAGTCCAGCGCCACGCACTGCACGTAGCTGACGGAGCGCATCCCGCCGCCGCGGCCCCGCGGCGCATGCGCGCCGGGAACGCCGGGAGCGCGGGGCGGGGCGGAGTGCGGCTGCCGCCCCCTCACCGGCCGCGGCGGGAACACCGCGGAATCACCGCGCACCGTAAAGGATTCACACAGGGACAGACAGGCGGCTGTGGGTTTCAAAGTCAGTACTGTAACTGTTTATTTTAAGCATTGTTTTTTTGTTTTTTTTTTCTTTTTCTCTATAAGGACATACATAACGAAGTTTATAGCTGAAGTTTACATGCATGACCTCACTTATAAACACCAGTATGCCACCTTCTGCCGGCAACCAGACCCATTTTTAAGGGCAGCACGGAACATCCTTTCAGCTGCCTGAATAGGGCATGTTTAGGGTCCTTAATAGATTTACATTCTCAAACATTTCATAGCTTATGTAGTAACAACGAGGGCACAGTGGTACTTTCAAGACTGCTCACACTTAACAACAGATGCACCATTGGCTAGATTTTTTTTAGATGTGCCACAGAACTCATCTCACTTTTTGCTTTCAGAAACACGTACAACTATCATACCGGTGGGAGATTTTTGAAAACTGTTGTTCAACAATTAGGAATTTAGCATTGGGACTTGGCCCTATGCTTGAGCAGCAAAAACAGTTTCAGCCACAGAGGCTTGCATTTCCAGTAATAATTAGCAACAAATCAAGGTATTTATACTTGCTGAAGAAAAAGTACTCTGGCTTGCCATTCCTGCCCCCCTTAAATGTTTTTCTAGGTCTATAAATCCCTGCTTGTAACTCCAATTGACATTCACCTAGTGTTTTTTTCCCACAAGAGAGGTAGTGCTTTGGTACAAGCTTTTCACATACATAGGGCTGTTACTAGTCAGAGCTCATGAATATCACACCCCCAGTACCTGGCACCCCTAAAGCTTTATTAGGCAAATGAAATCAGCATTTCCTTAAAAGAAGTAACCTCCCAAGCACTTCATCCTGCCTTTCTCCTCTCCCACCCACCCTGTGAGGTTTAGAGCACTGCTACCCTGTGCGGAGTGCTGCAGCTCCCAGCCCTCTAACCAAGCTCCAACCTAGCAGCAAGTGGTGAATTTGGTATCTGAAGCCCACGGGCAGGGCAGCACTCCAAGCAGCCCTCACACCACTGCGGTGACAGTTCCAGGGCCCAAGCCGGGCTGGCACTGCTGCAGGACAGGTACAGGTATTCTCCCAGCCTGGAAGAACCCCACGAGTAAGTGCTTACACAGTACTTCTGTTTCAGCAAAGGAGACTGGGAATTCACGTTGTATTACATGTTAAAACAGGGATACTCTCTCCAATAGACACACAATTCCAGCCCGTGGCATGCCATGCAAACACATCTTTTTCACCATAAAAAAGTCCATTTATTTTGATCTGAGAGGAACAGAGTTTCTACTTTCCTTCTGGAGAGCAGGCACAACGATGCCCCTTCTGCCCCTGTCTCAGAACAGGACACTGGAGATGCTGAATTTAACACCACATGATAGGATAAACAACAGTTGAGTTTGAGTACTATGTTCCATGCCTTCAGACAAACAAAAAGGCCCACCCCAACCAAAAGCCCCCACAAAATTCAAAAGCACACCCACCCCCAAACAAGACACACAAACTGCAGAAAGAAGCAGAATACTGAGTAATAGCTTTCTTGTGAGATCTGGGTAAGCAGATATTAGAATCACTCATCAGGAGTCTGTAGTTCATTAGAAGTATTTGCAATATGTAAGCCATTATCACTTACTTTCTCTTCAAAGCCAGTCACTTTCATGTATATTGTTGGTTTTTTTTCCTCTGGTCCAGTTTTACAATGTGGTGGGTGAAGAGGAAGGCAGCAATATGAACATATAATAAGCCCTATGCATAGGTTACAGACTTGCTTTTTGCACAGTTTCCAGCAACATAATTTTTCCCTTTTGCAAATATATGTGTAAATACTATATCAAATATTGTGGGAATTTTCTGTGGTAACAAACAAACAACACAGAAAAATTATCAGGACACTGTGGCTATATGGACAAGAAAACTCTACGTGACCAAAGGACGGTAAATTATCTCAATTCTGTGCAAATTCCAATAAAAACCCACGAAAAGTTCAGTTTTCTTGAGTTTAATTGGAGCTTTATTACTTAAGCTGTGACTTCACAGTCTTCACCTTCAGCAATTTGCAAAGAGGAGGCATACAAGAAAGGTTACAATACTTAATGGAAGGGACTCCCTGCTGAACAGGGGGAAAGAGGGCAATCCCAAGGAAGAAGAACTGGGAGCGCCAATTTGTTCTCAAGTCTCATGTGAGGACTCCTGGAAAAAGCTGATTTGATTACTTGAAGGAAATCAAGGAAATAAATTTAGAAAGCAGAACCTGGGACTGGAATAAGCTGGAACCAGAAAGAAACACCGATGACAAAAGGGGAACAACTGACCTGTCAGCCTCAACTCTGTGCCTGGGAAGATCACAGAACCAATCCTCCTGGATGCTATGCTAAGGCACATGGAGGGCAGGGAGGTGACTGGGCACAGCCAGCACAGCTTCACCAAGGACAAGTCCTGTCTAACTAGCCTAGTGGCCTTCAGGGATGACTTCAGTGATGGAGTGACTCCACCAGTCGACAACGGAAGGGCTACAGGTGTCATTTACCTGCTTTTCTGTAAATTTCTGTCTTAGACACAGTTCCTCACATCCTCCTCTCTAAACTGGAGGGAGGTGGATTCAATGGGTAGACTGTTTGATGGATAAGAAACTGGTTGGATGGTCACATCTACAGGGTAGTGGTCAACAGCTCAGAGTCCTGATGGACACCAGTGACAAGTGGTGTCCCTCAGGGGTCCATACTGGGACCAGTGTTACTATCATCTTAATTAATGACTTGGATGAGTGCACCCACAGCAAAGCAGATGACACTAAGCTGAGTGGTGCAGCTGACACACCTGAAGGACAGGATGCCAGCTGGAGGGACCTGGACAAGCTTGAGAAGTGGGCCTGTGTGAAACTTGTGAGGCTTTAATAAGGCCAAGTGCAAAATGCTGCACCTGGGTTGGGACAACCCCTAGTATCAATAAAGGCTGGGAGAGGAACAGATCCAGAGCAGCCCTGCCAAGAAGGATTTGATGGTGCTGTTGGAGGAGAGGCTGGACATGAGCTGGCAATGCGCACTCACAGCCCAGAAGGCCAATTGTAACCTGGGATGCACCAAAAGCAGCGTGGGCAGCAGGGGAAGGATGGGATTTTGATTCTCTGCCCTGCTGAGACCCCACTTGGAACACTGCACCCAGCTCTGGGGTCCCCAGCACAGGAAGGACATTGGCCTGTTGCAGCAAGTCCAGAGGAGGCCCACCAAGATGATTAGAAGGATGAAGCACCTCTCCTTATGAGAAAAGGCTGAGAGAACAGGGATTGTTCAGCTTGGAAAAAAGAAGGCTTCGGTGTGACCAAACTGTGGCCTTCCAGTACCTGAAGGGAGCCTACAAGAAACATGGACAGAGACTATTTACAAGGGCAATTAGTGACAGCACAAGGGGGAATGGCTTCAAACTGAAAGAGGGCAGGTTAAGATTAGGTATTAGGAAGAAATTCTTTACTGTGAGGGTGGTGAGGCACTGGCACAGGCTGCCCAGAGAAGCTGTGGATGTCCCATCCCTGGAAGTGTCCAAGGCCAGGCTGGTTGGAGCTCTGAGCAACCTGGTCTAGTGAAGGGTGTCCCTGTCCATGGCAAGGGGGATGGAACTGGATCTTTGAGGTCCCTTCCAACTCAAGCCATTCTATGATTCTATGAAAATGCAAATAAACCCAAGCAGAGTAAATACAGACAGAACCCAAATAGTAACAGAGGCTGAATGAATAAATAAAGTCACTAGGATTAAACCAGATTTATGCTGCCACTCAGCTTCTCAAACAGCCACATAAAGCTGTAACTGACTGTGGCATGGTGGCTTCAGCCTCTGCTCCCTTGAAGCCACTATCCAACCAGGTAGAAAAATAAAGGTCTAATTCACTGGAAATTCTTTCATTTACAAAACTAATGGAATAGGGTTTGTTTTTATGCTTCTGCTTCAACTTCTGATTTATCTTCAACTCCATTCTGCGCATCTTTCATTTCTGCATCTTCAGTGTGGCTTGTCTGAAGAGCAGCAGATGACTAAATAGAGAGACAAAGAAAATATATTAATTTCTTATACAAAACTGCTAGCACAAACATTGTTTGATTCTTATCACCTGAAAAGCTTGTCTACCCTGCAAGACTGAATTAAGATATTAGGATCTTCAGCCAAGAGAAACCGAAAATTTTCATGCATCTAAGAAACCAAAAGCAGCGTAGAGGAGGCTGAAATATGATACTGGCATTAGGTGGTTATGTTCTTAATGTGGCCTGCACAAACTTGCCACATAACCATTTATAAGAAGTCTTTTAACTGAAATTTATTTACAAAGCTGCTGCAAGAACTGTTTTTGCCCAGCTTCAGTACCAGTGTGATTCCTTTTCAGCCATTCCCATGGCCTACCCCAACCCAACTTGTACGAGGCACACTTGCACTCAGCATAAGAAATATCTTTGTTGGACAACTGGTTTTGTGAAGAGTCACTTCAACTCAACAACAGTGATTTGAACATCCTGTGCAAGAGCTTAGCTGGAAGAAAATATGATCTGCCAATGTGGCTGCTGAAAGCCCTCTCCTTCAGGCATCTTTCCTTATAAAAAGGTATGGCAGGCAGAGAGCTGTGAGGCAGAGGTCCAAGGTCAGCTTTTACAATAGGTCATAACCAGCACATCCTGGCCTTGGAATAATTTTCAAACACAGTAAAGGGAGGTAAAAATGTCTTGGCTTGCTCATCTCAAAACCTAGTGCAATGAAATCACTATTCCACCTGTCAGCCCAACATCTGGAACCATCTGTTTTATGATAATCTTAGATGAGAACCAGACAAAAAACAAGCGAAGTTTCAAGCATGCAATGGTGGGAAAGGGGAATAGGAGGGGAAAAAGGGGCAGTATCCTTAAAATCTTACGCCAACTTGGCTGCAACACAAATCTACATTTAAAAGAACATTCATGCATCAAAGGTCAGTTTTTCATCCTTAGAAGCGTTCTGTAAAGCACACAAGAGCTAATTCTTCTTGCCACAGAAAATCTTAGCTAGCAGTCCTGGGCTTAAGATAAGTGATAAACATACCAACCTTCAAAAATTCACACTTCACACATGTGAACTTTTCAAATTAATGAAATGAACTACTGATGCAAGAGTGCCTGTTGAATTTAAGAGACTGTGTCAGGAATATCAGAACTGGTCTGAGCTACCTTCTTAGCAATCAGAAGACATTTAGTAAACAAACTCTCTTCTCCAGAACTTTGAACTTCTACTATACCACCTCTAACAAACACTGCTGGAGCTAGAGCAAAGCAACATTATAAATGCAGTAAGAGGAAAAGAAGTTCTTCTTGCAAAAAAACTACCTCAAGACTAGCCCAGGGAATAAGGATCCTTTACAGTTAATAGTTCCATCAATCCCATTTCATTTAAAACCATATCCTTTTAAAGTAGGACAGATGGCTCAGAAAAAACAACAACAAAAAAAAAAAAACCCAACACACTGCACATTCCCAAGATCATCTAACTCATTGGGAACAATTCACCCAGCCAGTGGCATCCAGGCCTGTATCAACAATAGTGAGTCCAGAAGGATCAGGACAGGGTTGTCCTCCTGTACTTGGCAATGGTGAAGCCACACCTCAAATCCAATGCTAGATGCCAAACAACAACTTTTCATTTACATTTGTTTGGAGCCCAACCTAAAGGATTCTACAGCTTTAAACTGATTCTGTCCCAAGCAGATACAGAAATTGGAACTAAGTGCCATGTTTTTCCAATACCCCAAACAGTCTGCAGTGCAAAGACTGAGTCTGCCTTTTGCCAAGAATATTACTCTACCAGTTATCTGTCTTAGGAGCTGAAGAAAAGCTGAAGGCTTTTTACTTTTAGTGGGTATAGCATTTTTCAGCAATCCAATCTTCCTCTCTATCACAGATCTTGCTGTGTCCCACACCTAGTGGAGGAAGCCAGATCCCCAGCAGCTGTGCTAGCCAAAAGGAACCTTCACAATAGAGCCTGACAGCTGTCAATTAAATCCTGCCATTTCTAAATTGATTGCTAGTGCATAACAGTGAAATAATTCTAGTTTAGTTGCTGTATCTTTATCTTTCTGAGATTTTTTATTAAAGCCTACCAAAATTAAAGTACTGCGTGGCTTTACATCACCATGTCTAGAAGAACAGAATACTTTCTTTCAAGCTCCAGCACTCAAAGACTTTTGACATCAGGCTGCTTTAGCCAAAAAAAGAAGAGATAGAGCAAAGCATTTCATGTAGGAAATTGTCAGCTGACAGGCTGAAATGGCTGAACTGTCAGGATACACTCTGAGGACACCGTGCCTCTGGAAAGCCTCAATGACACAGTTAACCAAAGGAGATTAATGTACCAATATCCGGTAATTTTTTATATTCTCCATGCATATTCTGGAAAGGTGAAAATAACCTCACAAGATACAAGGTTCTGTACTCCCCAGTATTACAGAGGAAATTTGAGGCTGATATAAATCCTGTATTTATCTGAGAAGGTCTATCTTGTCCTTCTAGACCATCAGATTAAAGGAAAAGACAGTGTTTTCTTAGGATATGTGATTCTCACCAGTAACCTGGAATGTTTCTTGCTAGCCAATACCATCTTGTTATAATCTCTATTCACATACTGCCATTATTAACTGAACTAGTATTTACTATAATTCTAGTGAAAGCCTATTAGCAAAACATCCACACAGTAGAATAATGACACTTCATAATCAATCTGTGACATCTGAAATGGAGACCATCAACCACATCTTAATGTCCCCATGAGAAGCAAGATGGTGCTGAGCACCCTCTGTATGACAGACACAAGTTCTCACTAGATGGGCCCCCCAGGCACCAGAACAGCCCATTCTTCACAACAGGTTCTAGAAGAATAGGTGCTTTTTTCAGTTCTGGAACATTATTGTGTTTGCATCTCATCACTTCAGCTGTTTTCTGATTAACACTGCTCTGTTGCAAATTCAGTTGAAATTGGTTTTCTTCGTACTGCTGATTTTCCTGTTCCAACAAGATGGCCTAATAATTTTGGCTGTTGGCATTTTGAGTTACATCCCTGCTCCCCAAAGCAGTCTACTTGAGTGTTCTCCAGCTATAATTATCTGTGCTAAGTAAGCTGAGTGCCTAAACCACTGTTCCTTGTCTAACACATGACACCATCTCCTGTAACCTCTGGAGTAGTGTTTCTTACCTTTAATTCTTTGTCTGCAAGCCTTTGGAACATGTTGGCATACATCTTTTTCTCCTTCTCATGCTGCTCCCGTATTTTTTGCTGACAAGTCACCAGTTGCACTTTGGCAGCTTTGTTACTTGGATAAAGTTGTATCACTTTCTGGAAATCTGCTCGGGCCAGCTCAAAGTCATTGACAGCCAAGTGAGCTTCTCCACGCCGGAAGAGGCCTTTTTCATTGTTGCTATCCAATTCAAGTGCCTGCATTCAAAAAAAAAACCCCAAAGCCAAACCACAATCAGTAATTATTTTTCTTTTATAAAAATTATATGCAGTCAGAACACCAGACTGCTAGGAAGTGTACTTCTGATGTAGAGCTGTAAGTCTTGCCAGGGCTTACTAATAAAGTGAATGGAATGCAGTGTAAATAAGTACAAAGAGAAATGAATATAGTAGACTATTTGACCAGAGAACCAGCAAGCCTAAGATTTAGTCAGGCACTAATCCTACTCTTTGAAAGACCTTTGTCAACGTGGCTACTTTCACCACATCTCAAGTGTTCCTAATTGCTAAATACTTGAATATTCTCAATGTAGCAGCAAGTCAATAAAAGATGTTCAAAGGGCACTAATTATGAAAATAATCTGTTAGATATTTTTAGCGTACTAAAAGTTCTGTGCTACACAAATGCCAGCTGGTAAGAAAGACCAAACACCACATGGTCTGTTGTCCCTAAAATTTTTAAAGCAAGAGATAAACTGTCAGACTGCTTGTGAAGTTTAAGAATAAACAAACTCTTACTACCTTGTTGCAGTTCTCCAAAGCCTGGGAGTATTCCTTTAGCTTGAGATGGCACATAGCTAGATTAAGGTGGGCAGCAAGCCTCAAACTTTTGGCTTTTGATTCCTCCTCCTTGGAGAGTCCCGACTCATGCTCCAGCCATGACACAATCTTCTTGTACTGTAATGCTGCCCTCTTGTATTTCCCCTCCTGTTAACAAGGCAGTTCAGTTATCACACAGCTCATCACAGTAACTTTTATCTCCCTCTCGTCCCTTTTGCCTACTTTGAGCAACAGATCTAAAAAAACCCATTTGATCAAAAAGTAATTTCTGTCATCAAAAATATACTATTTCTGAGAGCCATTCCTGTACAGGATCAGAAAATCTTTAGGAATACTTAACTGGTTTCCCGACTAGAGCTAAGGGTATATGCCAGCATTGATGCTTCACTGAACTCCTACAAGATATTCAACTTCTGATGCGAAAATAAGGGAAGATGGGGCATTTTCAAAATGCAATACAAAGGCAATATGAAACTCTTCCTTTAGCTGGTTAAATTGCTTTAAACAGCTTCTCCACACATCTCTACCCAAATGAACATTGTTCCTTCACAGCACTGTCCCACAGCAAGAACTGAAATACTGTACACCCCACAGTGTTATCTGTAGATACAGCAGACAGCTCTAACAGAGAGCTCCCTGCAGAATTAGTTCTTCAGATAATACAACTGAGTTTCTTTTTAAGACACATCCCCCTCCAGTTCTCCCCATAAAATCTCACAGAATACCATGACCACCACTCAGAAATGACAGAAGCTGTAATCATCATTACCAACTCATGACATGGACTAAGAAATGCTGCTTTTACCTTGAAGTACTGAGTGCCTCTCTCCTTCACAATGCAGCTCTGTTCCAACTTCTCATCCGTGTTCATTTCCCAGGACTCCTTAGCCTACCCAAACAGGAACAGTTCAAGTCAATTTCAATACCACTTCTAGGGAAATCAAGTGGCTATGTTACTTCCCACTAACAGTAGGATAGAGGTAAGTTTGGCAAAGCAGAGCTTTGCACTGCTACTGGAAATGGGCCTAGAGCACGAGAGATGGCAACAGACAAGGGTACAGGAAGAATAAGGACCATTTCAGCCAAGAGCTCCCAGCATGTCACCAACATCTCTGGCAACAGTGGCCTCCCTGTTTCACATCACCGTTCAAGGATTCCATTATCACTGTTTAAACTGCACTCCCACTTCTACCCCCACCCCCAGATCTCTTTGGGATTTCATCTCATCCCCACCTTTTCAAAGCTTTTGAGTTTCACTTCATACTGCAGCTCTGCGTCTGGAGGGATCTTAAATTTCTCATTCCCAGCACTTCCAAAACCATAGCTGTAAAATGGGGATGGGGAGGGAGAAACAAACGTTATAGAGTTCAAAACTATCGATCCAGCTCTATTTGCTACATAGGAAAATGGAGACAAAAACCCTGTGCAAACTTGGGATGTGCATAAATTATTATTACAAGACAAAGGCTTGAAGAATTCTAGGTACAATTCTAAAATTAGCAATTAGAAAGTAGAAGGAAGTAAGAGAAAACCTAGTGTTGACTTCATTAATCTCTTAGCAGTTCCTATTATTTTATTATTTCTTTAATTTACTTGAAAGAAAAGCAAGTAATCTCCCCATCAAGAGAAAAAAACCAAACCAAAACAACCAACGTCCAAGTTTCGCCTATCCTGTTTTATATTCATGGTCTGAAACTGTTGCCTTCCAAGCACCTGTATTTTAGTTCTATTCTTAGAAAAGCAAAGACAATAAATACCAAGATTAGCAGCTGTACACTTAACACACTCCTAATCAGCTGATAAACAGGAAATGCCTACAGAAAGGTACTGCAGTACAACTCCAGTAAGAAGCTGCATATTAGCAGGAAAACCCTCTAGATCAAATTGCTTTGCTTTTCTGCTGCCATCAGGCTCAGTTACAGTTTTAAAAAAACTCAATAAAAACTGAAATAAAATAAAGTTTGATGAAAACAGTATGTGCAACTCCACTTGATTCAGATGTGTTCTCAGTGTAAAGAGAAAATTCTGCCTATCTCCAAGTCTACATATGCTCTATTTTACAGTAAGCAGTCATGAAGAGAGATCACAAAAATCTAAGAGAGCAACAACACTTAAAAAAAATATTCAGAGGTCAACGTTGCAGAGACTTAAGTAATTTTTTTCTGGAATGCTACTGCTTCATTATGAAGTGGCAAAGCAATCTTAGCTTGATACTCTCATACGTCAGCTTTTTGAGGCTGATCCAAGTTTCTACCACAGCACTGAAAAAAGCTGAAAGGCATTATGACAAAACATTTCTTTCTTGCCTGATGATTAGGATAAGCCCTTCCAGTATCAAACACCAGAAACAGCATACCTGGGTTTGAGATAGAATACAGATTCCTCCAATTTCTCCATTTTTTGAATTGCTTTCTCCAGACCATGAGGAATATCGAAGTTTTCACCTTCTCCAATCTCAAACCGCAATTCCCGCTTGTCAAAAACACGATCTCCGTATCGGCCTTCGAACTGGACTGGTAACAAAAACCAGAACAAGGGAGAGAGAAATCAGAAAGCATTGATGTATGGCAGTGGGCAGGTATCCAGGAGCACACAGGGAGTTCTATACCAGCAGGCAGCACATACAAAGAGCCAAAGCCTCCCCTCTAGACAGTCTTTTCTCTTTTAGCAGCTACCTATGACATGGTGGTTACTGGCAGCAAACAGAACTTCTGCTGTTAAATTTAACAACCCCTTTCTTTTTTGTTCATTTAAGTGTTTGTTTTTTCCACTCCAACGACAAGTGCCAGAATGACTTCCCCTCTTGTTCCTCAGCACATGGAAATACTTTATGAGACTCAATCACCTTTTGTGATCAGATAAGCACTTCAACAGATTCAGTATCACCAGAAAACACAGCTGCTGCTGGAAAATGTAAACCTTGCTAGAAATCGGAGAAGGAAAGCTCACTCTAGGTTGTTAAGTCACTTGGTACAGAAAAGAGAAGCCACGTATTCCTCTCCCTCAGGAGGAATGCAGCTGTAGATTGTGAAAAGGTTCTGCCATCCCACATGGCAAACCCATTTCCTATTTGTGTAACACACTTACTCTCTACAAGTGCATCTTCATTGGGCTTGGAGTAGCCCTCCCCTTTTTTACGGATTCTTCGGATGATGCCACCATCTTCTTCATCAGTGAGGTCCTCTCCCTTGAACTCAAAAAGTTCTATCTGTGGAGGGAAGAAAAGTCTTGCATTTATTCTCATTACACTATTAGTAACTCACAGAATTTGCTCTCCAGTGATCTTTAAAACTTTAATCTAAACTTGTTGCTGCAATGAATTGCTTAGGATTTTTAAGAGCTAGTGTTAATGTAGGAGATATCCAGTCTGAATCTCTGAATCTTCACATGCCCTCCCAAGTAAATGTACATCAGTTTCAAGTGGGGCTACCATGATGACATAGAAAAACTGTCAAGTTACAAAAGATATTTGTCACTGCTAAGAAGTGAAAAAGAAAATTCATATCCTATGTTTGAGTAAAACAATAGTGAAAGCAGCACAAAAAAGCAAGCCATTATAATCAGCATTGTTTAGACTACTTCATTTAAAAAAACCAAAAAGTTCAGGGCTAATGCTGTGGAGGTTCCTGATACTGGACTTAAGATACCTGGAATGCAAAAGGAATTTAATATCTATCAGTACTTCCACTTTTTATTTTAATTGATACCTGTCAACAAATAATATTCTGGTCTTTCTCTTCAGTCAGTCTGAAACAAGCCATTCCTGAATATCCTGCTGATGACCATACAGGTGTGTCTCTCCCCTCTTTTTTTTCCCCAGCCTGAACAATACTATTCTATGGAATAATCTATCCATTTATATTGCTCAGCAAAAGCAATCACGAGGAAGAAAAAAACAAAACCACCACCAGGTCAAAAAAAAAAAAAAAAAAAAAAAAAAAAAAAAAGACTTCCAGACCACAGGACATGCATTATTTCATGTCATAGAGAAAAGCTGATGTGATGACACAGGTAGAAAATCTCTTAATGTAAGCTTTTGAGGGTCTTTTATAAGGCAATTTTTACAAAATTTTGCTATGGTGATAAGCACTTGCAGAAGAACCTTGCTGATACTGTGTTAAGTAACAAAAAGTAAACTTACGTAAAACTAAAAAAGTGGAAACTTGAAATGCTTTAGCTGCTTGGGAGTCATACTAGCCAGAAACTACTTTAACCTAATAATACTCTGGAAAATTTTCTGGATCTAAGCCCCAACCCACACCCCTAAATCAGGACACACCTAGCCCTGCTTACTTGTTGCAGCCAGTGAGCCCAAGGCTATTTTGTTAGGGAAGCACCAAACCATCACAGGCAGCTTTGGTGCTTTTCCTTCTCCCCTTTTCCCTTCAGCATTATTGCCTAGGCAGGCATTAGGGGATATCAAGACTCATGAATGAAGCACTACTTTTATCTAAAAACACACCCAGAAAATGGAGAGGCCAGACTGGCAGCATTAAGAAAAGCCCAGTGGGAAGTGAATAACCTGGGGGACTACATGGCATGGACTCCGTAGTAGTCCGATGGAACAAATCCCATCCTGCGGTTCCTGCTTTTATTTATCCCAACACCAGCTTTTACCTCTTGTTGTAGGACAATAAAAGCTTCTCTGCTTTCTGCTGTCCACGTGCATCCTCTGTAGTAGTGCTAAGCCCTTAAGAATGCTCCCCTGTGCTGCCAAGGTAGAAGGCCTTGAGCTTTTAGCTTGCATTTCAGTCACCAGCTCAGCCCTGATTACACCTGGTAGCACTCCAACATGTGTAGTTTGATCCAATATAAGTAAGCCATGAGTAATTTCAGATTTCTATGTAAGAAAATGCTGTTTATGAACAGCTCTACGTGATATTATTTTTCAGAAATAACAGTACTAATTTTGATGCACTTAAAGTAAGTTGTCATCCCTTAGAGAACACTACCTGCTAGCAATATTTTTTTAATCCTTCCATACAGAATATATCCTTAATCCTATTAATCAGAAGCCCATGGAAAAAAAAAAAGAAATGCAAATACACTATCCAAATATAAAGCAAATACAACATCCAGTTATGTCAAGGCTTGGCCTGGTACCTGGCCTGTACCAGCAAGAGTGCAGCCAGCAGGACCAGGGCAGTGATTGTCCCCCTTATTGGGCACTGGAGACACCATGCCTCAAATCCTGTGCTCAGTTTGGGGTCTTTCAATTCAGGAAGGACATTGAGCTGTTGGAGCATGTCCAGAGAAGGGCAACAGAGCTGGAGAAGGTTATGGAGCACAGGTCCTATGAGCAGCTGCTAAGGGATCTGGGGGTGTTTAGCTTGGAGAGAAAGAGGGTCTGAGGGGGAACCATCTCATTTTCTACAACTCCCTGAAAGGAGGGTGTAGCCAGATGGGGTCAGTCCCTTCTTCCAAGTAACAAGTCACAGAAAAATAAGAAGTGGCTTTAAGGAATACCAGGGGAGGTTTAGAATGGATATTAGCATTAGAAGAGGCTGCCCAGGGAAGTGATTGAGTTCACCTCCCTGGAGGTATTTAGGTGTGGATGTGGCACTTGGGTTAATGGTTTAGTGATGGACTTGGCAGTGTTAGATTTATGATTGGACTCTATGGTCCTAAAGGCCTTTTCCTACTAAATGATTCTATTGTATAATTTACCCTTCTTAACAGATGCTCATTGTTTCCAATAAAATCTAAGCAGACTTTCAGTCTTTACTCCATGACCTATTTTTACCTTTCTCAGATATTAGATAAAATATTCACTCTCTGAGCAATCATCAGCTTTAAAACTTTCCTTAGGCCTCTAATTGTAGGATTCCATTCCATTGATTAAGTGCTTTAGAGCAAAGTAATTTTAAAAATCACACTTAAAAAGAGAGTCTGGCTTCTCCCAGGTAGAATTTATTTTGAAGCAATTGTTGGCAAATTGAACTGTTTCAACAGTAAGCAAAATATATCCTCTCCAAACACTGTTGAGACTGTCAGGGTGTGCTCCAGAGAAAGCTTTAATGTCATCCTCCACAGAAAAATCAAACACAAGTCTCGGCATTCCGAGCAACCATTCTCACTTCTGAAATAACACGCAAGAGACAGCTGCTATTTCCACCCCCTTTTGGGAAGGAGGGGGAAGATGTGGGGAGAAATGACTTTAAGATGAGTAGGAGACAAATTCTCTCCTCTCCTGTTGGATAACTGGGGCTCCACACTCACAAAGACACGCATCTCATCCCAAGGAGACCAGCTGGCCACACGAGCTGTCAAACTGGGTTACCCAGCCGCCAAACACAAGACTGCTGAGTCTGTCACAGGGACAAGGTGAGTGCACAGGACTTCATCAAAGGTGGCAAGATTGATCAGTGTAGCTTGGATGCACAGAGAGGCTTTGGTAATGAACCAGCAACCTGAATCCAAACTGGTTTCATGGCGCTTTAAGGATGACTAAATCACTCAGCTATAAAGAAAAGATTTCATAATTGCAAGGCTGTTGAAACATGGTATTCCATCAGTTCACATGGGCAATTACCTCTTTTCTCCCTGAAACAGCTTGTAAGAGATTATGTAACATTGTAAAGAAAACACAAGTATGAAAAACTTATTGCTAAGGGCATTAATTGCTCTTTCTGTTGTTGAACACTTCACAACATTTAATCTTAACTACTTCAGTCTGTCACTGATACAGTCTGCCCTCCCAGCCTGCACTTTCCTGCTGCAAATCACTCTGTAACTACAAAAATTACAACTGAATACTGAAGATCATTCAAGTGTTTTAGAAACTCAAAAAGAAGGGAATCTGAGCCATCACAGAGCAGCAGCAGCCAGATGAAAACTTTGTCCACACTACCCAAAACTGACCACACTATCTTCCTTAAAAAATCTAACAATCTTGTTTTGAAGGGATATTGCATCACACATTTTTTCAAGCATACAGTTTTAATGACCATCTCTCACTTACCTCAAAAATCAGTGTAGCATTGGGAGGTATCTTTGGGGGGCTCCCAGCTGAGCCATAGGCATATTCTGGCTTACATGTAATCCGGCAGATTTCACCAATTTTCATAGTGGCCACAGCAATGTCCCATGCTTTGATCACCTCACCTGTACAAGCCAAATGCCAATCACACATGAAAAGCACGCTCAGCTGAAACTGAGCATCATCACTTTTGGTATACAAAAGCTAAGGCACCAGACATACCGAAGAACTTGTGCTCACTCTCATTTATGTATATCAGTTTTAAGACTAATCAAGTTCTAGAGTTTCCCAGGGACCCAAATTTGGAACAAACATTTCATCATTCTAGATGTAATAACCCTTTTTGCAGAATAACAGAACAGAGACACAGGCTGAAGTGCTTGGCACAGTCTCAAGTGCAAGGAAGTAACAATAAACTCTTCCGAGAGGAAGGCCTTAGGGTGAGAGATTGTCTGCTCCTGTTTTGAAAACAATCCAAAACAGCGTTTTCTGTCTGTACTTTATCAGCTGGCAAAAAACACCAGTGGTAACTAAAAGTTACACATATTTGTAACAGAAAAGGGGAGGGAAGTAGTAGTATTCCTTCAAAAGGGAGGAAAAACTGTAACAAAATCTTCTCTTACTCAAGCTCTCTTAATTGCTGTTCCTTTCAACTCATCAAGCAGCCTTTCTATTAGTTTTGTATTAATAGCTACACTTAATAGCATCTCAAATTGCAGTACAATTAACCTCTTTTTAAAAAATGAGGTATTATCTATATTTTAAAAAGCAGAAGGTAAGGAAATGCCAGGGAAGAATACAAGATTGAGTAATAAGATTTGCTGGAACAATGATTTTTGCATTCAAAAAATGAAAGATTTTGGTAATGAAGAAATGCACTGCTCAAAGATTCATATTTGGGTTAATTTGACAACTTTGTGGAAAAGAGAGTATGTTTCATCACGAGACAGCTGACAGCTGCCTCTGTGTACCCTGTTCCAGTATCCAGTCACAATTAAAGTATTCCCAAACTGAGGTCTGGCCCCAGAAAAACCCCAACCAACAAAATGCATATTCTGGCTATTTAACTACTCTTTATCTCTACATTTCAGGCCAGATTTGCTCCCCTGGAATGCTTTGTCTGAGGCCTATGAATTCTTCAGCAGGCCTCTCAAGGGGCTACACAGTCTTCTCATTCAGAAAAATCTCCAAGACATTCTGACTGGGCCATTCTAAGGGAATAAACTCTGAAAAGCAAAGGAGCCACACAGGCAAGGAAACCCCATCTCAATTATCACCAAAACTGATCAACACTAAACACAAGAAATTACCTTTCCCCAAGTCAAAAGAGAATTTGTCTCTTCTGTCCAGACTGGAATCAAATTTTGTGCCATCGAGAAGCCATCCTGTATAATGGACAGTCACTTTATCACCTATCATCGGAGACTCCGTCCCACTGCCTTCTCTCTTGACAACCTGAGAAAAACAGCAATCAGCATTAGGATCATGGAAATAAAGTCCGCCCATTGGACACAAACTGTAGATACCTAGATGAGTGTGTTATCATTTTCAGTAGATAAAGGATTTGCAGGTTTCCTTCAGTCACCTGGAAATGGACTGGCTGTTCTTTCTGCAGATTAGCAGTGCTGCAAATGCAGAACCTCAAGATGGCTGTGCTGTGATACAGGAATTCAATAGGCAACAGTTGGCACCAGCTTACAGATCTCTGCATCCATCCTCAGCCACGTCACTTACCTTGCCTCCACAAGATTTTAAATGTTCTTGAAACTTACATTGGCAAAGTATTAGGCAGGTTTTTGGGGTTTTTTATTCAAGTATTTGTCTCATCCTCTCTCTATCATCAGGCCCGAGCTTAGTGCTCTAGGCAAAGCATTTAAACAAGAGAACGAGGCGGTACTTTCCATGCAAAGTCGATTCCAATACGCTATCTGGAATTACTCAAATTAAACCAGGCAGTTTAATGAAGATTAGTAGAGTTTCAGCCCAAGCAGGTTAGTTCCATCAGCCTACAGAGTAACACTTGAAAATTATTGTACCGCAATAATTTTGTCTCCCCACAATTCTGACATGGATGGCCAGCACCCCTGCCCCACATACAGCTGCAAGGATTTGATTTTCTTCTCAGAGGGTTCCCCAGCCTGCCCAGCAAGACAAGTATTAAATAAACCTACACTATTCAGAAAGCAAGATGAGACAATCCATCTGGTGTTCATTTGAAGTTTATTTAAAAATAGAGAGTAATAGTGACATATCTCATAGGCAAGGATGTGAGGCCTTGCCCATAACAAGGCTTCTGAAGTTCACATTTGAATTTTCCCTGATACAGGTTGAAACTCTCTACCTTTGAGCCAAAGTTCTGCATTATCTTAGCCATGCAAAAGGAGACCAGGGCAGGACCCTATTTTCTGGCATGAGGGAGACCTGGGAAACATTCTGTTATACAAGATAAACATCTCTTCAAGGGCACTTACAAGGCATCCCTCCTTTAAATGTCATGTTTCTGTATCAATCATGTTTTTCACTGAAGGACGCAGACCTTTGGGAGTCTCCTTCACAAATTTCAGTCTCCTGCAACCCACCACCATCAATCTCCCACCTGGCCTCCCACCACCCCTGTGACTGACTGTACAACGGAAATGCCAGTAGGCTCCAAAGCCAAAACTTCATCATCAACAGCTTCTATCAGACTCTGAACAAGCTGAGAGCACCTCACTGAAAGCATAAAACAGAAAAAACCAACAAACAAACAAAAGCTAGAAAAAAATCCTACCTGCTGTTTCCTAAGGAGAGGATGCTCAGCATGCAAAGGGATGCCTGACCTCACACAGCACTCCATATCCCTTTACCCCAACCAGCACTACAGCAGTTATTAGCATTACAAAACTCATCTATTGATGTCTCCCCAAGGAAGGCAAAGGTTCAAGCAACCACTCATACAGATAAGGAAACAGAAGTATGAGAAAAACATGAGACAGAATCAGGTAAGCAACCTAACCTACACCATACTTAAATATATATCCATATAAAGCAGGTGCAAAGCAGCACTTTAAAGCAGTCCAATGTAATTTTGAGAAATTAACTGCATTTAATGGAAATTTACTAAACTTTAGCAAATGCCGTATTCTTGTGGTGTCACACCAAGGTATTCTAGGTAATAAATACCTCATTTTCATTATTTATACCGTTTATTCTTTTGCATTTGTTCTGTTTTGAAGAGACTGAAGTTTCACTTCTGAATATGGCAATCCTGTTTTCTGTAAGGTTTACATTTTCTTTTCAGATAGAGAAGTAGGATTTTTCAGTTTATAAGGGATTTCAAATGGTTTATTTCTAAACTTAAATATTGCTCTAGGAATTGTGCAAGTACATTCAGCAATACCAGGTAAAAAGCTGTGGATACTATCCTGATATAAAGCTAAGGAACAAATAAACACATTCCTACAATCACTGCAACAATACTAGTACAAAATTGGTGTAAGTTAGTTCAGAGCTAGACCCTTGATTTCAATAGATGCATTTCACACTCAGCCATTTCAAGAAAAATAAAATCCATGAAGGCTGGACTTCACAACCTCCACAGTATTTTGCTTATCAAGTCACAGTCCCATTTTTTGTGATTTTCACAAACTCTGTTCGTCTGCTAGTATTCTCTACTCCCTTTCTTTTTTAGAAAAATAAGTAAAAAAAAAAAACAACCAAAAAACACCTGCTGCTTCTCCATCCTCAAAAAGTAGGTACTGCATGAATTAGGCAGACCCTCACTGCCTTCTACCATGCTCAAGTGATCTGAGCAGCCATGCACATGAGAACTCTGACCTGATACTGTACTACGTGCAAAACCCAGAAATTCTCACCTAAGCATACTAGCAGGAAACATGGGAAAGCAGGAATAGAGAAGCCAACGTCTTCAATCTGATCCCTGATAGCCCTCCTGAACGGGAGACAGCGCCTCCGTAGTGAACCCAGAATGTACAACCAGAAGGCTCTGAAGGTTAAATCCAGAATTTTGCCTTTGCTATGGCTCCCCTTTCTCCTTCTGAACACCCTAACTCCGAATTTTTACCGCGGTTGAATAATGATTCTAAATAATCGCTGGAGTTTTTAGCAGAGCCCACGGAAGTTTCTAGAGATATGGAAATAGGCAACGTCTGACAGAGGAAGTTCGTGCAACTCCCCCTCACGGTATAAATCCTGCTGCCCTTATCGCCTGCCTTCCCAGTACAAAGGAGAGCGGCCGCGCCGGGGACCTGCCCGGCCGCCCGCCAAGCGGCACCGAGGGGCGGCCACGCCGCTCCGGCCGCCGGAGCGCGCACCCTCGGCCCGGGGCTGCCCGCGTCCGGCAGGAGCCTGGGGGGCGGCACGGCCGGGACGGGCACCGAGCGCACGTGCCCTGCCGGGGCTTCATCTTTAATTCCCAGCCCCGGACACGTGCTGGGGGGGCGGGGATGGGCTCGGACCCCAAAACCCGCGCTGCGAGCCAGACCGAGAGCCTGGCCCGCCTTGCCCTCCCGCATCCCCCCCCCCCCCCCCCCCCCCCTTTCCCCAAACCGCGGGGAAAAGCCCGAACGCAGCGAGAAGCGTCTTTTCCCTACGCAGGCCCCCCCCATGACCCCGAGCTCTCCCGGCGGGCAGCCCGGGCTCTGGCTCGCCTCCGCGGGGAGGAGAGGGGAGCCCCCCGGGCGGCCGGGCAGCGCTTGCGCAGCCGGGGCGCGCTCCCGCCCTCCGCGCTCCCCGCTGCTGTTGTTTAATCGCCCGCGCTGCGCCAGCCCTGCCTGCATGCCCGGGACCGCCTCGTCCCCTTCCCTGCGGGGACCACAATGGGCCCGGTGGGGCCAGGGCGCCCGGGGAGCCCCCGCTTGCACGCTAAGAGTAATGTTCCCCCTCTTTCCATCCCCACTCCCCGCCGGCGCGGGGACCCCTCCGAGCTAGCGCGGAGGGTGGGGATGGGGAATAGCCACCCGGTACCTTGAGGACGCCCTCATCCTGCTTGGGAGTGATGTCCACCCCTTCCAGGGGAGCCCCGTCCGCTTTCATCTCCTCCGCCGTCATGCCGCCTGCCGCTGCCACCTCTGCGCAGGGAAGGGCCGCCTCGCGGGGTCGGGGCTGCGGTGGGCGCCGGGATAGGGCTGGGATAGCGCCTGGCTGCGCCTCTGGCTCTGGGCAGCGCGGGTGGGGGCGGGCGCCGCACGCCTCCTTCCCTGCTGCTCTCGCCGCAGCGCCGGCCCCTGGTCGCTGAGGAGGAGGAGGAAGGGGAGGGGAGAGGGAGGGACTGAGAAGTTTCTAGAGCGGCCGCCGGGCTGCCGCAAAGCGCCCGGCCGTGCCAGGGGCTGGGGTGAAAGTGTGCGTCGCCCCCGGGGGCGGAGAAGCCAGCGGAGCGGGGGTGAGGCAACCGCCTGGCCGCGGTACGCCCCGGGGCGGTGGGGGCGAAGGAAAACAAGAGGAGGCGGAAGAGGAAGAAGAGCTTATTTATGACGGGAGGGAGGGCACGCTCTTACGGCTCTGAGCTTGCAGGGCAGGTGCGCCCACCTCTCTCTGGTGATGCAGGGGAGCCCGGCCTGGCAGCGAGGAGGAGCTGCTGCGTTCTGCCCTGAGGAAGCTTTACTGTGTGCTGCACTTAAAACTAACCCTCCTGCCCTCTCAGTTTTAGCAGCCCTGTGCAGATGTATGGCTTGTATTCTTTTTGCCCACCACGCGGTACTGGGAGGTCCTGGGACAGGTGGTACAAGAGGGCACAGAAGCATCGTACCGGCAGCGAGCATGCAGCCCAGGGAGCCCGGGCATCCCTTGGTTGGGGTATCATTAGGAGCCATATGCTTGGAAACGATTTGTTACCCAGGACCAGGAAAGATAAAGACGTGCTTAGGGCACAGAGTGTAAGCTCCGTGGCTTGCCCATCTGTATCCATCCGGATAAAGTAGCACCATTTTGTACATCAACCTGCTGCTGGAGTATTTGGGAATGCATAAATAAAAATAGGTGCTCCCTTTGAATATGAAGAACATTAGTGAAAATATGTAGGAATTAGCAGACCAGTCTAATTCTGGGCTACTTGCTCCACGGGTGGTATGACACTTTTGCAAAATCCAGTGATGTAAAATCAGATTAGAACCTTATCCATCATCTTCGCCACAAAGCAGAAGTGTTGAAGGGGCTCAGCGTTCCCCTGCAAGCCTTTAACATCCGTCCCCCGGCCACACAGCGTTCCGCACTCCTCGCATAGCACGGCACCTTTCCCGGCTCTTCTTGAACTTTCCTCCCCACCCGCTCCCTCGGCTTTCCCGGTAGGTACTGGGCGGGGGCTGGAGCAGCGCAGCCCCGCCCGCCGCTCCCGAGCAGCGCCGGGCTGCGCAGCCGCGGAGCGCCGGGGAGCGGGAGCAGTGCGGAGCCGCCCGCTTCTGGTACGCCCGCCGCGCTTGCTTGACCAGCGTGATGCTTGGGCCGTCAGTAAGCACAGCGGTGGCGGAAGGTGAAAGGCGGGAGGGGAGGCTCGCAGGCGGGCGCGCAGTGCCCCGGAGCTGCCTTTCCCAGCCGCATTGCCGCCTCGCGGCACCGGGCAGTGCAAATCTCGGGAGTGTGAGCTTGCTCTGTGAGGATACAGGTTCCGTATGACCTGACCGTGCAACACCGAGCTGCTCTGTGCCTGCATAAAGCTGCGTCTGTGCCTGCTGCACGAGGACTTCAGCAGCCTGAGGTGGGCTCTGCTGGTGCCAAAGGAAAGTAAAAGAGCAAAAGAGACTAAAAGAACCTGTAGTTCGCAGGAGAGGGTAAACTGCAAAATCTACGGGTTTCTACTGAGAAAGAACATGCTTTTCAACCCCACGCAAATGTACACTTTAGTTTACTTTCAAACTGAGTCAGAAGGGAGAAGGCAGAGAAGGAAAGGATTTTGGTTTCTGTGTGCATTTGGTCTAGAAGCTTCTCGCTGCTCTCTATTTGCAATTTAACATGGATGAGTTATTTGATTGCAGATTAGATCTGTAGGAGGTACAAGGCTGGTTCTATGCGTAGACTGTAGACCCTGATACTCTGAGGAACACAGAACCATCTAAGTTGGTTCTGGTCTAGTAGGTCTTGTTAGGGGAGGCACAGCAAAAATATAAAGATAATTCTTCATGTAATGTCTGTGTAGTGCTAAATTTACAATCTTCAGTCAGCGTTAGCACACAAGTTCTCATACTCTCTCAATTCATCTGACATCTTTTTTTATCTACATTTTCTAATTATGAACCAACTATATGCTGGTTTAAAATAAATCTTTGCAGGTCATTCTGTCTTATGTTTGGCAGTGAACTTTCTGTTTGGGACTGGTTCTTTTTCAGCCATGTGTTTTCTACTTCATAAGGCAGCATTTAAAAATTGCAGTGTGTGTAATTGGTCTCAAATTATCTACAACTGCCAAACATGCTAGAACCAAGTCTAATAAAGTAATAAGTAGTAGAAAGGAAAGGAGATCTTTTAGTGGAGATCATTTACAGATGTTATACAGCTCATATTTCCAGCCATCCCACTGTTTTCAACATAGCAGTGCAAGCCCTTACATAAGTAATTTAAACCAAGTATTGCAAGCAATGTCCCTTAGTAACTTTTCTAAGACTGCTTAGATACTGTTAGAGGGCCTCCCTGAAGGGCTGTACGTGCAGGGCTTTATGGAAAAGGGGACAGAGACAGCTGCAAAAAGACGGTGAGTGTTTGGGGTGATATCAGTGCCATAGTGCTTTCAGTAGGCTAGGGAAGGAGGGAAGGCAGGTCAGAACAGTGTCTTTTCTAAGCCCCTTTTAAGGCCTGCTTATAGTACCACAGCACTGTAAAGGAGCCTCATGTGTGGCCTGTTCTCAGAAAATGTATTGCAGACACAAAGGAAAGATTTCAGAACTTGATGGGTACACTTAGGTGAAGAGAAAATGAAAATTTTCACAATAGTGCTCAGGCAGAGTGAGAGAGATGGTTGCCTAAGGTAACAGAGAACATTCTGAGCAGTTAAATGTCCTGAAAAACGACAAATTCCAGCCAGAGTCTAGAACCACCTCCCAGGACATGAAGCCAACCAAAAGCTGGTCATCAACATGCTAGATTTAGGAATAGGTTTATGTATAGACTTGCTAAACATAACAAGACTTGGACTTAAAAGGTGGCATAGGGCAACACAGCTCAACTTTATCGACAGATCCTACACGGGCAAGAGCAGGACTCGAGGTGACCTAAAGCCCAGCAAGATGGGAGAACCTTTGGGGTGCTGTCAAAGGGTTGGCTTCCCAGGTATGCCATGGCTGGAGTCAATGTGATGTGTGGGTTGACCAAAGCCTCACCAAGACACGCTGTGGCCTGGAAGTTCACTTGCCCAGCTGTGTTGATCATGCTGGCACCGCTGACTCCCTGGAACTGGGAAAAGAAGTCAGGAATGCATGTCTGTACAAGCTCAAAGATGACATTTTGAGATAACAGCAAACAGAATAACCAAAAAAGGAATGACCCTGACTATTCATTTGTGATTGGAACAGGAACTGAAACCACACTTATCAAGAGTCCTGGGCTCACACTTGATTGGCTTGAAAGGGCTGAGCACAGGGTATAAGAAAGGAATAAAGGCAGAAGCCACACAGTGTGTTGACTGGGACTGGCCATGAGTGGCAGGTGGACTGACAGCCAGACATCAGCAGGGACACCCCTGATGCCAGCTGCCAGGAAATACAAAATTCAACCCAGCATGGCTTGAGTTTGATACCAAAAAGATAGATCATACACTGTGGGCAAGAGTGATAATTTGTGCACCTATGTTATTTGAAGTAAGGCTTTAAAACATTGATTGATTGCAACAAAGGGCCAAATAAACTAGTTTGTTTGGGGTTTTGTTTGTTTGGTTGGTTTTTTTTTACTTAACATTTCTTCTGAGGGTTTGTTTGGTTACTGTCAAAAATCCCAAGGAAACCTCAGATGCTCATCTGCTGGTGTGTCACCCTTATACTGAGCTGGAAAAAATATGACTCAATAGATCAGGGAGAGCTTTAATTATTTTTCCTTGCTACATTATAAAAAATAACAGTGATAAGAAGGAAGCAGGGCTCAGTTTATGGAACTGCACATTTTTTTGTTGCAATAAGCAGCGCTACCATTGAAGTCCACAGTAGGGCACAAACCTTCATCAGTCTAACCCTATACTCTTATTTTGTGTGACATGTCAGTGATAGATTTTTAAGCTTCCCATCACCTGAGTTATGCCCTGCCTCTTCTTCAGTCTCAGCATCACTGAGCTGTCTCAGTATCCCTGCTTTCCCTTGCTCCCCAACAGGATACAGAAAATCATGTTCCATGCCATCCTTTTAGTTTAGGAGGGATAAAGATGTTGTCTTTCCATATTCATTGCCACATCACTGCAGGCTGCAGTAGATTGGCATGGCCCACGAACAAAGAGCATCAGATCTCTTTTCTACTCCTTTTCGAATGAAAGCAGTGGTGTTACACTCATCCCCTGCTTTAAAACCGAGAAACATTTACAGGGGAGTGATCTGAGCTGTTACATAGCAGGCATGCAAATGAGACTCAACCCTTCCAGCGCCGGACTGGGGAAAGGCTCTCTGTCTGCATTTCCCGGGGATTTCTGAGCTGCTCTTCTCCCTGTTCACCAACAGATGTCAACACTTTTCTAAAACTACGGGCTGTAGGACTTGCAATTAGGCAAGGTCTCATTTTTTTCAAATTATTATCTTGTAAGGTTATGAGTTTTTCTGTGCTTCTGTACATTGATTTCTATTATTTGGTGATTTCGTTTATGTGATATGTGCTGTCCTTGTTAGGTCCCAGGTATAGATTTTTAAAAAGTCTAAACAGCACTTGTTTGTATAAACATCTCTTAGGATTCAGTGTATCCTTGTCGTTACCAATCACAGCTCATTAGCTTGCTTCCAACTCACAAAAATTTAGTGAAATTAATTATAATTCAGATACTATTTATCTTTCCAAATGCAAAATAATTTAAAAATACCTGGTCATGTTTCATCAGCTGCTTTAATTTTTTTCTTTCCTTGCCTTGAAAGCAATTAAGATTACTGGACAAATGTATGTTTAGACATTAAGATTTTCTATTTCTTTGCATCCCATTAGCCAGCGAGTATACCCTAATGTGTGCATGGTAACACCACCAGAAAGGATGGGCAATTCATGTTGTTTTTTTCCTTAAACCACAAAAACATTTTACTAGGCTTGAAAATTGTAGTATTTTGAAATCTATTGCTGTGAAGTGCCACATGAAGATAATGCCAATTGCAGTAATTACACGTGGCAATTACCTGATTGATTCTGCTGCACTTTTACTAAAAAAACCTTTTTTTTTTTTCAGGCTTTATCAACTTTCTGTCTGTTTCCTAATAAGTCCTAGGACTGTCATTGTTAAAAATAAAAAAGTACCTACAGTAGCTTCCTTTGGTAATTGCTATCTTGATCTAATTTTGGAGTTCTCATTTATTTGCAACCTAATCTACTTTTTCTTTAGCTCTATTTCCCTTAGGTATATTTAGCTTTGGGGTTTTTTACTTTTATTACGTAACTCTGGAAAGGTTTTCATAATGTATTTTTTCCTAATTTTGTATTTCCCATGCAAGCTTTCTTGCTTGTCTTCCCCCCCACCTCTCCATCCCTTTTCTCCTGCTGTGTCAAAGGAAGTTCAGATTGGATGTTAGGACCATTACAGTGTCTCATAACTGTCACCATAAAAATGTCTTCCTTATAACCAAATCTACAAAATCCAAATCTGCCCTCTTTCAGCTTAAACCTTGTTGCTGATGAACAGACATAATGAAAATGAGTATTTTTGTCTCTTAAGGAAATGGCAAACATTGGCATTCCTCTCCTTGCTCAATTTGTTGATAAACATGGGAAGAAGCGCGAGTCCACCAATTCCTTACTGCCTACAGACTTTGCAGCATTCTTGATTCTTAGTTACTGTGCAGACAGCTAGATTGCAAATCTGAAAGAGAGGAAAGACTGGGAAACCCATGGGCCCACCGTAATGAGGAAGAGCAGACAAATTCCTAGAAATGCTGTGTCTCATTCACTTAGGCTGCCTGTGTTCTTAACAGGTGAGACACCTCAGTGCCTGTCTTGCCTCTTTTGTCCTGTACCTCACAGATATATTGCACAATCTCATAATTTTTACTCTTGGAGGTCCTCCCATGTTTTATAGAGACCTTTAAGGCTCACCTGAAAGTGACTGACCACTTAGCACACGAAATCTATTCTCATATTCAGAGCTCCCCCAGCTCTTCTGTCTCACAGCTATTTTTCCTGAGTGAACCAAGGGGTATTCCTTCCTTTGTATCATATCTCTTTTGCCTGTGTGTGATGTGTTTTGGACAGCAGGTGAGGGAATCCCAAGTTTGCATTTAATGAAACCAAATTACCTTCCCATCACATTTTTGTCCCTTTTCCAGAGACAGAAGAAAGGGTAGGAGAGTATTAGTCATCTGGCAGGGTTTAGAAATGTTTGCTCCAATACATACTCTCAGTATTCTCAGCTCTGCAGGGAGTGGGAACTCTCTGGAGGTGAGAGGTGAAAGGGGCAGGAGGGAAGATGAGGAATTGAGAATCTTTGTCTTGAGACACTGTCATGGAAAATTTTTACTTCCAGATTAAGAGGGAAGGCACCTAGGAGCCAAGATCTTCCTCTTCCTTCTGTGTGTGCCCAGGTCTAGTGGTTGTTTCCTCCTAATTGATGTGAGAGACAGCCAACTCAGTCTTCTGCAGCTTCCTTCAATTCTTGTTAGACATGCACGTTCTCTGTCCCTGCTGAGCTTTCTCCTTTCTCTCTCTAGAAAGAGGAGTTAATCTGTAGTTGTGTCTGCTCTGGGTCTAATGTGTGCACTTCTTTCCTTTTCTCCACTCTGAAATGCTTCATACAATTGAAATGGAGAAATTGTGATTACATAGGAATTGGGAATTCTGTTCCATGGTCAAAATTGCTTTCAGTCAAGAGAGTTAAAATCTTTTCCAAGACAGCCACACCTTGTTCTGGATAAATGCCAGGGAGCAGCAGTGTTCCTAGTCTGTGAAAGTAGGATGTTAGCTTTCATCATCTCCATAATTTTTGCTGATTCTCCTCCCTCTCACAGCGCCTTCTAATACTAAGCACGGGCTTATAGTGCCCAAATGGAGGTGGAAAAGTACAACTTTGGAATACAATGTTGCAGCAACAGCATGTAGCTCTGTACCTATCCAGTTAGGAGCTAAAATGTGAACTGCGTGTTTGAATTATGTTGTGCATTGTGTTGATACAGTCTTTTCATTTTCGGGCTATTCCTGTGTAAACTACCTCAACTTTACAAGGTCCTAGTAGACTTCCTGGAGCCTACTTCTCCTTTTCAAATAAATTGCTAATGGACAAGTGAATACTTTTATTTCCTTTTTTCCCTCCATGGTGCATAGCAGAATTCATTGAGACAGTCACTTTGTCTCTGTAGTTGTGGTATACTTGTCACTCCTATTTAAATGTAATGTGTAAACAGTGTGATAAAGCTAAACACGCAAACAAACAACCCAAATCCTTGAAAAAGTTGTGTCCACAAATCTGACTCCTTTCTTTGGAGTTCCTACTAGGCAACAAAAAAACCCCAAACAAAACAAAAAACAAACAAAAAAAAATGCTCTGTGGGGTTGTTACAGCTGTTCCTTGTTGCTGGGCTTTACTGGAATGGATGTTGGTCTTCTCTCCACCAGACATGAGCATCCTGGAGATGAACCCCTCTGCCACCTATGAGCTGTTAGTGGATGGTGTTGGGCTGTGGAACTTCACTGGAAGTTTTATTCCCTGTGAGCTGCTCCTTGTTGGAGAAGATGCCTACCCTGTGCTCCTGAGCGCTAAGAAGCAGGTCCTGATTGCTGTTTCACACTATGGGAAGGGCCGCATGGTGGTCGTTTCCCATGAAAGAATCCTGAAGGAACCTGAGTTCTCCCAGTTCCTCAGAAACGCTGTGGAGTGGCTCAAGCCTGTCCCGGAGGCCCTGGTTGGGGTTCGTCCTCAGTTGGATTCCCTGTCCCAGGTGCTGCTCAGGGCTGGCACCCGAGTGGAGGTGGGGGCAGAGCCCAGCCCCTCCATGGGGGTGTTCTGTATGGATGCCTATGACAGCTCCCAGGCCACAAGCATTGTGGAATTTGTCAAAGGGGGTGGAGGGCTGCTCATTGGGGGCCAAGCCTGGTACTGGGCGAGTCAACACGGCAAGGAGAAGGTGCTGTTCGAGTTCCCTGGGAACCAGGTGGCCAGTGTGGCTGGTGTGTACTTCACAGGGAACGCCGTGGAAAAAGGTGTCTTCAAAGTCGCCAAGAAGATTCCCAAGATCCCATTAGTTGTCCCGTGAGTATCTGAACTGCCCTCTCTTTAAACCACTGATCAGGTTATGCAGGTGAGTTGTTTGTACAAGATTTGGGAGGTGAGAGTTGAAGGTGATGACGAGTGCTGATTCTTTAATAGCCAGGATGGATTTGTTGCCTTCCAATCCAAAGGGGACCTTCCCATTCTTTGCAATTGGGAAGAATGCTGTCTTCAGCTGCTTTCAGGTCAGCTGGACCAGGCCCAGGGAAGCCATCCAAGGGGAAGGAAATGAGGGGAGCCATCTTTTAGAGCAGCCTGCCTGATCAAACGTACTTGAGTGAAATGCAGCAAAACAGGGACAGGAGGAGAAACTCCTCTCCCTCTCTCCACACATCTCTACATTTAGAGCAACTTTTTCACAGCTGAAAACCAGGCTGGAGATGAAACAGCAGGCAAGCTCTCTGGGCCAGGCTCTGGCTGACAGCTGCTAAACCTGTTTAGCCTGTTCCTTGCAGGAATTTACTTCTGCAGGTTAAGACCCTGGAGCTGGTCAGAGCTGAGGCTGGGTGCCTCCTTCCTTCTCAGCTTCTGACATAGGCTGTGGGCAGGAAATCTCAGTGCTCCTGGTTTGTTTGGGATTCCCTTTGGGTCCAGGACTATCAGGTGTAAAACTCAGGGCTGTTATGACTCATATTGTACAGCTGACCAGACATTGGAGTCCTGGGTGTTGTTGCCCTGCTATCTTCCTCCCCTTGCCAATGGCTATGCCAGGCTCTTTCTCCTGCCACTCTCTGCTGAGTTACACAAGACACAATAGGTTCTCCAAAGGAACATTAGTGCTGCTGCCCTTCCTCTACGTGGCAGCTTCGTTTCACTGCAGTGAAAGCCACAACAATTACAGTAAATCTCCCTACAAGTCTTTCCTTCACAGCCTTTTCCTTGTGGATATAGAGTACTAAATTTCTAGTATTTTCAAAAAAATTAATGGAATTTGATACTTTTTGTTGTTTACCAGTAAAGGTTATTGAGAGCTCTGCACCTGAATTCAGTGAAATGCTTAGGACACAGCTAACTAATCAGGCTGCTTAATTAAAATTTGCTGGTTGCTTCTTGTTACCACCTGCACTGCAAAGCCTTGTTTCCGCTGCAGCATGCACAGGGCATGGAAGAGGGAGAAGGGTGGGGAATTCAGAAGAAAAAAATCACAATTAACAAGACTTCAAATGGTAACTAAGGGTGAATTACAACCTTGTTTAGGTTGTTTTTGTGGGGATTTTCTTTGAATCCAGAGCAACAGAGAAATTTAGATCTCGAATTTCTGTATAATGCAACAGCTCTGTGTGTCTGGATCTTCCTGCCAGATTTGTGTGCGGAGAATCTGACTTCAGTCTGAGGCAGGGGCTGTGCCATATGCCTGGGCACATGCTCTGTGTGACAAAGGGTCTCAATAAAGTAATAACCGAAGAAGAGCGGCAGATTTAATTCCTGTCCTATGGGCATGAAGAAGGGCAGCATCATTTATTCTCGCTGAGTTGGCTGCAATGGCCATGTAACAACAGATACTTCACAGGTGCTGAGGGAAAAGTGTACACAGAGCAAATGAGAGTAATTCAACATGTCTTTCTCCACAGTGACATATAGGAGATATATGGAAATAGCAGAGATAAGAGAGCCTTGCATAGCATACTTTCTTTCTATTGTGGAGCCAAAAATGTGAGGTTTATGTGTTAAGGCTCTAATTCAACTTCTAGTCACTCACTCTTTGTCTGGCTGTGTGTCTGCCTGTCCGTGTAGCCCATCTGCCCTAGCACTCCTTTCTTCAGTTCTCACCAGTGGCAGAGCTTGGGAAAAGACACAGAAATGTTTGTAAAGGCTAAGGTGGTGCTAGTAGAGACGAGGAGATTGACAGCCGGACTGAGAAAGTTTCTCTTAAAGGAGATATGCCAATTCCCACATTATGTCCAGTTTAAACCTGCAGTTTAAAAAAAATGGAAGGTCTGCTTTTGAGTTTCTGCAATGTGTTTAGATTTTCAAGTGGCTCTTCAAATTCAGAGGTCTAGAAGCTTCCTTTTGACCTATTAATTCCTTTTTCTAAATGAGGGCTGAGATCCCTACAGATTTGCTTGGCTGTAAAAAACTGAGGCTTTAAAAGGAGAACAACAAGGTATTGATGGATATTTATTTTTTGTAATGGAAGAACTGACAGCAGGATGTACTGGGATGGAGGAGAAAGAAGAGGCAAGGATGGCCACTGAGAATAGCTCAGTTGGTTAGAGCATAGTGCTCATAGTGTCAAGGAGCTGGCTTTGATCCCTGTATGGGCCACTCGCTTAAAAGTTGGACTCAGTGATCCTTCTAGAATCTAAATCCTTCACTCACAATATTCTGTGAAATCAAGAAAAGAGCTCCTTAATTTCAGCTATGACACCAATTATTTTGTGCCGAAGATTCTGGGCAGGGGGCTAACCTGGACCTCTCTTGGTTCTGCAGGCACCAGGCCAACCTGAGCCTTGATGCCGAGTTTCTCCTGCATGGTGTGTCGGAGCTGGATTTGATGACGGAGGGCATCCCCTCCACCTTGCTGGTGCATGGAGCCCTCTCCTTCCCACTGTGCCTGGACAGCTCCCACCACTGCTTCTTGGCTGCCGCACGCTACGGCCGTGGCCGTGTGGTGGTGGCAACCCATGAGGACCAACTGTTCTCCCCAAAGCTGGCCAGATTCCTGCTCAATGCTGTCTCCTGGCTGGATGCTGGGAGGAAGGGGCTGGTAGGGGTGGATCCTCGCCTGAAGAAGCTGTGCGACCTCCTGTCTCAGGCAGAGGTGAAGTCGCAGGTGTCACAGCTGGCAGGTGGCATCAGTGTGTACTGCTGCTCTTCTTACAGCGACACAGATGCCAAGAAGATCCACACTTTTGTGGCAGAGGGAGGTGGCCTGCTGGTGGCGGGCCAGGCCTGGTACTGGGCTTCCAAGAACCGTGGTGAAGCTGCTGTGGCAAACTATCCTGGCAACAGGATCCTGAACCGCTTTGGGCTGAGCATCCTGGGTTGGAAGGGCCAGGCAGCCAAGTACCCGCCTGTGGGCCCGGGGGAGCACTATCATTTCCGCAGGGCACTCCAGCTGTTCATCACGCAGGAGCGCCAGGAGCTCACGGAGCCCCTGAAGGGCTGGCTGCACCGGCTGGCACAGGACTGCGCTGCCTTCCTGCACATCCCAGACCGCAACTGCCCAGCGTATGCCTCGGTGCACCGCATCCTGACCAAAGTGCTCCAGAGCAGGGGGATCCCACAGGTCAGCAGGGACCGCCCAGTCAAGAGCAACTCCAAAGAGGCACTACTTCTCTACATTGCGACCGAGCTGGCCCTCACCATGACAGACAGCACGGCCCTGGTGCAGAAATCTGCTGCTGGGGTCTCTGCCCTCCCTGTCACTGTGGAAATTGATGGCACCAACCCAGGTGAGGAGTTATCTCTTTCCCTATCAAAACATCCTGTTGCTGGGAGCAGTGGGGTGCCTGCCCTCAGTGTGCCTGTGTCTGTGGATGCCTGAGTGTGGGCACAGATGTGCAATTTCGTCATGGGCTTGAGACAAGGCTGATCTCAGTGCAGTGGCAAACAGGCTTCTTTGGTGGCCAGCCCTGATGTCAGCACCCTGAAACATCCCATGGAAGTCCTGCTTCCTCCCTGTTGGTGCACAGGCATTGGCAGGAGAAAAACCCCTAAGAGGTGCCGCAGGGCACTTGCACAGCACAATGGCTTTGGCAGGAAAGCTTCTCTGAGAAACCTTGGACTCCACACTGCAGGTTGCTGTTGCTGTAGTTGTGCTGATACAGCCATCTATGGAGCCATCCTACAAAGAGGTGGGAGTTAGAAACAAAAGGTTTATTTGTTATCTAGGTAATTTCAGCCTGAGTTATAGCACAGTCCCACAGCTTGGTGTGTCAGCACAATGGAGGGAAGGTTAGGTTTTGGGGGCGAAAACAAGAGGCTGGAAGTATGGTGGGAATTTCTTGGGCAGACACCATCACCGAAGCCAAGGTATTGGATAAATACACCATTAATGATTTGTCTAAGCTTAGGCCTTGTATCTCTATCAGCTTGCTGTGATTCCTGCTCACAACTGATATGTTTAAACTCTGGGTTAAATTCCACTAGTAAGCTTTATCCCCTGGACAGATTTTTTTGGTATTAGAGTATGATTTAGAGGAGTTGTTTCTGAATTGTTCTGATGAGCTAAAGGAGGCTGTTGTGGAATGGCAACGTCTGAGTGCAGTGGCTGTGCAGAGAGAAAAGTTGTAGAATAACTTCTCACTGGTTTTAACACTAGTGAGTCAGGACAAAAGCAGAAAATACTCAGAATTTGTGTCATTTCACATAAACAAAAAAGAAAAGCTAGCAAACCCTGAGCACCATTTCAAAACTGCTTTTGGTGCAAATTCAGCAAAACAGAGATGAACCGGTAAAATACCATGATATAGTCTAATTTGCATCTTTCCTTGGATTGGGTTGTGCTTCACAAAACTGGTCCTGCTTTCTTGGATGACAGGAAAGGTTTTAAGTTGGATGCTTAATGACAGTTCAGCTCTTTTTAGGACTTCTGGTGTTTGGTTTGAAATATGCCTTGGCAAACTTTATGTCAGAACTAGGGAGTGGAATCTGCCTGATCAGTACAATAGAGATGGATCAGTTTTGCACTGTCAATTCTGTACATTGCAAGTGTTTAAAGGGATTTATGCTGAGGAGACTTGCATTTCCATGGGAAGACTGTCTAGAAACATGCTGAATTGTAGTGGTACCCCTCTTACAGGTACACCTAGCACAGAATGACCTTTTGAGGATTTCTCATCACTTCAATCAGCTAGAAATGACACTTCCTGTGGGCTCCAGTTTGTGCTGGACCAGTCACTACAGAAAAAATGTGATGCCACAGTCAGTCTGTTATTTGGGAAATGTTTTATGACCATTACAACTTCAGCCATGTTTAATACCACCAGAGCTGGTGCCTCTCAAGAGGGCTTTAGGATAGGAGGATCTGAGCGTAGGAGGTGTTGAGGTTTTGGCTTCTTTTTTTTTTTTTTCCTTATTCTTTAAGGATAGTAGTAAACACATTTAAACTTTGCATTTCCAGAAGTTTTTATCTGGGTGGGCTTGCTTGCTAATGGTGTGATGATTTTTCTCATTTCTTTGAAACTGTATTTCTGATAGGCTGGGTAAATGTGAGATGGTTCTGTGAGTGTGAGCAAGGGAAAAGGAAAGGATGGAAGATCATTCTTCTGTTGCAACTTGAAATCTCCAGGATCTCTGATGGTCTGGACAAGGAAGTGCTTGACTATTCAGGACTGTTCTCTTACGTTTTAGGAGAGAGAGCCTGGAGGAGCACAGGACTCTACCTCCCCGAAGGGCACACTGCAGTTATAACCTGCCCTCACCAGGTGGTTGGTGCTGGTCTGAAGGTAAGCTCGCTCTGCTTGGCATTGGTTTACACCTATGCATTTGCTGGTTGAGCGCTCAAAAATAGCACGGGGAAGGGTTTTCTCCTTAATGGCTTTTGCTGCCTTTCCCGCCCTTTCCTACTGCTGCCACCCTGTGGCACTTTAAATGATCTGACATCATTTTTTCGCCTTGTGTTCTCACACTTTTCTTTTTGCATTCCACCGGTTCTGTGTGCTGGTGGGATAATTGAGTGCGGCTGCTGCTCGAGGGCTGTTGGGTTTTTTTGTTCTGTTATAGTGCAAGAAAACTTGATCAAGGTGATTTTCAGGTCTGAGATAAGTACTTAGGCCCTTCTATGAACCAAACTTGATTCCATCTCTCCAGATCTCTCATAAATTCTTTTGATGGTGCTGTCACTACTGCTTACGTAGATGTATCCAGATGAGATAGGCACTCTTTCTTGGGATTCTGTTCTCTGCAAAATACAGCAGAGGTAAATGTTTACGTGCTTGGATATTTTTTGGCAGTGACCTCCCTGCAGCTGAAATGCAAAGTTAACTCAGGTGCTTCTGTCTGGTCCTTCAGCCACATGCAGTCTGTTTTACTGTGAGAGCTCTAAGGAACAGGCACAACAAAAGAAGCCAGTTGTGATCACATCTCTCCAACTCATGTTATAGGAAGTGACTTTGATGCTGGTGAAGGGTGGAGGAATGATCAATGCAAGTGCTTTGCTCTGGTGGTGGATTAGCTTGTCCACTGCTTAATTTTGTGGTGAGCTTGCCTCTTTATGTCTTGGAATATCTCAAACCGTTTACAAACAGCCTAAATATCCCTCGACTGTGCAGCTCCACTTAAGCCAGTGTTAGTCGACAGCTACTCACCTGAAGCAGAAGTTGAGAAGAGAAATATAGCTCAAACCTCCTTTATGATGTTAAGTCATTTATTCCTTCTGTCCGGGGGGGGGACAGAACACCCTACCTGGGTGAGGGTCAGTGAGGTGAGGTGAGAGGGCGGGGCTTTCCGTCCTGCTAGTTTTGTCACAGACAGGGAGGAAAAGGGGATACCAGGGGCAGGGCTGGGATAAACAACCAACCACATCAGAGCCTGGGCTGCTTGAACATTGGACAGACCTGACTCAGTCACACGGCAGGGACCCGGCCAGGGGGTGCCCAGGAGGGTCCACTGCAACACTTTGCAGTGGAAGAAGTCATTGCAACACTTTGCAGTGGAAGAAGTCATTGCACTGTTGGTGAAGGATGTAGTTGAGCCAGGAATACTGGAAGTATAGCTGAGACAGGGAGAGAACTAGCTTTACTTTTTCTTTTTTACTGTATTTACTGCTTCTGGTCACTACAGGCTGAAAACTTGAACTAGGCTGGAGTCAGAAGGCTGCTTCTGTGTGTGTACTCTGCAGGGAGAGTGCTTCAGTGGGGAGCTCAGGCTGCTGAGGTCAGTCTACTAGGTCACACTGGCACACCTTTAACTAGCTGTTCCTACACTTCTGCTTGCCAGGTGCAGGTTGGGTGTCACACGGATGACCTCTCTCAAGCCAAGGAGCTGAAACGGGCACCAGTGGTAGTACGCATCTGTGATATTGCCTCCCAGAAACAATCCATTTCCTGCCTCTGGGGTGGCCTCATTTACATCGTGGTACCAGCAAAGAGTGTCCTGGGGAATGTGCCCATCACGGTGGAAGGGGCAGTCAGAGCTCCTTTCTTCAAGTTTGGTAGGTTTGTTTATCTTGATGCTTTTTGCCTGAGAGCTGCTCACAGATACTGTTGTCCCAGTGACTGAAAGTAAAGATTGTATTGTGCTTTGGAAGGTCTTAGATATACTTGGATTTAAGAATACCCAGATTTATTTTCCTTGCCACGTTGTCCTCTGGGATTCCCATTTTTCAACTCATTTTTAAGAAGGGTAGAAGGGAAGTCCCACGGAATCACCAGCCTGTCAGCCCCAGCTCTGTTCCTGGGAAGATCATGGAACAGATGCTCCTAGATGATATGTTAAGGCATGCAGGACAGGGAGGTGATCTGGGACAAACAGCATGGCTGGAGTTGTTTTTTTTCTGATGGAAACCGTTGAGCTTGGGAGAGGGAAACCAATCTCTGCCACGGCCAAGCATGCTTTGTCCTCTGCCTGCATTACTATGCCCCCATATGGCCATTTCTAGACTCTACAAGCCATCTCAGCTGATTTTCCCGTGTTTCCAGCAGTCTCCTCTCCTCTCCTCTCCTCTCCTCTCCTCTCCTCTCCTA
>JACBWW010000006.1:29467480-29484984 GCA_020086605.1 Lanius collurio | reverse complement strand
TTCTCTGTTTTCTACCTATTAAAGAGCCTGAAGAGGCTTCCCAAAACCAGATTGAGGACTGGCTGTTTAACAGCTACCACCCTCAGTCATGCAACTACCATATACTGTTTTCCAAGAAATTTTTATGACCATGGTCTCTTTCTCCAAGCTTGACCTCTGTGAGCATGCTCCAAAGTCAGAATTGTGCTAAACTCATTTTCTGTGTTGTTGCTGTAGGGGAGACCTGTGAAAGGGAGTGGGAGGCTTCTATCCGGTACTACCCTGCTCCCTGGGCAGAGCTGGCTGTGGAGAATCTCATCCTGACGGTGCCATCTGACAGCATCCGCCACATGGAGAACCCACGGCCGCTGCTGACCCTGTGGAACGAGATCATGGAGGCGATAAGCAAGTTGGCAGCCATACCAGCAAAATTCCCAAGGCCAGAGAGGATTGTGACAGATGTCCAGATCTCATGTGGTAGGTACACTGCCATATGGCCTTCTCCAGGGCTAAGAGGCAAGTGGCCCCTAGCAGCAATGTTTGTTCCTTCAAGGTTATTCTGCTAAAACCAGGCTGGGAACATATGTTAGGTGTTAAATGACTGTGACTCTTGCATAACTGTGAGCTACTCCATCAGGGTGGAACTGTGGTAAGGCAGGGCTTGAAAAACATACTGACCTTTCCAGATGCCTCCTTGCTCTCAAAATTGGTGCCGTCTCCTCAGCTGTTCTCCTGTCCAGGTGTGTCAAGATGCAGAGCTGCTGACTGCAGTGGCTTTCGTTCACATGTAGTTACTCATTCTCCCTCCTGAATGCACTGCAGAGCAAATACAGCTGGGAAGCAGTGACCCAATTTCTATTTTTTCTTTGGCTCAGCCATAGGACTGTTCACAGGACTGTTAAACCTCTGGGTGCCTACTTGCTGGAGGTGGGTGCCACAAAGGTTATTGTGGGCAAACCTTAGCCTGAAAAGATGTGTGCCTGAGATTATGGCACTGTGGAAGTAGATCCAGTATTGCTGTCAAAGCCCAGGAGTGTGTATTTTTGCAGCTGATGTTTCTCTACCCCAGCTTTTCCAGCTATGAACTGAGTGCTTTGATCTAGAGTCAGATTATATGGTAAACATGGGACTTCCCAATAAAAATTTTGCTCAGTTGTTTTCCAAAATAAACCAGATAAATTCATCATCCCACAATGAGACAAGGGCTTGGCATGAGCCCTGATGCCCTAAACTTTTGCTAAGCTACAGTGGAAAGAATTTGTGGCACATCTTGGGAGCGTTAAGTACTGCTATGCTGAGCAAATGCCAGTTAAAATATCATTGTCCACAGACGTAAAATTTCTTCTGGCTTGGGAGGACAAAATGGTTTCACTCACATTTCTGGATCTGAACTTTTTGGGTGCTAGTGATTGCTAATTGCATATATCCCTCTTATTAAAAAAAGAGGAAGCTCAAGGTCTTCACTAGTTCCTGCAGAAACTAGTTCCAGGCTGTTCACATTCATGAGTTCCTGCAGGAAGAGGATTGCCATTCCTGTTCATTCACCAGGCTCCCTCTGTGTGAAGGGCTGCTTATCCCCTGCTACAACAGGTGTTTGAATCTGGGGGCATTGTTCTTGCATGAAGTTTTGGGAATCTTCAAGAATGAGGACCAGTTAGGGAAGAACACACCCAGGAGACATAAGTAAAAGCCCTTTCAGTGCAAGTTTCTTGCCTAGCAGCCTGCTGGGAAGTGGTTAATGGAATAGCTATCCTGCAAGGCTACAAACAGGCTTAAGTATGACGGGCTTTGTAGCCATTAGGGACAACAAACTGTGTTTTTCCATGTGTCTCATCCACACCACTGACCACTGGAGTGCAGGCCTGCAGTATTCCCACTCTACACAGGAGCACTCAAGGAGTGCCATAGTGCTGAATCACGTTATTGCATGATTGCGTTGGTGTCCACAAAGCTCAGCCTGTGAGAGTCCAGGTATGTTCTGGGCAATGGCCAGGATTTTCTCCTCATCCTAAAACCTCAACCTCAGTCCAACTATGAGTGTACATTTATGTATAAAAAGGGAAAGCAGGTGAAACTGCGCTTAATTTATGGTTCAGTCCTGCCTTTACTTGTCGGACTGTTGTTAGGGTGACTATTTGTTAGGGTGAAATTTGGTGTTTCCTTACATCACACTGGGAAAAGCTGGTCATTCATGGTAGTAAAAAAAGTGTTATTTGTGAGATGGAGGAAAGGCAGTAGAGAAATGAAAAAAATAAAATAATCACTTATGTCTCAGAAGCACTGAGGTGAGCACTTACTGACACGTGTTGTTACCTGTCCCCTGCAGGCTGGATGCATTCTGGCTACCCCATCATGGGCCACCTGGATTCAGTGAAGGAGATGTTAGATGTGAAGCATATGAAAACTGCTGGTCTTTGGGGTCCCATCCATGAGCTGGGACACAATCAACAGCAGCAGGCATGGGAGTTTCGCCCTCACACCACAGATGCCACATGCAACCTCTGGTCTGTCTATGTTCATGAGGAGGTGCTGGGCATTCCCAGGCATAGGGCTGAGAAGACACTCAAGCCACGGTATCGGGAGGAAAGGATAAAAGACTATCTGAAGAAAGGTGCTCAGCTAAAGGACTGGGATGTGTGGACTGCTCTGGAGACATACCTGCAGGTAACAGGGAAAAGTGTGTGTGTGTGTGTGTGTGTGTGTGTGTGTTCTTAGTGCAGTGACTGTAGCCCATGTCAGAGAGATGTCTGCAGCCTGGTGACTGCAGCCTGTGAAGCCAAGTGTTTGATTACTGTCAGGGTTTATCTTGGGCCCAGAAAGCACCTGAGAGGTAAACAGGCAGAGCACCTAAAGCTGATGTCTCCTGACAACCTTCCTTTGCCAGACTTGGGCTTAGCCACTCAGGGAGGTAGCTTCGTGCAATGTGCTAGTCTTTCTCCCTGGGAGAGAAACAGGAACTGCTGCTTGTTATGCAACATGGGAAAAGGAGGATCAAACTTGGGCATAGCTCTTTAATCCACGGCAGATTTCCTGTGGGACAGTTGTCAAAAAATCTAGTTTGTCAAAAAACCCTTGGCACTGTGAAGTGTCTAGAAGAGCCCAGCTTTGAATGGTCTCCTGATAAGTTACATGGCCTTTACAAACATACAAAGAGGGTGTTCATATCATTCAGTGCACTGGGTGGAGCCAGTGTAGTCCATCAAGTGGCAAGAGGATGGGCTCATATTATCCTCCTGCACAAGGAACTGGATCCCTCACTGTGGTCAAGACTCTAAAACATGATGAACATGAACCCTGTCCTAGATTAAAGTGAATTCTCTCGGGAAGCATGCAAAAGAGATTTCCCCCTTTCCCTTAATCCTCCTAGAAACTATTAGCCTAATGGAAAGAGCACTCAACCTGATTTTAACTGGGTCTGCAAAGCAGATGTCCATTATGATGGCTTAAGCTACTGCCTGTTGTGAGGCGTCTCTCAGCTCCCTTGTCTGAGAGCTCTCACACTTTATATGAGCAAAAGAATATTTACTGGAGGAGTATTGATCCTGATTTATCCACATCTCAGAGAAGCACCCGAATCATCAAGCTGAAGAGTCAACCTCCGTTTTTTTTTTGGTGAAATGAGTAAAAAAATATTTATACAGAGCGAAACAGTTTTAAGACGAGAATTTTTCCCACAATAACTTACCAGTTTGGCCACTGCCTCACTGCCTCACCCACACTTACAGGCTGGGATCCCCATCTCCTGTCTGGTTACTAACAGGACTGCTGGAATAAATATGACATGAAAGAACAATTCTAATTGTGCAACAGCAGTTTTTCTGTAAGAATTCTTTTTCTTCTTATTCTTAGCCAAAACGTGCCCTGTTCATAATCTCTCCTTCCTGTTTTCTCAACACTCTTTGTTTTCCTGTGCTCCTTCTTTCTAGCTATTCTGTCAGTGCCCCCTCTGATCCTTTTTCACTGTCCCCAAAGCAGCAGCAGGCTTATATAATAGGTTGCTGACACTTCTGGCTACTCCCAGTGTATCTTTGTTCTCTGTTTTGGGAGGCCAGTGTAATGGGGAGGTATTTTTCTGTATTTTAGTGCTGTTAGTTATGTTCTGAAGCCTGAAAAGTTGGATGCTTTCATCTAAATTTACATTAATTCTAAAAGACACGACAGAGGCCAGTGGAATTTTCTGTGTGTAACACAGGAATAATGCCAGTGAAATGGTAACTTAATTGTTGTTACACTGTATTCTTTTCCAACAGTTGCAGGAAGGGTTTGGTTGGGACCCCTTCATCTGCCTCTTCTCTGACTACCAGAAAATGTCCTCTGTCCCAAAAGACAACACTTCTAAGATGAACTTGTGGGCACAGAAGTTTTCTCAGCAGGTGAATAAGAATTTGGCTCCATTCTTTACAGCCTGGGGATGGCCTATCAAGAAAGAGTTGTCTGTGGAGCTGTCCTCTCTACCCAGCTGGGAGCAGGACCCAATGAGAGCCTATAGACCATAAAGGAAAGCTACCTAAATCTTGGTTCTCATACTAGCTATGGCCTATCTTTTTCTCCTTGTGTGCTACATGATCGTTTGCTATGTGCTTGGATTTATGCTGTTTTCTTCAGCTTCCTGCTGCCAGTGGAGGCCAACCCCAAGAGAAATTCAACAGGGATCAGCAGATCAGCAACCACCTAAGCTATCTTCTGAAAGGTTAAATAATCAATGAGCTTTGTTCTGGGTTCTTCACCTCAGGAAGAATGTAATTCTGAGTCGATTCAGCTCCTACAGAACCTTTCTCTGATGAAATGGAAGTTTTCAGGGTGGAGCAGTTTCAAGAACTTTACCATGAGAGTACAGGTCCTTAAAGCAAATAGGAGCTTCCACAATGTTGTATTCTTAAGTTACAATCTCAGTAACATGAGATTTTCACTATTATTTTTGTTACCCTAAAATCTCAAATTTTTAATTCCTCTAATTATGCAGACCTTCCACACCTATCATGAAAGTGGCCTTATAATGCTTATACACAGGTTATATAATGCATAGTTGATACTGAAATGCTATAGATTTCTTCTGACTTTCTATGACTGTGTGACCCAACAACTATCTTTATGTGAACAAGCCAATTGTAAGTTGTGGCTGTCCCTCAGCCATAGCCTGACATGAAGATACATGCCAATGAAGATGGGAGAGTGGAAACAGGGAGGTGATTTGATTGTAGTCAGTAACAGTTTAACTTGTGGACTCATCAAAGGTTAAAATACAGACACTGTCCTGACAGCCTGAGGGAGCAGAGGGAAGGAAGACAACAGTTCATCAAGACAGAGGAGCAGCCTTTCCCAAGGTGCAACAGAAGTTCATGTTACTCCCAGCTCTTTCATAATTGCTCAGCTATTATGGAGTCTGGAAAGCACGTTCAAGCTTAGCCTAAGAACTCGCTAGTCCCAGCCTATTCATTATGTATCATTAATAAATAAAAAGTAATCACTGTAGACTCGCAACTTTTGTATGTGGTCCTATTTTCATGTCTCCATGCTCAGTAAAAAAAGGCCTAAGTAGAACTGACCTGAATAGAAGTGGCCTTGGTGGTAAAGTTGTTCAAAGCTGAAAAAAAACACTATGGAAGTGTCTAGTCTGTGGTGCGGCCTCATATATGTCATAGTGCCAATGGAGAGCACATTAGGCCAAATACCAGTCACAATTAAAGAGGCTGTGCAACCTCCATTCTTCAGGCTTGGTAAGTGGCCCCAAAACGCAGCTGTAGTAGGGGAGTAAAGAGGCATGTCTGTATTTATGGCTTACCTGTATTTTCCTGCGTTTTTGTGGGTTTTCTTTTTGTGGTCATGTGTGCAGAAAATGTCAAAATATGTAATGTCTCAGGGAAGTCTTTGCATTAAACTTCACATTTCTTAGCCCAGAAAGTATATTGGTAAGACCTTCAATTAGGAATTAATCTCTTTCCATGTTCCCAGTATACGCATGTCTGAGATGCCTTTAAAGTGGGTTGACACTAAAAACTGAATATCATCAACGTGCAGCAACAGCAGATGTGGAGTCACCAAAGATGACTGGAGCACTAGCCAGCATCCCAGGATCTCCCTGTGATTCAGTAAAACACAGTTACATCCAGATTAATTTATTATTTCTGAGGCCATGCAAAGGGATTTACCTGTGGTGCTTCTCCCCTTTCTTCACATTTAAAAGTTCTTTTTGAGTCGGCTGCCTTTTTTCACCGGAATGCTGAATTAGGAGGAACTGACATCTTTACCTGGTGCTGAGCCATCCGTCAGTACAGGCCCCCTGGGCTGAGCTGGCCACAGGAATGTCATCCTGACAGTGCCAGCTGCTGAGGTACACCACATGGGCAACCCAGAGAGTCTGCTTCCCATCTGCAACAAGATGATCAATGCAATTGCCAGGCCAGCAGCCATCCCAGCAACTTTTCCAAGACCAGAAAGGATGGTGGCAGATGTCCAGATATCTCATGGCAAGTAGAATAACTAGGACACTTTGTCTTTATCTGTGATGGATATTTGTAAGGGAAATACACAAGGCAGTAACGTTATCACAACACCACGCAGACCCTCAAAGCAGCAGAACAATTCCAACATATTCAAGCAGAGTGCTGGAGAGAATAAGAATCTTCTGTAAATGTCAAGAATGTGTATGTGAAAGTAATATATTCTGCTGCTGAATTTGTCACTGTAAAACCCAGTGGAGGGAGGCTGGCCACCTAATGATGTGTGTACCGTGTCACATTGATCTCGTTACTGTGGGAGGGAATTTATACTAATTGAAGCAGAAAGAAGGGAAACACAGGTAGCTGGTTTAGGCAGGACAAAAGAGATTTTGAAACTTGAATTACAGCATGCAACAGACACACGGGCAGCCTACTATGTAATAAGACCCTGATGTCAACAGGCATAAGATTGCTTCCATCAGTGGGGGTCGGTGATTGAAGCACGGACCCAGATCGGCCAGGGATCTGAATTGTATATTCAGAGGAATAAGCTGGTTTTATATACTTTTCTAAGCCACAGTATTTCTTTACATGGCATGACCTACCCCATGTTGCCACATCAGCAACACACTTCCTAGATGTCCTTCTATGGGGTGGTCATTTGCAGTCCAGCCATCTGTCAGCTCCCAGCAGGCTCCTCTCTGTAGGGTCTGCCGAGTGACACCTCCTCCCCCCAGGGCCTGGTGGAGACAAGCCTCTCTGTGCCAGCATGTGCTCCTTTGTGCTGCCATGTGCCTCTGCAGGTAGGTTTTACAGCTCACAACCCAATTCTATCTTATAATTCCACGCAAGTGGGGAAGTGAGGGCAGTGGTAGGGGGAGGAGTTGGTTGTAAACAGCATTTTGGTGTCTGTCATTTAAGAAACGTGCTGTTTAAAGACAATTCATTAGGCCAGTGGAACTGAAGTTTGTTATGAGTGATAAGGAAGCTCCTAAAGGCCAAGTCTCAGCATTCTTTTCAGTTAATCTGTGTTCAGGTATTGCACTTTTGTCAGTAGGATTAGCAGGTATTTTCATCTCTACTTGACTGCAGCACTAGAGGTGTTTTCTACCACTTGAATTGATAAATTTGTCAGCTGCCCAGGCTACCACTCAATAATTCACAGCTCTGGCAGCTTGACTCACATGGTGTATCTGCTGTCAGTCAGGCAGACTGATTCAAGAGAGGCTGGCTCAAGTGTGAACACTGGCACAGGTCACCCAGAGCCAGAGGTGGCAACATTCAAGATCAGGTTAGATGGGACTCTGAGCAACCTATCTGATGAAGATGTCCCTGCTCAATGTAGGGGAGTTGGACTAGATGTCACTGAAGGTCCCTTTCAACCCAAACCATTCCATGATTCCCTGAAAAATGGGTGAGGTGTTCCCATGCTGCATTTGCTCCTCCAACTATGTCTTTATGTCAGAAGGATTTTATTAATCAATCATTACATCTGGCCTCGTATGGCTCTGAATCTAACAGGAAAGTTGTAATCTGTCAGTGGCTCTGCCACAGTTGTGTTGAGATTACATATCAGTTGCTTGTGGATTGATTTACAAATTATCTTCTCCAGGGATCGTTTGCCAGCATTCTCCACCATTTGTTGTAGTGCGGGGAATCCTTACAACAATATATAAGACAGTGATGGACTCGGAAGGAAAGATGAAGCGGTATTTTTGTAGATGTTCAGAGATGATTTTATTTCTCCAGCCACCTGGCTGGAGTTCCCAAGCAGACTACCCTCTCCCTCCTCCTCCTCCCTTCTCCGGCCCCCAGGCACCCAAAACCACCCAATCAGGAACAGGTATGGGGCACACGTGACATGGGAGCAGGGACAGGGACTCACCTCCACAGGAAAGGATTTCTTCCATTTGTACCTGTTGGAATTCTTAACAATGACAGTTAATTTCTTCCCTCCCTCTTATTTATCCCCACCCCTTGGTATCGGAGAGGAATTGTGGGGAAAAAGAATTGTATAGGGAAGCCATAGATTGAAAAATGGATTAGGGATGAATTGGGGATCGGATGAATTTAAGAAAGGGTTCATATTGAGTATGAGGTAAAAGGGAAAATTAGGAGTGGGAAAGGGGGGTAGCTGATATGGATAGGGTCTATAATTTTGCACATACTGACTGCCTTTGAGTGGAACACCCTTAGGCCCTGTCATGTGGGCTGCTTGCGGGCCTTTTCTTCCTTTCACGATGTCAAATTCTACAATTTCTCCATCTCTCAAGCTTGGAATATATTTCTTGGAGTTGTTATTCATTATGGCAGTTTTATGCACAAAAACATCTTCTCTAGTGTCCCATCTGGTTATAAACCTGTAATGGTTCTTTACATTGTACCATTTGACTGTTCCTAAAACTTTAGCTGCTGTGATGTTTTCCTTTTTCCGTGTAGCAACTGTTCCGTGTTCTCTCTCTGTGTTCTTGCTTTCCCTTTTACTTTCGCTCGCTCTCATGCTGGGGCTGCCACCGCTGCTGGCACGCCCTTGCTGCAGGGTCCCGACTTCTCGGGGCAGCCCTCGGAGCCGCGCGGGCCGGGCTGCGCCGTGCCACTGCTGTGCTTTGGCCACCGTGGCTGCCGGCTCTTCCCCCGCTGGCCATAGCGGTGCTTCAGCCAGAGCCCCCCGTGGAGGCTCCTCTGTGCCCAGCAATCGGCCCCGTTCTGGCGCAAGCCTGGGCTCTGTGCGGTTACGTTCCAGCTCAGGGTGGCACACCGCGGTCTGCCATGTTGCCATGGAAACTGCCGCCATGGGCGTCGCCGGCCACCGCTTGCGCTCCATTTTTGGGCTGCCGCGTGCCACGTGGTGCCGGGTGGCGACTCCTGCTCTGCTGTGCCGCTTTTTGCGAGCAGCTTTTTTTGGAAGCTATCGGCACTAATTTTCCTTCACTATTCACCATGAGGATGCCTTGGAGAGCTCTGGAAATGTACATACACGTGCAGTGCAGGGCCGGGCCATCACCATGGGGCCTGCACTGCCGCGCTGCTCCCACCACGCCTGGCTCCGCTGCCACCACTGCAGCCTGCACTGGCTGGCTGCTCATGGGGGCTGCAGCTCCTGGCTGCCCATGGGGGCTGCCTCTGTGCTGCACACCACCCATGGCACCTGCGGCACCTGCCGTGTCAGTCCCTCCTTCACGGTCGAGTGCCAGGGGCTCCAAGTTAGGGATGAAGCCCACGGTAAGGCGCGGGCTCCCGAGACCACTGGGCACCTCTAGCGCGGGCACCTCCGCTAGCATGGGCAGGGGGGACCCAGCCGCTGCAGTCACGGGCTCCTGGGGTGGCCACTGCTCAGTCTCAGCCGTGCGATGGCAGTCAATGGGACCATGCACGTGATTTGAAAGAGCTTCTTGGATTATAGGAAATGCACAGAGTGGTTCTATCAGTAGTTCATGTTTTGATTGAGCCATAATCTTATCCAAGATCTCGGCCCAAAAATCTAGGGTACCCACAAAAGGGGGATTAATGCCAAAAAGCAAATCTCGAGAAACATGAGGGAAACTTTTAAAAAGACAGTCAAAGAACTGTTCTTGTTGTCCCAAATCAAGCTTTGCATTTTGCTTCATTAGGATTTCTTTAACTTCTAGATAAATTTCCTTCTGTGTCTTCGAGAGCCCCGTTTCCCAGGATTTCTCCATAGTCCAGAAAATACAGCCAAACCAAGATGAGAAGAAAATTCAGAGTTTACTCACAATTCAGTGTTGCTGTATTCCTGGCCTTCAGAAATCATCATAAGGGATTGAATGTCCACATTCTTCCACCATTTGCTGCTAACGGGGAATTCTTGCAACAAGTATTATACCACGAGAGGTGTAGAAATGAAATATGGAATGATGTTGGGTAGATGTTCAGAGATGTTTATTTCTCCCAGCCGCATGATATGGGGGCCTGCTGGTGATCTCTCTCCAGTCACAGAACCCCCTGGCACTTTTCCCTGGCTGGGGAACCCCAACCAACCAATCTGGACAACAGCATCCGGGCACACAAGAGCAGGGAGCAGGGCAAAGCCTGTACATCCAGGGTCCCCTCCCCCAGGACCTCCTGGCAGGGAGGTATCTCCACAAGGAACGTCTGAGGTCAAGCATGCAAATCAGTCTTCAGGTCAGGGTTGGTTCGGGTGATGGTGACCAAGGTCAGGCATAGTTCAGTGGTTGCCAGGCAGGCCTATTCTGATCAGGCACCTCTGAAATCAGGTGAGGAAGTCAGACCAATTAAGCTTGCAGGCAAATTAAGCTTGCAACACATTTACAAATTTATTATTTTAATCCAGGGAAGCTTCTTTCCTCACTTTCTGCAACCCCTCGTTTCCTACCCCAGATTATCTCACTCACCTGACTATTAGTCTCCAGCACTGTGTACGTGTGCCAGCTCACAGGATTCCAAAAATCAACATGCGTCAGTCCTGATCTGTCTCTGAGTAACACACTTCAGCAGGAGAACCAGAGCTACAGGGAAGAGTTTTTGAAAGAGTCCTCAGAATATGTGCTTGTTTTGAATAATTTGTGATCTCAGCACAGTGCAAGGCTCATTGGTCTGTGGAATGTACCAGTTTGTAGTAGGGAACCACAGCCTTAGGGCTGTACCAAAGATGACTTCTGATCACTGAAAATTGTTATTTTTCTTTTCCTTTCTGGTTGTTTGGGTTTTTTTCCTAATAATACATTTAAGCCTGTCTTTCAGTTTTGTGGTGCAATACTTCATTCTGTAGCAACGAGCGTTAATTGACAGTGCAAACATCAACTGTGCAGAGTCTCTAGGCAGGGATCCTGCACTTTGTGCTGTGAGAAGAGAGTCTTATATATTGTAAATATGCAGAGATATTTTAAATATGCATACTTATGAGCATGGAGAGGTGGGTTGATATTTTTTATCAATCTTGTTTGGAAGAATTGTAACAACTGGGAACAAAAAAGTAGGGATCAAGCCTTTGAGCACAACCCTCCCCTTTGGGATAAAGAGTACTTATGTAAGTACTTGATTTTTGGTTTTCTGTAAATATTAGAAAGATGAGCTTCTTTAATAATCTGATGATGTTCAAGGGCTACTTTGGTTCTTCAGTATGCTTTTAAAATTTTGGGGGTAGCTACACTTCAGAAAAAAAAAAAAAAGAAAAATGCCCTGTAAAAAGATCACTAACTGAATTGAATAAAAGATTTTAAGAATGCAGGTAGAATAATTCTAAACATGCATTTTGTACTGGGACACTTATGATTCATAGTTGCAAGAGGCCTTTGGATAGGAAGCCTCCACTGAGACATTTTCTGAAAACCAAAATATGCCTGAGCTCCCAGATGATGATGACTCAAAAAGGAATCTGCAGGCAGAAACCTTTACTTATCTGGTCAGGAGGAATTTGACCCCTTTCTATAAGGCCTGGAGATATCCAGTCCGGGAGAACTGTTCGCAGCAGCTGGCTGTGTTTTTTTCCCCAGCTGGTCAGATGGTCCCATGAAGCAATGTATTTCCTAAGCAGGTCTTGACTCATGAAAATGTGATTGTCTGTCATCAAGCCAGTGCTCTGCAGCAGTTTTAAATGGAGTCCGAATAGTGTGGTGTTCTAATGAATCTGAGAATTGCCTCTTCATTGTACATGTGATAGAAGAATTCATTCTTGGTTCCCTTCCAAGTCTGCCTTTTTCTGTGTGGGTCCCACTACTTCCTTTCCCAAAAGGAGTACTTTTAACCACAGAAGGGGAAACATTCGCTCTCTTATTACCAATGAAACCAAGCAACCCCTCCCCATTTCTTACTTTCTCTGTTTCTTTATCTCCAAAATGTTGTCTGTTCCAGACTTACTTGATTTCAGGTATGCAAAGTTTGTCAATTATGATCATGAGAAGAGTTGGAATGGGGGGAAAATGCCACTTTAGAAACAGAGAGATATTAGGAGATAATAAAGCTGGAAGAATAATAAATGGAAGAACTCAAGTCAAATTATGGCTACATCATCATTTAAAGGAAAACCTTGACAGACAGCACAGGAAAGGCCTTGATCTGTGTTTAATGTTCTCAAAGATGTTGCCTTCATGGTCTGATTTCAGAGTTGGCAATAGCATGTTGAGAAACAGCTGCTTTAGCTCATGTCAGAAGAAAAGAGTGTTCAGGCAGAGAACTTACCTCCTTGATCCTTAGCTAGAGTAAATTTGCAGATATCTCGTGAGTGTAAAATTGTGGCAACTCAGTCTGCATGAGGATCTAGGACAGCAGGTGCCTCACCTTACAGGATTGAATGTCATGGCAGGAAAGCAGCACTGGAGTGTGTTTACAGTGGTCGGATTTGATCTCCAGTCTAAATAATCAGATCAATGTCCTGTTCTTAAATGCCACACTGAATTTCCCCTAAATTAAAACACGGACTACAGCACAAGCCAGTTTTTATGGTGCATTTCAAGATCCTGAGAGAAGCAATTCCTTGTCTTATGGCTGTGTTTTCTTTTTCTAGTGAATGTTACAGAATTCTTACCTTGCTGTAGGGCCACTGATGCACCACAAGGGACTGCAGTGACAGTCAGAGGCTCTCTGCATCTCCTCCTGGCCATATGAATGTGGATCACAGTGACTCCAGGAGAGTGCAGGTGACTTGCTGTGAGCAGGAGATGGTGCTGAAGTGCTGCACCTCATGATCAGCTGAGGCATTTCCAGGAAACCAGCAGATTGTCCAAAAGCCTGTCAAGAGAAATGATTTATAATTAAGCAGCAGGATGTGAAAAAGCTTGTTCAGGTATGTAGACTAATGGCATATAAAATAAAAAAAGTGTTTATATTTCCTTGTAACCAGGTAGAGATATAAAGGCTAAAATCATAGGATTTTTCTTAGACAATGTGAGATAAACAATGGATAACCAGCATGAACTGGATAACTGAAGTGGAGGTTGTGGATCCCTTGGATAAAAAGAACTTTTCAAGGCCAGCAGTATCTGGGTTAGTACTAATACCTTACACAAGACTGCTTAGGAAATCCTTTCAGAAACACTAAATTTTAAAAGGCAGAACAGATGTGTGTCCAGTGCCAGAACTTCTTTAAATGTCGTTTCTTTCTTTTATTTCTCCCAAATAACATTGTATGCTCTTCATCTGTGGTCTACAAGAAAAGGTAAAAGGAAACAAAATTTAAAAGTAAGGAAAAAAAGGAGTAAAGGGGTAAACAGTATGAGATGCAGCAACAGTGCAAAGAAAATAAAGAAGTGGAGAAATAGATGTTGTAAGGGAACATGAAAGAATCTTAGGTGGGATTAAACAGAAAAAGATGAAGAGTAGGGGTGTAATTCTCTGCTTTGTCTGAAAAAAGAACAGACACCTTGGAGGAAAATTTTATATAAATGTCCTTTTAAAAAGATAGTGGCTGTCATGAAAAACACATGTATTTCAATTTATTTCATCTTGGCTTGGCAAGGGTCATCATTTATTAGAGAAAGTCAGGTGTATCCTATAAGGGAAGATGCAGCTCTCAGACCTCAACATAAAGAGAGCAGAATGCTCAGTGTACAGATGTAATTAATGAGTCTGGCCATAAGAATCAACATTGGATGTCCTTCCAACATGGCTCTAATGACAGCTGAAGACAACATCTCAAAGATTGGGCATCATGAGCTTTCTGGAGAAAACCAGAAGCTAGCTCGGGTTTGAACCACAAGATAATTTTGTTGCAGTAGTGTGCTGGTTTAGCCAAATTTAGAAATATATCCCCTGAGAGAAGGCAGATTATAAACCACCTCTCCCCCACCAGGCTCAGGAAAAATAAACTGACAAGCAGTCAGAGTACCTGCACTCTATGGTGTGTGTATTCTCAGAAGTGAATGTCACTGTGGCTGCTTTCCGCAGACCCAAGTTCCTTTCTAAAGCAGAAGTTAATGTGCCAAGGAGTGGTGAGCATCCAGGTCTTGTTCAGAGAGGCAGATGTGATGTGGCCAAGATGTTCACCGAAAAACAAGGACTGCAGGAGTCATCATGAAGAATGCTATTCTGATAAACTTTTTGTCCTTCCCACCAAACCTCCTGGTTCAATATGCAGGATTGTCCTTCTGAAGCTTTCTGAATGTGCTGTACCTGACTATCTTCACTTCTGCCTCTTGCTATAACATCTACTGCCTCCTGAATCGAGACAGACTTGAGAGGTAAAGACTGATTCTTATCTGTTGGAGATAGGCACCTCCTAGCCAAATCCATCCTGAAGAGGGGATCAGGAACCTCGCTTCAGCAATTCTGCAGGCAAACCTAGCATCATCTCCCAAGATCCCTCCTTTGTCATGACACCTCAAGAAAAACTTCATTTTCCAAATTTGGAACATGGAGACTGTTTCTAGCAAGTTGTATTTTCTTGCAAACCAATCTCTTGGTATGAGTTTTGCTCTGCTCCATAAAACCTTCCAGGAGCCAGAACTGCAGCTGCCCCTAAAACATCTTGTAAAACATTGGTCATTCTCTGTGTGTCTTATCTGCCTCTTTTTCTTCCTCAAAACCCTGTTGCTGTAATTTCCAGAACTGATTTGAGGAAAATAACAGAGAAGTCTATTGCAATGTGTGGGTTTGCTGTCATGTTGGATGAGACAAAATAGGTTTCTGCATTGTGAAAGTATCCAGCAACTTTGGAAATTAGGAGGCAAACACTTTGCAACAGCCAAGCTTTTGGTCCAATGGCTAAACCAGAAAACTGGAAAACACATTTCTTCAGGTAGAAGTGACAAAAATCTATACTCAGATTTTTGTTGGAAAAAAAGTCACCCAGAACTGATTTTTCAGGCTGTATTTTTAGTCCCAAACTGGAAACTCCCAGCTTTTCAAAAAGTATGGATATCACTGACGAAAGGAAGCAACATGCAAACTAGAGTTTGGGAAATTTTAGGGAAGCAGAGCATTGCTCAAGACGTCTGTGTATCTGATTTGCAATGATGCCTCTGATAGGGGTTTTCCACCCTTTTCTCACATTAGAAATTTCTCCTTGGAGGACTCTGTTTTTTATCCTTCTGGTTACATTTAATTGCTTTCTGTCTTTTTCATTGCCATGCCTCATCCTCATATCTCAGCAGAATCTGCAAAATCATCTTCTTTCTGCTACATCGTGGGCAAACAGTGGCTGGCACTGAATACTACACAGCCTGTTCTGTTTCTGTCTTCACAAGTGATTCTCCAAAGTGTTCAGGGCCTTCCTCCCATGCTGTACAGATGAACATTATGTTGTTTCTGCTCCTGGTCAGTCCAGCACACTCAGCAGGTACAAAAAACCAGAAAAGTTAAAACCTCTGTGTTTAGAGACTGGGTTGTGAGAATGTGGGACATGTAACTCAGAAGACATCCTCATGTAAAGAACAGAATTAACATTTATTATTTTTTTTTTAAATACTTATCAACACACAGTGTGCTGAAGGAGAAGGAAACATTAAAATATTAATAATATTTTCCATAAATATTTTTAATAATTTTTCCATTCAGAGGAGGAACAAGGACACTCCAGTGAATGCTCTTCTTTCAAATTCTGCTCCAGTGATTTGAAGGATGAGTATCCTTTCATGAAACAGTGATGGCCTTTTCCACATCACTGAGATATTGACTGGACCAGGAGTCAAGGAAAATGCTGGAGAATTAAGACCCTCATCTCTGAAGGAAGAGAGTGGACCAGCAGGTCCTTGACATCAGTCTGAGCTATTTCATCCAGGACTGATCTCCAGCTTGTAAAGGGCTGCAAGGGCATAAGCTGGGAACTGAGGTCCTTTGGAGCTCAGATTTTATGTCCTTCCTCAGAGAAGTTTGACTGCTTGTTCACAAATTCGATAGCAACTTGTGAAGCAAAGGACGTTATTCCAGTTACTGAAAGTGTTGGGGTCCATGTTTCCCTTGACATGAATTGCAGCACATTTTTCTGCAAAGAGTAAATTGGGCTCCCCAGGCTTCCAAAACCTGTAAAAGAAAGTTCCTCTATTGGAAATGCCCTAGCATGCATGACAGTGGATGTGGAGTCACCTCAAACAGTTGTGGAAGAGAAAAGGAATGTTACTATGACAGAAATCAGGAGCCGTAATTTTGACTAGAAAACTAGTTCAGTCTTCTGACTTGCAGAGCAGTCGAAGACAGAAATCCCTCTCTGACAAATACCTGCCTTACACAATGTATTCCTCACTTGGACTGAGGGCATAAATTACAGGGCCCTCCACACTCCACCAGAGATACTCACGTGGCTGTCTTTTCATATGGAGTTTGATCCACCCACTGCCACTTCCCATTTTTGTAAGCAGATAAGCCTATGTAGTATTTTGTTTCATAGATGTTAGTAACTATTTCTTTTGCCAAGTTGAAGAGGAACTCCTGGAAAAAAGCACAATGTCCATGAGGGGCAGGACTGAGAACAGGGAGGCATCAGGAGTCCCTGTGGGGTGGGGCTGGTGGCAGAGGGGAGCAGGTGCTGCAGGGGTGCAGACAGGACCTTCCCCCTCCCCTGCAGGACAAGGATGGGCTCTGAGTGCCCTCCAGGCCCAGCCCTGTGTCTCTGGCTGCTGGGTCCCTCTCTCAGCCCTGTGCACCCACCTGCTCTGCCTTGCTGTTGATCACCACCAGCTGGGAGCCCATCCCAGTGCAGTTCTGCTCACTCTCAGCCCAGTTCATCTTATCAGTGGACAGGAAATAGCAGCTTCTCTGAAACCTTCTCCAGCCCTTTGGGCAGCACATCCATTCTTCCACTGTTGGGCAAAAAATGCTGCTTTTGAACAAGATGTGTTGTCCTTTGTGACTGTGAGTTCAGTGTAGAGTCCCAGGTGTTAGGAGTGGGGTTTGAACCTCATCTTTAGTCTGGACAGAGAGAAATGCTCTCTTCTGCGCCCCACAAGTAAAGATGCCAGCAGCCTGGCAGGCTCCTGTCACAAAGCCGCTGCTTGGAGGGGCCCCTTCCCTTTCTCTGGCTGTCCTGCCATTTCCATGCAACATCTCTTTGTTGAGAGATGTGGTTTCTGCCTTGTCCTTCCTGAGGAAGCAAGATGGGAAGTATTTGGCTTGCGCTTCTCTGGAAACCCTTCCATCAGAGAAGTGTGCTCCAAGCTCTCAGGTCGTGCAGAC
>JACBWW010000006.1:29249392-29407566 GCA_020086605.1 Lanius collurio | reverse complement strand
GGAATTGAGCAGCTGTGGAACTCTTCATCGCTGCAGAGATCAAAAAGTGTGCAGTGTCTTCCTCAGTTAGCCAAACCAGCACAGAGCCAATGTATACCTGAAGTCCAAAATAGTGTAAGAAACTGAATGACTAACAAAAACCTACCTGAAGAAATCAATGGGCTCTTAGGTGGCTTTAAGTCTCCTCTTTTGTGTTGGTATTTGGGGACACTCAATGTCTTCATGTTAAGCATACTGCAGAACTATGTCCAGTTTTTGGCCCCTCCTAACACGAAGGACATTGAGGTACTGGAGCGTGTCCAGAGACGGGCAGTGGAGCTAGGGAAGGGTCTGGAGCTCAAGTCCTGTGAGGAGGTGCTGAGGTAGCTGGGGGTGTTTATCCTGAAGACAAGGCGGCTCAGGGGTAACCTTATCGCTCTCTATAACTTTCTGAAAGGAGGTTGAAGCCAGGTGAGTCAGCCTCTTCTCCCAGGTAACAACCAACAGGACAAAAGGAAATAGTCTGAAGTTGTGCCAGGGAAGATTTAGTTTGGATATTAGTAAAAGCTTCTTCCCTGAAAGGTGGCCAGGCATTTGAACAGGCTGCTCAGAAAAGTGGTGGAGTCACCATTCCTGGTACTGTTCAAAAGATGTATAGATGTGTCTTGGAGACATGGTTTAGTGGTGGGCCTGGCAGTGGTTGGTTAATGGTTTAACTACATGATCCGAGCTGTCTTTTCCAAAATTAATGGTTCTATGATTCCATGCTTGTATGACCAGTAATTAATATCATGTTTGTATTGCGATCCATCTGTGCATTGCAATGGCCAGTCTCTGCTACGTGCAATTTGCACCCATGTTTCATTTAAATGCTCTATAACTCTGCTAAACAAAATCCTACGTCACATCAATTAACTTGGATAAGTAAATTTTCATTAAAAAAAATTAAACCTTCCATGTGTATCAGAAGGTATGAGATGTTAACATCCCAGCCTAAAACTCCCCAGCCATTTAGCTGAGTACTGTGTAAGGTTATACATTTGGGAACAAAGCAATACAAACTTCTGGGACATGGAACCTAATGGCAGCAAAAGGAAAAGCAGTGATTTATTGTAACAAGATGCCTCTTCCAGAATCTATCATGGTTATTGGCAATTTGTGCAAACATGCCATGAATTATCTTTAATAGAAAATGCATATTGAAACAGCGATCACAATCTCCACAAACAGCATGTCCAGGAATAACTTCCATTGAATTATTCTGCAGTCAGTCCTAAAAAGTCATGAGAGTTAATTAACTGCACTGTGCAGTTAATCCTGGAGATGCCAGGACTGTGAGAAAACATTTTTTCCACTAGGACACAAAGCATATCTGAGCACTTAGAGAGCCAAAGTGCAGATTCATCTGCCTGTATAGACACTTGTGCTTCTGTCTCCACTTTTTCCCCATCTGCCAAATGTAACTGAGTTCTTTTTGTGGGGAATGAAGGTAGAGAATTGTTCCACAGATCCAAAAAGGCCATGCAAGACTGGAATGCACACTGACAAGGCCTCAGGGTAAACAGTGAAAGATCTGGGGGATATATGCAGACCTATACAAAGTTAGGGCAGGAAAACCTGACACCTTACACAAAGCCCGGACAACCATTCTGAAGTTCTGAAAACTGGCATACTTTTAAGTAGGGCAGTAGACCAGAGACTTCCAGAAGCCCCTTCCCACCTAACTCTTTCTGTCATTCTCAGAAAGAGGATGGGTGTAACAGAACCACCTGGCACAGTGCTGGGGTAGCCCTAGCTCCCACATGCCAGCTGGCCACAACGTCTGGTTTGGCTGGCCTGCAAGAGAGAGGTTGCAGCTGTGCCCTTAAATCCCCAATGTTTAAGTAGTCAGGGAAGATTTTGTTCCTAAACATACCTTTCAAATGTTCAACATTTGGGTTTTCTGTGCCCAGGTGTTGGTGCTAGTAAAAGGCCCCTCTGGTTGGAAGATATTCCCCTTTGGGCTCAGATTTCTCTACTTTTCTCCCAGCACTCCCCCCAGACCTCTCCCTTGTAACCTCCTGCACATACTCACCAAGGAGGACGACAACAAGGGCAATGCACACCAAGAGGAGCAGCAGTGAGATCAGCCATGGCAGCCAGAGTGGGAATTTCTGGGGATGGTGCTCAGGTTTCTTTGTCTCAGGAGGTACTAAAAGTGAAGGAACACACCAAGAAAACCACCACAGTCAACAATGGGTCCGTCAGTCCACAGTCCACATACCAAGGATGTACTACTCAAGGGAGAGCCCCTCAAAAAAAAAAAAAAAAAAAAAAACCCAACAAAAAAAACAAAAGAAGTTTCCTTTCTGATGTGTGAAGTTACATGGTTTGGGAAAAGGGCAGACTGGGACAGAGCAGGGAATGTCTGTGGTTTCTGGAGAAAGTTAGATTCAGTGAATGTGTTCCCAGCACAGCCAGTGAGCTAACAATGCTAATTGTTGGTGTTTGGGGGTGAGCCTTTCACAGGACCTCAAAATCTGCAGTGAAACAATGTCTTTCTAGATTGACCCCAAAGCTGCCAAATGCAACATTGCTCAAACCATGATATTGAGACATACATGGGAAGATTTCATCTCCACAGACTTCTTCCCAGAAAACTTTTTCTGCCTGTTTCTGTTCCTTCTTAGTTTTTTTGGACTTCCTGTGCAGAAGGTTGGTGTAATCTGAGTAAGGATGGGAGACAAAAAATGTGCAAGGCTATGATGGTACATCTTCATTGGGAGATTAAAAGATATATTTTTCCCTTCCATCTCTGCTTTCCAAGTCAGGCTTCAGAGATTTGCTGTAATTAAACTAGGTTGTGCTAGGCTGGGTATCTGGGGAGAACAGAGGGCTGTGTCCAGCAGCCTGAGTAAAGTACTCAGATTAAGACTTGCCAAGACCTGACTTTTGTCTAGAGTGCTATTGCCAGTACTGAGGAGGTTTGGGAGCAGGCAGGAGAGTGGGTCACAGGGAAGGAGAAGCAAACACTAGTTAGGGGATTGTTCTAGCTTGTGGCAGGTACACAAGCCAGGGCAAACAGGAGGATAAAGAGGCACCAGCACTCACTGCAGGACAGGAGTAAAGAAGTTTTGGGAGAGACTGATATTAACTATAAGATTTAGAGAGCCTTCATTCATTGTTCAGCATGAAACTCCCAGGTCTGTCAGCAGCAGTTTATGCCTGCCAGACATGCGTAGTAAGCAAGACTGTCAGAAACCTGCTCTTTGTGAAAGCCTTCTAACTACTTCACAAAGGCTTGGGAGAGACTGCTACAGCAGGGCAAAACGCAGCATCTTTCATTATCTGGAGAGAAAACAAGTGTAGATAGACAAGATCCAGGTTTCCCTGGTCAAATAACGTTTTTCTAGCCAGAGCTTTTGCGTTGGTGAAAACAAGGAACTGGCTCATGGCCTGGAGTTCAGCCACCTACTGCAGACAATAGCTGTAACCAGTCCAAACGATTTTTTTGATATGCAGTACATCCAGAGATTGACAGTTCAACCCGTGCCCAGTCAGAGCTGAGCATCACTCACACCCAGGTGGCACAGGGAACACTGCATGCTGTCCACCTTAGCAACACAACTGAAGTGCAGTAATCTTATGCACACTCAGTGGCTTGAGCTCCCTGCACAATGCTTTCCACAGCTGGTCTGTGCTCTATAATGTGTCCAGCATGATCCCAGCACAACAGACTTGATGTCTTTGGAATAATCATTTGGAACACAATGGGGAACTTCTACCACCCCCACCTCACCGCAGTGGAAATGCTAACTACATCCAGAACCAACTAATCTTGGTGCACTGAAAACAGTGAGCTTTCAAGTCAGACAGGACTATGTACACTCTTTATTTCCATGATTCATGCCTCAAAGCAAGCAAGGAATAAACCTGGAGCTGATGCCTGCTCTGTTTGGGATTGTAAAACTGAGGTAAAGCTGTAAATAGGTAAGCCAATATCCTTAGGCAGAAGTAATTATTTATTTCATTTTTAACAAATTATTCATTGATTTATGCACACATACTTGTACTGCTGTTGTGTAGGGTCCTATATGTCAGGGCAGAAGCAATGAGCCTTACACAGAACATCTCTGTGGGTTCCTACTTGTGGCATAATGACTACAGAGTACATACTAATCAGAATATGCCTTAAATTTACACAAAGTCTAGTAAAAGAACCATTTTACCACTGTAATTTTTAAAAGGAAAAAATTTTTTTCTTTGTTGTGTTAACTGTTTTTCAGGAGTGGAAGACATCAATTAGAGAGTTGGACCTCCCTCCAGATCTTAAATAATTCTTCTTCTATGTATTCAACAATGTTCAAGTTTTGGGTCTCTCTTCTCCAAGGACCATTTCTCAATCAGCCATGGACAATGGGGTTATGTTTCTGCAGCCAGTACCAGCTCTCATGAAGCTGCAGAGTACAACTGACTGCTTTACTATAAACAGGCATGTTGATTCTCTGCTCCTACCCTCTCCACAAGCAGCAATCTGTAGTCTCACTCAGAGACAAGAGCAGCCAGGGCTTGTGCTTATTTGCTGCCATTTGCTGCTTTGGGAGTCCTTCCACCTTTGTGACAGACCAGACTGTTTGTAATTAACCACGGTCTCGACTGTTGGTACTCAGCATGGTCCAAAAACGTCTCTTTCAAGACTACATAACATGACTGAGGGAGCCCAAATACATTCCTTAATGAATGCTCACATTCTGCTCGACTGTTTGTGCTCCCAGAAGTCATCCTTGTTCATGCTGCAACTCCAATTCACCTTTCCTCTTGGAGACGTTCCTCGAGACTCCTATTTCAAAACGCCTTCAGTCTCCTAATCATTTAGCTCCTTTTTCTCACCAGTTCATCAAGATAAGGTAGGAACCAGAGTCATAGAAGGAAAAATCTCCATTCCTTTTCCTTCAGCCCCACTACCTCTAGCTCCCTTTCTCCCAAATACCCATTCATTCCTTACCTTTGACCACTGGAGCCGGTGATTCATTTTTGAACTTCACCTCAGCATAGGTGATTTCTGATGCCATTTAATCACGGTGCGACCCTGTCCTTAGTTTGGCCACGTAAAAGGTGGTCCTTTCAGGTCCTTGTTTCCAGAGGGTGACACCAATAGGTTATCAAGCCTTTCCCATGTGTTTATTCACCCTCTGCCCATCAAAGAAGGCTCTGCTGAACACTGGAAGCACTGGTAACAATCTGAGAATTTCTGGAAGCTCAGAAATGCCCCAAAGAGACTCTTAGTTTCTTAGCCCAGGAAATCAGTCCTGGCACTATGGAAGCTCTCAAAACATAAAAGAAAAATGAGAACCTAACAACTGAAAAGGAAGTTGCACTCCTTCCCCATATCAGATTCTCAGCTGATAGGCTTCCTTTTCAACACATTTGTAGGGTTGGGTTTTTTTCCTCTTTTTAACTTTTTACTTAACTATCTCCCCTTCCCATATTTTCATGGCTTTCTTTGTCTGCTAGTAATTCTACCATTGCTCTCATGCTTACAGCTATCATGGGTCCTTGCCCAGTTTAACCTACAGTCCAGTACAAAATGCATTCTGCCCTACTTGTCCCTTGCGGTTAAGCTGCATTTGCTACATCAAATGTTGCAGCTACGTCTCATTCTTCCAAGTCAGTCCTAGTTGGAAGCTAGCACTAGAACAAATCTCAGACTAGGAAATGTTCCTGTAGAAGTGAGACTGGGGAGTTGCAGCCTTAGACAGAGCAATAAAAAGAGTCAGAAGGTTGATATATCCAAGAAGAAACAGAATGATCAGGCTGGGGTCAGGGAGGAGAACAAAGTGGAATTTTTTAAAAAATTATGTTGATGGTCCAAGAGATTATTGGGAAGAGTACACACTGAAAGTTTTCTATTAAAACCTGATTTACAGCCTGTGGAAGTTCAGAGTAGTGCTTGCTTCAGGCTCCACTTCAGAGGCTGAAAAGGGAAGGTTTACATTTTTCTGCTGCTTTTCCAACACTGTCATTTATCTCCCTTATCTGCTTTCTGGTAAAGACCTCTGATATGACCTTGGGCAAAGTGTCAGTGTTTAGTCTGATTTCAAACTGAAGCAGATCTTGAAAAGAGACAAGGGAAATGGCTGCTGAGGTACACTCTAAATCAGACTTCTGAGAACAGATGCCTATAAATAAGGCAGAGTAAGAAGGGTTCAGTCAGCAGATAGGACTCAGGTTTGGGTAGAAGGGACCTTCAAAGACTATCTTCTCCAGCCCACCTGCCATGGGCAAGGACATCTTTCACTATATCAAGCTGCTCAAAGCCCCTTCCAACCTGGCCCTAAACATTTTCAATTAAGGGGAATCTGCAACTTCTCTGGGCCACCTGTTCCAGTGTCTCAGTGCCCTCATTGTAAAGAATTTCTTCCTTATATCTAAACTAGATCTGTTTTTTTCAGTTTAAACCCATTACCCCTTATCCTTTCACTACAGGTGATGTTAAAAGACCTCTCTCCATCTTTCTTATAAGCCCCCTGTAAGCACTGAAAAGGCACAACGAGGTCTCCAAAACAACCAGAAGGAATCAGATGGTTAGTTTAGCTAGCTGGAATTCCCTTAAGGCAGAGCAGAATGAGATGCTCACAGGACATCCAGAGAGCACAGAGGGTACACAGGGCAGAGATGGAGTTGAGATAGGGCAGTAGAAGGAAGAACATGCACCAGACAACAGAGGAGAACAATGTGGCAGAAGGTAAAGGGAATCTGAACACAGATTATGGACAACTGCCCCTAAACAGTGGGGCATATGTAACTGGATGTCTTTACCAAGGACCGTCCTCATGTCTTGTGTGTCCTGAGCTAACTCTACTTCTCCTTTATGTGTTGTGTGCAAAGAGGGTGACTTTTACACAAGAATAGGAACAGCTGCAGTAGAGAAGCCTGGTTCTCAAGAGGATGCATGCTGCCTGCTTCTTTTTCCAGCATCCTTCCAGCACTACCCTTTGTCTTCAAGCTTGGCCCTCTCACTGGAATTAAGCATCCCTAAGTATCTGCTGAAATCTAGTTAAGCCCTCAAATTTCTTGTTGAGATTTCAAAGCAATCCTCTGCATGCTTCCTCCTGTCCCCACCCAAACAAGCCACAGCAGACTGAGTCTCGTGGGGAAAAAGCTTGCTTCCTGGCAGGGTTTCAAGATTTCCACTGTGAAGAAATAGGAAACACCATCAGCAGACAGAGAAGGAAGTTACAGAGCAGCTTCATGAGCTTTTTCCGTTGAAACACATCTCCAAACATAGCTGAGGCATTTCAAATGCAAATTCAGGCTCTAGCTGCTCTTTTTATTAGATTTCATTAGGCTGCACTCAAACATCAGTAGACAGCTCAATTCTTCTTTCTCAGCCATCAGAGCTGTTGCTTGCTGTCAAAATTCAACCCTGAATCATACTTCCATAGGATGCAGTGCTGAGCCAATGTTAACAACAGCCAGGTGATATTCCTGAGGGAAAAATTTGTCCTTTGAACTTTGTATGCACTGATGGCACGTAAATGAGTGGGAGATATGAACAATTGGACTCTGAAGTTAGTTGTGGTGCTGAAAAAATAATTAAAAAAAAAACTTGCCTGAAAACCCCAAAACTCACACTTTCCTGCCTTGCAGTCCCACTGCTGTTCCTCAGTTACTCCTTTCCCCCTCCTCCTGTGTTCTGCTCACTCCCTTATCCTTCCACAATAGCTATGTTTCCCCACAGATGACTTTCAGCTCAGCCCTACCCCACAATGACAGGCACTTCCCATGCTCTCAGCTCCTTTCTGGGACTCCCACAGTTCTGCTTTCCCTCCTTACTCATGCTCCAGCTGCTGGTTGCTCTGCAAGCTCCATGGGCACCATTTGCCCCAAAGAGAAGGCAGCAGAGGCACTAGTGCTCTTTCTCCCCTATGTGTCAGTGAGGTTTGAATAAGGTAGTATCTGCAAGCCTTTCACCCCACAGTCTTGCTATTTAGCAAGCAGGTCCTGAGCAGAGGAAACAGTGCCATTGCACATGCATTACTTCTTTTGAAAATCCATCTGAACCTATTGAGTTAAATTCAAATTTATCAGCAAAGAGCAGGACTCGAATCCTAAAGCTGTGACCCTACACGTTCCAAACAAAATCCCATTTTTAAATTGAGCACAGCTGTGGTGGAAGCTGCAGGGAAGTGAGACACTTCTTACAAGCCAGTTTGAATAGAGAAGGGCAGCTGAGGGAATTGAGCTGAAGGCTTGTGAGTCATCACAAGTGACATGGAGGTTACACAGGGACATCACATTGGCCCCCCCCAAATACCTAGACCCTGTTTAGAAGATTTGACAAAAGGCAAAACGGAGCTGACATGACTAATATGTCTACCCAAAGGGATTATCAGTATACATTTTTCAACAAGCTGACCCTGCATCCAAATGAGGAAAATTGAAAAGCGCGGGACCTCCAGTAAGTGATAACAAAGCAAAGGTGTCAGAACTTCCTTGAACCCTTTATATTTTTTATATTGCCTTGAGGACAACTGAAGAGCAGAGTATAAAATAAGCAGTCAGAGAGAATAAGGATATCAAAACAAAGCTAAATTAATTATTTGTCACAACGGAATAAATTGGTAAGATTCACACACAAGAACCCTTGTTTTGTAGGGGACTAAACCAAAGGATCTGTCCAAAACAAATGTGATTGTGCAAAAGGTATGGAATTAGCAGGTCTGGGCAAGATGGTTCCAGGGATTCTCAGGAAATTCAAAGGTGAAACAGTTGCTGATAGCAGAGGAGTGGCCTTCTGCCTTAAACTATCTTTTAATCAACAAAGCCCAGGCAGGCAGGGAACAGATCAAAGAAGGGGAAGCGGAGAAGTCTCAGGGAGATTTAGAAGGTTTGAGATCTCTAGTGACCAGGTTAATATAACAAAAGAATGAATTAATGGACATGTATATAAGTATGATGTACTTTGGGGAGAGTCCATATAACTCTTGTAAGGAAATCCTGCCTCTTGCAGGTTTTTGCCTACAGTTCTGGCACCACCTGCTCTTATGGTACTTCTAGCTAGCACAGTCTTCCAAGTCACTTAGATAAATGCCTAAACCAAATCCAGGCTTTATGTCCCTGCACTTGGGTGAGAAGAGCATCAGAAGTGAATATATGCCTCCTTCTTGGTCTTCCCTCTCCATATCACCTTGCTCCTCCTCAGGGATTAAAGCCATGGAGCAGAGCAGCCAAGGGAAGAGCATAAAAAGGCACTGGAACACAAAGTGGGAACCCAAGGCAGTTGATAAGGGGTGTCAGGTACCACATCAAAGGGATTCAGGCAGCAAGAGCTTCTTGAGAGCTCCTGAGGGATTTGGCTGGTTAGAGAGCACCTAGCCATAAGTGATCCCCTTGTGTACCCTGCTGCATGGATGTGCTTAGGGCAGGGAGGGGCAGGATGCTGCAGTTCGTACTGCTCCAGGGGACAGCGTGGGAGCACAGCAGCCTCCTGGGATCTGAGAGAAAGGCACCCTATGCCCTTCACAGCCAAGGCTGACACTGGCCAGAGCTACAGGGAGAAGACACCTCTTCTGGAAGGCAGTCAACCCCTCTAATGATAGAAGGCAAACCAGGGTTCCATATAGGTTGCTAGGAGACCAAGGAAAAAATGGCTTATATGGAGATGTGAAAGGACAGGAAGAAGATATTTGAGCATCCAGGCATGAAGAGGAAACAGGGAAGCAGTGAATGGACAATGGGAAATGGGAGTGAGAGTGATGAGTGGGGTGGATTAAACAGAAGGTAGCACTGTGAAGCCACACAAATTTCTGGTAGGTGACAGCACTTAACCACAGGCAGGACTGAATCAGCAGAAACACATGGAATCCTGAGCAGAACTGCCCAGAGTGTCACAAATACATTGCCAGAGATCAGCAGGTCCCCAAAATGCTGTGGTTACTGTTCCATGCAGAACACAGGGGAACAAAATAAAAGTAGGAGAGATGAAAAGAAATGTTCCTCCCCAAAACGGTTTGTGCATTTCTCCCCTGCCAAGTTTTAGTGAGGGCTGAGGGTTTCAAGTGGAAGAGATCATGTCTTGAAGTTACCTGAGCTGAGCAGGTATATAAGGGAAGGAATAAGAGAAGGAAGAACATGACCCAGAAAATCATTAAAGATTCCCAACCTGCCTCTTTACATAGCATTAACAGAGGATTTTCTTCAGAAGAGCAAAGACATGTTTTATTTATTTCCCCTAATTAACAGATTATCACATCAAAGCTGACAGAGGGCACATTCAGATGCAGTTACTTCAGAGCTTTGGTTTATGCCATTACTGGGAACATTGCACCTTTGCCTCCTTCCTTTTTTCGATCTGAGTCACAAGTCTCAAAGCTATAAATTGTTGGAGATCAGATCCAGATACTGCAGTTGCTTGCCACAGCACCACATCTGACTTCAAACCTGGGCCAAATCCAAGTCCTGGTCAGACCCTAGTGGGCTGTTTACAGAGGTGGGGCTGTGAAGTTTATCTTCTTAGAGTGGGCATATGGAATTCACATGAACAAGTTGTGGCCACATAACACCTCTCCACAGAAGCAATTCTTCATACTTCATTTCCAGTTCAGTCTAAGGATCACACAGATCTTCGCAGCCTTGTTTTCAGTTCGGCTACTCTCTGCCCTCTCTTGAAGGGGGAATGGCAGGAGTGGAAAGAAAAGCACAAAAATAGAAAACAACCACAGTCATCAATCTACTATGGGGACTGTCACATAAGGTCACCCAGACCCATGCTGTAACCTTAGGACCACTCTCATTGGAACTTAAACTGTTTCCCTCCACATCCTCTCATCCTCTCCATGTATGTGAAGGGAATGCAGTAAAAAACCTCATAGGGAGGTGTTAGGGAGAGCCATACTGATTAGGGTGTCCCAGCAGGTGGTACTGGAATGGCAGCACAAACCTCCCTGGCACTGCAGAGCTCCCTCACCCCAATCTGAAGGATGGATTTATCAGGAAGACTGCAAGTGGCCTGTGCTGCTCCTTACCCTGTAGCCAAGGTGGCCCTGCAGGCCATTTGCAGCCTCCCAGCCCAACTCACGATGGCCAGCAGCGAGGTGAGGCGACACCACCTGCCTCCAGAGCAGCCATCCCATGTGTTCAGTCAGGATAGGACAAAGGAAAAGCCATCTGGAAACAGCCATAGAAAGCTGAACTAAACCCAGGGACTACAGTCAGCTCAACCAAACATTCCTTGTCACCTCATTAATGAAACAAGATGGAGAAGTTTTAATGCCAAGGCAGGGAGACCTCAAGCTTTGGGGTTCAACTGTATGCAGAAACCTCCTCATGATACAGATGTCAACACAGTCAGATGGGGAAGGGTAAATTTTTCTTTTGAAGAGCACACTCTCCAGGTGCTTGTGTCACCCTTTTTTACCAACCCAGGACACTAAAGCCAGCACAGCAAAGCAAAGGGTGGGCAAATGGCATTCCAGATGGCAGCCTCCAGCACAGAGCTGGCACTGACCCAGAGGGCAAAGGGCCCCTGCTGCTGACTCCCTCCTGGCTGGGACTGAGGAAGAGGGTAAAGTGCTCCTCGATGACTCACACTGGCCTGCAGCACCACGGCCCACATCTCTTAGACTCTGCCTTCAGATCACAGTTATTTGCCTATTTAGCATTTTAAGGAGGGACAGGACAGTCTCAGCACACCATCCTGGTCCTCACAGAGCCTCTGCCCTTTCTGAGGTGAAGGATGACTGTCAGATCTCAGCATTCCCCTTCACTGATCAACTTCCCATGTCAGACATCTCACCACACTGCTGGCCCAGCAGGGGACCCACCTCACCACAGGTAAGCACAAAAGTTGTGCTAGGAAATATTTCAGACTGGAGGTATCTCATTCAAACCTTGCTCAAATCAGGACTACTTCTGGAGCTAGACTGGGCTACCCAGGGCAGGTTATCTGCTTACAGTAACCTTGTTTCTGCATGGGATGTATTGCTTAAGGGCTTTTCCTGGTTTTCTACCCAAAAAGGTTCATTTCCATGGTAGTGACTTCAGCTTTAGGTACTGGTGACAACAGTCCCTAACTCTGGGCCAGACATACAGCTGTATCTATAGCCACTTAGCATATATTCTCCAAAGAAAATGCTCTCCTACCCCTTATCTCTCACTGGAATCCTTGTCCCTGCCAGCTAACTAAAAGGATAATTTGTGTAGCACTACTGACACAGCATCTCACACATCTTTGAACAGTTTGCTTAACACCATAAACATGGACTCATGGACAAGTGCTTAGCCATCACTTTTTTTTAAAAAAATACTAGGAGTTCCATTCCTTTGGGCCAGACTTTAAAGACAACAGACATCCATACCTGTATGCACACCCACCACAAGATGGGATGTGTGCCTGCCCTGGGTCAGCTCTGTTCCAAGCCCTACATTTTGGTGTCTGTGCATGAGGGCACTGAAACACAGAGGGCAGTAGGATAGCAGGACACTGCTACATTTGGAAGCACAGTTCCATCACTGCCAAACTATCAAACTACAAATCGCCAGCTGCGATTTCATTTCAGAGGCCACCCCACCAGTGCTAGCCAGTTCTCAGGTGATGTCTGCTCACATCCCATCTGCCACCCTCTCGACTGCTGGGCACCCAGCCGGCCCCTGGAGACGGTGGCTGAGCCCAGGGATTGCGGGAAAGCCCGCAACAAAGGGATTTGGCAGCAGATGGCAGCACACGGTCACGGGTGAGACTGAATTTAACGCCTGGTCCCGGATGTCACCAGCCCAGCCAGACTCGCAGACCGGGCTTGGGAGGGCAGGGAGCACCACACCTCTGTACATGCCTAAGATATTAGGCTCAACACAAAGGCTGCGAGTTACAGGCGGCTCCCTCCTTTAGGGGATGTCCCTTTAGACTGCTTCAAGGCTTGAAAAGTCAGTCGACTAAGTTGCCTCTGCCTCAACACACAGGAGATGCCATCCTACAATGCCTGTGAAAGAGAAGGGACAGCCATTGCAAGTTACGTGCCTGGCCTGCCCCAAACACAAGGGATGCCAAGAAGTACATCACAGTATCCCAGCAGTGAGTGGAAAACATAGCTCTGGTCAGGAGCCACTACACGGTCCAGCTGTAGCTGCCTGATCTTCCTATGCTCAGCTTCAAGGAATGTCCATCAGGGCCCCAGCTCTGCGTGGGAACATAAGGCTATAGGTAATGGCAGGGGACAAAATTAAGCTATCATCCTGCAATGTGCTTTCCCTGACTGTTAGCATGGACAGAGCTATTACTTTGGAAGAAAGAGACCAGTAACAGTCTCCAGAATGAGAATCTATTGTTCACATAACGTAATGAGCACTCAACAGACTACCTAGACCTTGAGGCATTACAATATTTGTTAACCACTTGAGCCACAGTGCTCTGCTTAAGTACATTAACAGCCCAGTTGTTCGTCCTCCTAGAACCTTGTAGGTTTATGCTGATTTAACAGATTCAGATCCTTTTACCTCATTATCAAAGCTCAGGAAGACTTTGGGGGCTTCGGTTTCCTGTTTGGTTTTTGTTTGATTTCCTCCAATGTACAACCCTTCCTCTCCATTTCTTCAGGAGTCCACACACAGCATCAATGCTTTGTGAAATCTGGCAGGTTTGTGTGTGCAATCCATACTGTGTGGCTGTGGCAAAAGCAGTTGCTGCATGACTGTGAGGCATGAAGTCACAGAACGTAGAACATACTTAATGGGAGAACAGATGGGGAAACACATCCCACCTCAGCTACAGCTCCGACAGAAGTGACAACCAAAAACCAGATAAAAGTGGGATCTTCCCTTCGACACTTGTTTATTGATTCTTTCTATGTGCTACAGCCCATCTCCCAGTTGGAAGAAAGGGAAGAAGACTTGCACAAGACTCACCAAGCTGTGCATTCTAGCAGGCCTTGCTGTGAGGAAAGGTACAGGGACTGGGAAGATCTCCACACAGGATGAAGCTCTCCCTTATGAACTATTTCCCAGTCTTCTGTGCTTCTTTATGCACAAACAGAAGTATATCACAACACTTCTCTTAGGTGAACCTCATCTGAAAATCCTTCTGCTCTGGAGAAAGATCTTTTTAGGTTTTTCAACTCTTTTTGCTGCAAGTACCTACTGAAAGGTCTCAGAAGCTCCACCATAGCTTATGGGTAAAATGCTTCATCTTCTTCTTACCAGGACCTATACAACATACCCATCCTATTCCCCAAAATAGGGCTTTGCTCCTAAAGCTGAAAAAGTGTAATTTTTTTCCAGCCACTACAGATACTAAAATGTTTGACAATTGAAACAGCTGACTTAAAAGGTTAAGACTTCTCATTTTTACCCAGGCCACAAGACTTCTGCTGTACTTTCAACACAGCCACATGCACAGCTTTGCTGTCTGGCGGAGGAACATGGAGCAAGCATTCTGTGCAAGATGGCTGCAAGCAGCTTGACAGAACAATGTAAGGGCCCTGAGCATATTCTCCACTTCCTGGGGGATTGGCTGCCTGGACTGATGCCCAGCTTAAGTAATAGAGGTGTTTGACTTTGAGAAACCTCAGCAACATTGGCCTTATCATAGCTAAGTGTCTCACCCTTGGTCCCTGCCTGAGCTAGCACAGCCATGCCTGGCCACATCCCTGTCTGGCCACGTACCCTGTTGATCTAAACCCCAATCCTGACCTGCTCTGATCTTTGTGCTTAGGTACGTCAGGACCACTCCTTTGCTGGTGAGGCCACTGTCCCTGCCTGTGACTCAGCTTCCTGCTTCCTCTCTCTTTCCAAGCAACCTGTCCTTGCTGCCCCTAACAAAGGGCCCCCTCAGGTCACCGTGCCCATCTCTGCAGTAGGCAGAGACTGTTTCCCATCTACCAGCATAGAAAGAATAGTTTCTGGAAACATCCACAGGCTGCAGAAGCCTTTAATGTCTGAAATGCTAAATATCAGGGCAACCCAGTTTTCTCACTCGCTTGTTTTATCCACACTCTTACCAAGCTCAACAGGAACCTACAGGCAGGCCTGTTTCCATGTTGTTGATTCATGTTTGGTATTGTGTGAGTTTTTTATCCCATTTGGAACAGCCATGTCATTTTTGTGTCCTTCTTCCACACTCCTACCTCTTTGCCCAGACAGAGCCTGAACCCATCACTCCTGAAATTGCTCGTCCAGTCTGCAGGCCACAACACATGCAGAAGGATAAGTACGCTGTGAGGATCTTGCTGGAGACATGAAGACCTTCAACCTAAAGGCTTCCAAAGCAAAAACAATTTTGACAACTTAGAACACTCATGACATTCTTTTCCCCAGTATTACTTGTTTAATTACCATTTGCACCAGTACATCTTATGCTTTATATACATATATCTTTAATTTTTGCTTCTTCAGCTTTTCAAATACATAATATATTATCTCCAGAATACTAAGACAATACAGAAGAGGCTCCTAGTTAGTTGTTAATTGGTGCCATGAACTTTCTTGGTTAATAGTTGAAATGACAGGACCTCACAAGGATGTGAGCAAATAAAAAGAAGACAAAGAAAACAAAATGCTAACCCAGCGGAGTCTGTGACTTCACTTGCAGACTACAGCCATCCACAAGTTCAGGAGGCAAGGGGCTGAAGTACAGTGAGACCGCAGGAGTGGCTATGAAGGCAGGGGAGGGCTGGCAGGGGGAAACACCAAGAGAACCAGGGAATCAGGGTTAAATTACTTAAAATACATCCAAGAGCAGTTTGGTCCCCACTTCCGCAAGTGGAACTGCAGCAGCTTTAGAGCTATTTCAAGAATGTTGCTCCCCAGAGGGATGGTCTAAGTGAAACTGTCTCCAAAATGCCCTCAAGTGTAGCCAGACAAAAATGACAAGAGACCTTTGTCAGTACAAGGTACATATGTCTAACTACTCTTTAAAAAAAAAAAAAAGCCTCACCAGAAAACTTTCCCCCGAAGGAAAAAATTTCCTTGCTAAGGTGTGCTAGAGACACAAAAGTGTTGCTGTGTTGAGTGTTCAAAGCAGGAAGAAGCCTTCCAGCAAAGCACCAAAGCCCTAGTGTTCCAGTAACTGGGTACAGCTGTCCAAGAGTGACCGAGACCACCTTCCCAGCTAGTGTTTTGGCTTCTGAGCCAGCATGAAGGGTAGCAATTCAGCATTGTGAGGTTTCTGGCCTGCCCTGTGAGTTTGCCCAGAGTAATCAACACCTACACCCCAGATTACATCCACAGCTGCTGAATATGAAGTACTGCCCACAGTGAATGGCCTCAGAAAACTCTCCCAAAGAAAAACGTAGAAAGTCATGGCCTTTTACTCTTTCTAACTCCCTTAACATAGGAAATAGAGGGGGCTTGGACACACTAAAAATAATAAAAAAAAAAATCTAAGTTCCAATAACCAGCTCACATCCCTGAAAGCAAAGTCATAATAAGGAACACAGGTGGGAGAATTTTGCTCCCACAGATTTCAGGATTGAGCCTACTATACATTTCTTGAGTTGAAAAGGGGAAGGAGACTGTCCCTTCATCAGAGAATAATCTATTTTCCCACCGTAATTCTTACTGTGGATATGCAATACTTGTAACACAGTGCCAAGTCAAAACAAGGCCATGGCTCAGGATAGTGATGCAGGAACATGAAATGCTGAGTGGTGGGAATCACCTGGTTGTCATCTAGTGCAAGTAACTACCAAATTGTAAAAACACGCTTTTTTTTCCTTAAAGCTATTTCCAGTTAAAACAGCTCAGTGAGGCCTTTGCTTGGGAAGAAAGGAGTTAAAATGAGAGAAGTTCCTCCAGTGAACCTGCAAGCCAAATCAGGAGCCTCGAGATGGGGTGCCCACCTGGAACTACAGCGCCAAGGCAGCAGGTCTACTCAAGGATTTGCATGACTCCTCCCACAGGAGCATGAGAACATCCAGCACTACCAAGAATTGCACCAAAGACAGAAGAGTAGTGTGTGCATGGGGAGGGTCACTCCTCACCACAGATGTCATTAATTCAAGAGGGTTTTGTGTTGAGACAAGACCTATCTCCTTAGAGGTTCCATTTAGCAGGTGTAGCCAAATGCAGCTGTCCTCAGCATCGCAAGCTGCAGGGACTGCAGTCACTACTGAAAGCAGCCACAAAAAGCAACAGCCTAGCCAGAGAAAATTTAAAGGACAAGGAACCCAGAGGTACCTACCCAGACTCCTCCTGTACCCACTTTCTTCAGGAAAAAGAGCTAGGATGTACCATATAATGGCCAAGTGGATGGAGGAGATAAAGCTACCTCTTTCCTCCTTGCCCATCTTGGGAGGAGTCAGTATGTTCTTTTTAGGTTCAGTGGGATCAAAAATATTAAGTGAAGGTCTGATCTAAAAATGAAGGATTGTCCCAATTTGATTGAAGACTAGAGAGGTTTGTGCCCCCTCTGATCCCATTTGGTGCCTCTAGGTGATCAGTTTGTCCCACTCCACTGCTTTGATCATTCAGAACTGGACCCAGTTGGACTGCTGAGGAGCCTGATTGGGAACAGCACTGAAATAAAAAAGGAGAATCAAATGAGCAGATCCAGTAAGACTTCTTCACTTATGGTTCTTCCCACGCCCATCAGGACACTACCCTTCTGGTGTTCCATTCATCACAGTTTACCTGGATGCAGTGCTGAAGTCTCCCCAGAGGTCTGTAGTAGCTGATACTGGTGCCTTGGATGCAGCTGCAGGAGCATCTAAGTCTAAAAGAATATCTAAGGCAGGAGAGAAAAAAATACATCAGGCTTATCAAGAAAACCCCACAGACATTTAAACTGTCACCTTAAACAAACTCTTGGGTGCAGGAGCAGAAAATCTTTGAAGGGACTCCTGTTCTCCTTCCAGGAGTTAAGACTTTTTGAGGGGTTTGTTATAAAAGCTTGTCCCTTTGCTCAATGCGCATGGAACCACCAGCTGACACTCCATGGGTACGTTGTTTTCAGGAACTGTGCAGTGTCCACTCAGCACACACCTTTTTCACTTTATTTATATGTCTCTCAACCCAAGCTCAGCAGTTGTAACAGCTGCCAAACAGGCACCACCTTAACAGTACAAACCATGCCCTGGGACCACATGAGCCTACTCAAAAGCTCTTGGTTTCTTCTCACTCAAACCTGTGGACAGCACTGCTGAAGTCTGTGCCTTCACAAAGACATCATCAGCTCCCCAGACACCTCTGCATGGTCATACTTTTAGAAAATCCAGAAGACTGAAGCAACCTCTTTGTTACAGAATCACAGGATGACTTAAGTTGAAAGGGACCTTCAAAGATCATCTCATCTAGTCCTACTGCCATGCCATGAGCAGGGACATCTTGCACTAAATCAGGTTTCTCAAAGCCCCATCCAATCTGGTCTTCAACACTTCCAATGAAGGTCTTCAACACTTCCAATGAAGCTTCTCTGGACAACCTGTTCCAGGGTTTCACCACCCTCATGGTAAACAATTTTTTCTTTATATCCAATCTAAATCCACCCTCTTTCAGTTTAAGCCTTTACCCCTTGCTCTGTCACTACAGGCCCTGGTAAGAAGTCTTTCTTCAACTTTCTTACAAGCTCCCTTCATACAGTGAAAGGTCTCCCCAGAGCCTTGTCTTCTCTAGGCTAAACAACCTCAACCCTCTCAGCCTTTCTTCACAGGAGAGGTCTTCCAGCATTCTGACCATTCCCATGGCCCTCCTCTGAACCCAGTATAACAGGTCTACATCCTTCTTGCACTGGGGACACCGCAGCTGCCCAGGAGAGCAAAACCCTTGGGACACACCATGTCTCAGAGGGCACTGCTGGCACTAAGTTGAACATGGGCTTGCTGAAGCAGCACCTGCCAGGGTATGAGAGACTGCTGGCTCAGGGCTAAGGTTTACCTGCACTGCTCGCATTACTGGATTTCTGCACAGGTGGTGGTGTGACATGGTTGGCAATGGCTGTGGAAGAAGGGGGAGGTATAGGAGGGGCTGCTATTTTGCCTCCCGGTGGGGGTGGCAGCAGACTTAGGCCCCCTGATCCAGACACACGGGGCTTGGCTGCTCCTCCTTTCTTTGACGTCATGTTCTGTATAAAAAAAAAAGGAAGTGTAAAGAAGAGTTTCCATGGGCATATCCAGAGAAAGAAGCAGGGTAAACTGGTCTGCTTACCCCAATGTTAAGTTTGATGGTCTGCCCTTCCTTAAACCCTAAGTCTAATTTGGGACGTGTGTCAGCTTCCTGGGACTCCTTGGAGATTTCAGTCTCCTGCTTCACCCACCTAAAAAGAAGACAGGAAGACATGAGACCCTGTGGCAAAAAGGAACAATGTTTTAGAGAAATGTGTGGTTTCTCTCTCCATCCCACCAAACCACCTTGCCTTGTCAAACCAGCTACCTCCCTACCCTAGTGTAGCACAAAGCTGGGACCACCACAAACCCATGAGGCTGTTTAACACTGCACCTAGAGCATCACAGGACCTAAGCCTAAGATTTAGAGCAGAGCCCTTCAGGAGCTCTCAGCTTGCATGACAGCTGGCAGCACACTCAAGTGTCCCTTGCCAGAGTAGGGCTTCAGGGCCACGGCAAGAAAACCTCTGCTAAATTAGCATGCACCACTACCCACCATGTTCTACAGATGAGAGGAAAAACAGCATTCCAGAAAAGCAAAACTCACTTGAAGTGATCCTGTAAAGAGACGTTGAAGTCAAAGGCATCACCCCGATCCGTGAAGCCAATGCCTATAAAAGCACTTCGTCCTAGCAAGGAGACAGGAGGAGTCACTGGAGGTACCCTGCAACTGGGCCACAAATCCTTCCACTTGTCCTAAACCACTCTGTGCTACCTCTGACACACCTGCAGCAGGATGCCAGCAGCTCACAGCAGTTCATTGTCCCTAGCTTTCAACATGCACCCTTCTTCCCATGGGGCATGCTTGGAAACCAAATGTTTCTTCCCAGCCCAGCCCCTGGACTCTGCGCAATGCAGAGAACCTCCTCTGTTTACCTTGACCTCGTACCCCTCCAGTCACACCACCTGGCCTTTTCAGCACTCCCAACACCATTTCCATCCTCCTGGCATGCTCCCAGCTCCACCACCTGGATATTCTCCACCCCTAGCACTCAGCAAATACAACTCACCAGTCCCATCCTGAATTCGAATGACAAAGTAGCGGCTGGAATCTGCCACAGTCTCCACTGCAATGCCAGGGTATTGATCTATAGGAGCCTGGGCAAAAAGTTCTCCTGCAGAAAAAGAATCAGGTGTTAAGGAGAGCAACTGCTTGCTAAAGCATGGCCAGGGCTGCCATGCACAGCTCTGGGCAGACTTAGAAACACAGGCTTATGAGCAGCAATCACAGTCACAGCCTTGCCAAGCCTTTCCCTTACCTGAAACTTTATCCTCCAGTTTTATGTAAGCAGTTTTGCCTTTGGAGGTGACACGAAGCCTCCCTGTCCAGTCTGGATGGTCCAGTTTCCAGTCAGATGCCCTAAAAAGAAGAGCAGCTAATCACTGACCATAATCTGCCTCTCCAATTCTGCCCAGCCATCTCAGCAGAAGCCTCTGCTCCCAAACCCTCAACACCTTGAGTTCCCTCATTCCACTTCCAAAACAAGATATAGGGTCTCAGCTCCTCTCTTGTTGCTGCCAATTGACACATGACTGTGACTGGCATCTCTGGGTAAAGGGAAAGAGACACAGGCCAGAGAACATCAACTCCTCACCTTTATAAGCTTGCAAAAGAGGGGAGACAGAAGCCCAGAAATGCCCTTGAACAGCAAAACCACAAGCAACTAATAAGTGACTTGTGAGCACTGGGAGGACCCCAAAAATTAATTAGTAACATGGTGAAAAGCCATTCCATTATTCTACTCTATTGTTGTAAAAAAACACTGAGTACTTCTGAACCTGGAGGCAGCTGACTAACACCAGGCAAAACACACACACAGACATTTTGACTGACCCATCCCACTCTTTGCCACAGATTCTTGTGAAGGAAAAAAAAAGAAAAATGAAAAAAGGGAGAGAAAAAACCCAACCTACAGAATCACAATATTCTGAGTTGGAAGGGACCCACAAGGATCACTGAGATCAACTCCTGGCCCTGCACAGGACACCCCAAAGATGACATCATGTGCCTGAGAGCATTGTCCAAATGCTTCTTGAACTGTGGCAGGCTTGGTCCTGTAAAATCTACAGGATTTTAGAACTGGAAACAAACATCCCCGGCCAGGCACAACATCCGCCTACAGTCTGTCAGGTTCAGGGAGTACACAAATCCCCTTCTCCAGCAGGCCTGTAGGCACAGCTTACACAGTCACACTCTGCTGCTTTTGGCTGACCAGAAAAGGCATTTCTAACTGCTAGTCCTGCAGCCTCTTCTTAAAAATCACCTCTAATTCCTCCTGCCTTCCTCCCCGCCACTGCGAGAGCCACCAAGCCAACTCCAGCGTGCCGTTATATCCCATCAGCGTCACATCCCAGGGAACCCAGCAAACCAGGAGCATACGTCAGCTCTGCCTGGAAGAGCAGGTTGCGCCCTCACCTCCTGCCCCTGATTAACAGAGCAGCCTCCGCTCCTCCACAGCACGGAGCGGAGGATCCTCTACTTTCGGGCGCTGACCACCTGCCCACAAGAGGCAATTCCAGCCGGCGGCTCCCCCAAAGCTCGGCTGGAGGGGGCTCAGGGGATGGCAACAGGGCATGGCTTTGCCAAGGGGCGAGGCCGGGGCACGGCACGGCACAGCCCCCGGCTGCCCTGCCCGTCCTGCCAGCCCTGCGGGCAAGGGCTGGGCCAGACGGGCCGCGCTGGGGTGATCGCGGGCGCCGCACTCTCCCTCACCTGTACCCGCGGTTCGAGGTGCGCGGCGGGATGCGGTAGACGTTGACATCGGGCTTGACGCAGAGAACGGACTCGTACTCCAGCTCGGCCGCCGCCATGTCGGCCGCAAAGCCCTTCGAGAGGCGAGCGGCGGGAGCCTAGTGACCAGCGGCGCTGCCCACGGCCATCTTTGATGAGGGCAGACACCGCTTGGGGGCGCCGGCGCGGCCGGGCGAGACGCGGGTCACGTCGGAGAAGCGGAGAAAGCCATCTTGGATCCTGGCAGCGCGGAGCGGGGGCGGGAGGGCGCCATCTTGGAGCCGCCTCTGACACAGCAGCGGCGTCTGGCTCCATCTTGGGGCCTGGCAGGTGCCGCGGCGGGGTTGGTGCGGCCATGTTTGTTCGGGGCAGTGGGAGGTGCCGGGCGGGATGGCGGGAGGGGCGGGGGCGGCTGTGCCGCCTCACGGTACCGACCTGCTCGTCTGGATCCCCCGGGGCTGCTCCCCTGCCGCCCTGGGCCAGACCTGGCGGTTTAAGTGACGGTGTTCTTTCTGTGGTGGGGGGATTAGGTGGCTTTTTGGTAAAAGAGCAAACCAGAAAGGAAGTGCGGCACAAAGCGCGACAGGTTGTGCTGCTGGGAAGTGACGGAAATGCCAGCTGTACAAAGCTTAATCTCAGGAGTGGGTCTTCCCCCAAAATGTGGCCAAAGTCAGGGTGTAGATAGTAATTTATTTATCAAGAATGATAAGGCTGGCAGCATGTAAACCACTCTTTTAATGGTGGCTTCCCAGTGGAGACTGGTGTTGAAGTTTCCTGCTGTGCAGCATCCTGTGACTGACTCTCTAGAAGTACCGATGTTTACTCTGAAAAGTGGAAGAAAAGGCATAAGAAAAGTTACAAAATTACATAGAGCCGTGTCTGAGCATTCCATGTCAAGCACTGGAAGGGGCTGCTTAGGGGGGTGGTGGAGTCACCGTCCTTGGAGGTATTAAGGCAAAAATAATCACTGAAACATCACTAAGTTTGAGGAATTACTCTTTTTGGTTTTGTTTTTGGTTTTTTGTTTTGTTTTGGGGGTGGTTTTTTTTTTGGTTTTTTGTTTGTTTGTTTGGTTGGTTGTTTTGTTGGGGGGTTTTTTTGTTTGTTTGTTTTGGGGTTTTTTGTTTTGTTTTGTTTTGTTTATTTTTCCTCTTCTCCCTCCCAATAGGGAATAGCATTAGTTAATGTTAGTTAATGCAGAGAGAGCCATTTCCAGCCATGGCTGTCCAGTCATCATTCTCTATATTTTTTCTTGTTCTATTACTTTGAGATCAAGAACCAGTACAGCACTCAGAATTCAAGAATTACATTTACCTTTGGAACAGAGTTGCTTGTTGACCTAATTTTTCATTAGAACTTCCTACAGTGACTGCTAAGTTTTTTCATTGAGCACTAATAACTTACCGGGAGTACACCCCTCCATGTGCATAGTTACGGTTGCTTTTCCAAGTTCAATGATTCACAATTAGCAGTATTAAATTTCACCTACCTCTTTACAGTGCTGTCATTCAGCGTGCCACAGTCCTCCTACGGTCCCTCTAGAAGAAGAGCATCTCGGATGAGGGAGTGGCAAAGGGCCAACTATTATAAGGAATGTGAGGAAAAACTCACAAGCAGCACCAGAATGCTAGGAACACATCTCCCATTCAATTCCATTGAGACTTAACCAGCAGAGGACATAACATTCTTCTGCCTGGTTCAAACAAGCATCTCTGGACCAAAAAAATACAAAACACTGCCAGTAACCACTGAAGTTTAAATTTTTATTTATTTATTACTTTTTTTCCTTTTTTAAGGATTCAGCAGAGAGGTTGAAATCTTGAAATAGAACATATTTAAAATCAGATTATGAAAGCAACGAAGGATCCATATTCTTCCCACACAGAAATCTTCAATTAATGAAAACCAAAGAACAGCAGAAGTCTTGGATGGAACTTCCACTGTGTGAAAGATCATAGCTAGCCTCTGCAGAGGAACAAACAGAAGGTTAGAGACGGGCTGCAAAGCTTTTGAGAACTGCAGAAGTAGAAGAAATATAAAATACAAGTTATATTCTCAGTCCTTACCAAAGTGTTTCAGAGACAACCTGCTTACTCTTGCAGGGGGAGGCTTTTGTAAACCTGCTGATCATGTTTGCAGAACTGCACATGGGTGTAACTGTTTAGTAGCTGACAGACTGGTGCAGTTTTGTAGTAACAAACCTGGAATGGCAGCACACATGGCAACTTGCATTATAGCTTTACTTGCACTGGCCAGTTGAGCCTGGACATCAAGATAAACTTCAGTCTGAACATCTTCATAGACAAGCTGATGGCATATGGGCCAGATAAGGGGATAGTCAGGTGGGTGGAGTAGTGGCTGAACTGCTGGGCACAGAGGGTGGAAGTCAGAAGAGCTAAATGCATCTGGAGACCAGTCACTAGTGGTGTCTGGCTGTAGCTGACACTGGTTCCATAATATCTCTGCATTTATGACCTGGATGATGAAGTAACATGTGCCCTCAACAAGTCTGAAGATAATGCAAAGCTGTGGCTGATGCACCAGGTGTCTGTGCTACCATTTAGAGGAACTTGGACATCCTGGAGAACTGGGCAATCAGGAACCTCACAAAGTTCAAGGAGAAGAGTCCTGGGGAGGAATAACCGCATGCACTAATAAATGCTGGGGCCTGGAAAAGCACCTGGAAAGCAGCTTTGCAGAGAATGATGATGTTGTGGTCCTGGTGGACAAAAAGTTGAACATAAGCCAGCAATGTGCCCCTTGTAGAAAAGAATGCTGATAGCTGCCAGGGCTGGATCAGGAGGAGTGTTGCCAGCAGGTCAAGGGAGGTGATCTGCCCCTCTACTCAGCACTGGTGAGGCCACATCTAGCATGCTGGGTCCAGTTCTGGGCTCTCCACTAGCAGAGAGATGTGGACATACTGGAGTGAAATATGTGGAGAACCACTAAGGTAATTAAGGGACTGGTACAGATGTTATGCAAGGAGAGGCTGGGAGAGGTGGAACTGCTCAGCCTGGAGAAGAGAATTATAGGATGATTTGGATTGGAAGGGACATCAAAGATCACCTAGTTCCAACCTCCCTGCAATGGGCAGGGACACCTCCCACTAGACCAGGTTGCTCTGAGCCCCATCCAACATGGGGTGAAGAGAGAAGGCTTAGGGGGATTTTTTTATCTGTCTGATGAGACCATTAATGGAGATGGAAATAGACTCTTCTCAGTGGAGCCTGGTGACAGGACAAGTGGCCAGATTGACACACTGAAACATGGGAAGTTCCATCTGAACTCAGAAAATCACTTTTTTACTGAGGGTGGTTGAAAATTGGAACAGATTGAACCTGGAGAGTTTGTGGTATCTCTTTCTGTGAAGATACCCAGACATAACTGGACACAGTCATGGTCAATCTTCTCTAGATGACCCTGTTTTGAGCAGTAGGGTTGGGCTAGACAGTCTCCAGACAGTCTTCCAACTTCAGCTAATCAATGATACTGTGAATTAGAGCCTTTCTCAGCTAACTCAGTCTGTTTATCATGAAGGAAACAGGGAGAGTCAAATACAATGTGATGATTTGTAATTAACATCAAAGCTTAGAGAAGTTTTAACCTGGAGGATAGAACTGGTGAAGGACCTTCCTTGCAAACCAGGGCTTGACTGGCAGGTCCCGTGGTGGCGACCAGGCTGTGTGTCCCTCAGCCAAGAGGAGCCCGTAGGAGTAACCTCCTATCAGTGCTGCCTGTCTGGGCCCGAGGAGTCCCCCCAGAAGGATGGCAGCTGAGAAAAAGATGAAGCTAGAGGAATCTTCCTGGCAGGCTGCTGACAGCCTATCTATCTTTGTGGGTACAGCTCAGCCCAGGCCTGTCTTCCTTTTTCTGGTTTTGTGTTGGAGGCAGCATCTGTGTCTTTCACAGACAAACTCGGGAGCAGAACTCTGCTCTGTCATGGTTCATTTTCCAGACCAAAACTAAAATACTAAGGCTGATTCTTGTATGTCTGGGCTTTGTTATTTCTGCTAGCAGTCTTGCTTTCCCAAATTGTGAGAGGTGAGGGGGAACCCCCTTTTTAAACATTACAAATGCCTTGTCCTGGAAGTCCTTTGTTTTTATTGTCTTGGCACATTTTATGCAAATCAGCATTTCAGTTAACCACTTCTAACTTTTTGCCAGCCAAGTTTGGTTTGTTTTTTTTTTTAAAAATAGACTTTCAATACCCTGAAAAGTAAAAGGCAGATTAAAATCCTTTTGTCATGACCAGTTGTGGTTTGCTGAGTACAGTGTTCTGTATTTGATGAAGTAAACTGTCTCAAGCTGGGACAGAAGCTGATCTGGATTGATAAGAATCCTAGAAATGGGATTAGCTAGGTGAACGTGCTGAGTTGGTAAGACATAGAAGTGGCTACAGACAATAACAGAACAGACATTTGATGGCAACATGGCAGGGTTTGGACTTATGAATTACTTCCAGCAAAGGTCAGCACTGTGCCACCAGGCAAGATGTCATTCAGTTTTCTTACAGAATGTCGTAAAGTATGTCTGTGATTATCATTCCTGTGTTTTCTATTAATACTTTATTTAGGGTACTATTTTATTTTGACAGTTTTGAGAAACTTCCTGTGGTTTGACTCTTCATTTTATGAGCAGATGATATCTAAATCTTCAAATGAGTCATTTTATCAGGGTGAAAGAACACACTTGGCACACACATGCGCATGCAGGGAAAAAAAATGCAGTTCCTAAAATGTCATGTGAGTTTTTTCAGTTGTGCTAGAGACAGGACTGATGGTACTTGCTCCCTGACACACTGAAGTAACTGCTTCACTCAGGTATGTATCATAAGCTGGAGAGTTTTTCTCTTTTACTTGACATTCATTATTCTTCGCTCCTGAAAACCTCTCTCCCTCCTCTAGTTCCCCCTTCCATTTTCAAACCACATTTCAGTCTTTCTAGCACTCTAGTGTGGGCAGTATCTTCTAATTGATTCATCCCTCAGTTTACTTTGGAGTAGGACTTGTGTTACTATCTTTACAGCATTCCTTGTTTCCCTATCCCCTTCATACCATTTTCTGTAGCTATATGGAGAGGCAGCAGGGTTCAGCTCTTGCAGCACTGTTCACCAGTTGTCGCTCTAAAAGTTGCTTCTACATGGATCAGCAAGACCACAGGAAATGGAAGAAACTTGGGAGAATTTTAAATTAAGCCTCCAGCTTTAAGTTAAGCCTTCCAGTAACTTCCTTCATAGCCTTCCTTGCAGGTTACCCTTACCTACCTACAGGTCTCTTTGCAGATATTACCAAAAAACTGATAAATCACGATGTTTGTTCCAATTGTTTATCTCATTTTCTTCTTAGTGAAGCAGTTCTAACACCTATGCATTGCTCCACATTCAGACTGTATGTTGTGCAAGAATAACATTGACTATTTGTTTTTTTTAAGTAATATTTACATTTTGCCCTGCATATAACAATCTCTGACTGGTATTTAAGTACTGGCATAATAGAGGTTAAAAGAGGGTCAGTTGTCTTATTGATGTCTTCTCTGTTGCTTCTGCAGGCTGTATTCAGCTCTTCCCTCTTCAGTTTCCTTGCATTTTGGTAACAGTTTTAGGGACCTTTCAGCAGCACAACTGCCTTCATCAATTCAGCATGGGTTTACTTAACAGGAATTTTATAGACAATTCTATTAATGCCTAAAGGATGAAGATCAGGTTCTTTTTCTCTGTTCTATCTTGTCTTTGCTGATTTTCTTTTCCTTTCTAAGTTTACTAAGTCCAAGAATAATTGAGCAATTAACATTTTTCCTCTGGTATGATCATAGTTTTAAAACATGACTTAAGTATGCTGTAAGTCAGCTTCATTGTCTTGCAATAAGACACCTCATATCTAAAATGGCTCAAGAACATTACTCAGTGTTTTTTATTTCAGCAACTAAATATCTGCTTGTTCTTCTTAAACATTCATTTCTTGTCTTTCACAGAATGTTAAAACATTAGTGTCTTGCCTTTCTCTTCATCAAGATAAGCTTTCCAAGGAACCAGCAGACAGCTCAGAACACAAGCAAAAGAAAAGGAAGTGGCCACTGACACTTCCCTAAAATACCCCTTAGCCAACAGAGTTGATGTCCTCTCTATTCTATTTGTAATGTCCAGAAAGTGAAGCAGGGTTATTTCAGCAAGACAGGCATTGCTTTCTTAACTTAAACGTATTTCACCAGTTCTGTTAGAAGAAATCACTTATTTTAAAGGAAACAGGAACTGAACATGCTGATTTGCCTTTCTGAAGACCGAAGTCAATCAGGAAACACACCAGGGGACAGCATGGCCATGTGAATAGAGAGGTCCACTTTGCAGACTAAAAACAACCAGACAGAAATCAAAGGGGGATAGAAATAGCAGAACATAAGTATATAGAGCCCCCTGTTTGAATAGTGGCCTTATATAACTTAGCCACAAGAATGATGAAGGTGTACAATGGTCATAATAGTAACAAACTTGTATAGACCAATGCCTTTGTACCCTTTCAGCTCTGTACTGTCACCTGACTCAAGGATGCTTCAGTACAGGTTAAGAGAAGAATTTGGGGAGGAGGATGTGAATTGCTACTAATTTGCTTTCTGTTTTATAGCTGCAGAATGCCTCAAGGCCTGGGCAATAGCAGTTTACAGGAACAAGCTGCTGTATATTATGCACCGAAATCGATTGTCTCCATTGCTATCTTCACCCTCGTTTTCATCATAGGTATCCCAGGCAATGGATTGGTGATCTGGGTAGCTGGTCTGAAAATGAAAAGGACTGTGAACACTGTCTGGTTCCTAAACCTTGCTGTGGCTGACATCATGTGCTGCTTGTCCTTGCCATTTTTCATTGTTCACCTGGCCCTCCATGAACACTGGCCCTATGGCTGGTTCCTCTGCAAAGTCATTCCATCAGTCATAATCTTCACCATGTTTGCTAGTGTCTTCCTACTCGTGGCCATCAGCATTGACCGGTGCCTCCTGGTGATGAAACCTGTCTGGTGTCAGAACCACCGAACAGTGAAATTTATGTTGCTAATATGCAGTGGCATTTGGATCCTGGCCTTCATTTTCTGCTGCCCTGTCTTCTACTACCGTGAGATCAGCACTGACTTCGATGGCAAAATGGAATGTAGGTACAATTTCGGAGTTGATGATTATATAGATGATCCTGTAAATGCATCTGTAAATGTGTCTCTAAATGAGTTATGGGAAGAATACTCAACCTACAATGATAGTGACTTGTGGGGAAATACCAATGAAGGTACTGATTCTGTATCCCTTGCCTTGGTGGTAATAACCATCACTAGGGTTGTCTTTGGCTTTGTGCTCCCCTTTGGCATAATGGCAGTTTGCTATGCCCTCATGGTTTTCAGAACACGTGCAAATCAGTTTCACAAGCCACACAACAGGATGCTGCGAACAATTGTGTTCGTGGTAGCTGCATTCTTCATCTGCTGGGCTCCATACCATGTAGTTGGGATTCTCTACATTGTACCTAGTCTTGGAACTGGATGGATAGAGTCACTGATCCTTTGGGATCACCTCTCTACAGCACTTGCATATGCCAACAGCTGCATCAATCCCCCCCTTTATGTTTTTGTGGGACGGGACTTCAGGGCAAAGGTACGGCAATCGGTGCAAAGAATCTTGGAAGGTGCCTTTAGTGAGGAACTCACATCTTCAACCCTTCACAGAAGCCAGTCTTCAGCAGAGAAGAACCTTAGCAGCACCTTGTAATGCAGGACTTCCTAGCACCGGTGTAGAAAGAGCAAGCTAGGGTGCTGCATCTCACTCACCCTCCGCTTAGCAGGTGGTTTTGCTCCAGCATGTTTGACTAACCTGCAGCTCCAACCCAGGACACTGCAATCATTCACATCATGACATATAACCCCCTTTCTATCCTGCACTAGAGAGATGGGAAGTTGGAAGAACCGAGTAATAATCTGAGGGACGACTGCGATGAAGCAGAAGACAGTATTTTAAACCTACACAGAGTATTTTGAGAAAGCAGGGCTGGCTACAGATTTGTGGTGGGAATCATGTAGTTGAACCTCTCAGTTGAGATGAGAATGTTATTTTATTGGCATATGTCTATGTTCTACATCTCCTGTCTCTGATAAAGTGCAGATAAAACTAACTTGGATGCTCCTCCTCAGAAGGTCATCACATCTTTTCCCTGTGACTCTATTAAGGGTCTGAGGGGGGTGTGGGAATATGTGAAGATTTCCCTAGAGGGTACTGCTACATTTCCTTACAGCCATGCACTAGAACAGCACTTGCCCCAGTCAGCTGCATCGAACTGACTTTTATACATGTCCAATGGTATCCTGGTACATGTCCAATGTATCTCTTTGTCCTGGGAAATACATCACTGTAGGGTAGTAAGTGGTCAACACACACGCTGTACCTATTGTTAATTAGCATGTGCACCCTTGCTGTCTCCCCAACACTCCCTCCACCACCAGAGTCCCAAATCTTCCTTTTAGGAAGTAGTTTGAGATTATCCAAATGTACCTACTGCATTCTGAGATGGCACACAAGCAGGATTTGAGCAACTGCAGACATTGATGACCCAGATTAGGTGACTGCTGGAATATCAGACATTTGGCAAAACCCTGGAACTGAGAAGTGATAACATCCAATATGACCCCAAGAAGGTGGGGAATGACCATTTTGTGGCTCAGTCACATCAGGCTCTATTTACAAGAGAGATCTGCTTCTTATGTCCTTCCAGCAGAGAAATGTTTCATCCAGTCAGGCTGTTTGGGATGTTGCCAAGATTGAAGGTTCCCTGCTCCTGAAAAGCAGAAATGTATTTACTAGGTACACTATGGAAGCAGTTTAAAATCTGCTTTTTGTTCTAGTCCTTCCTTAAAAAAGAAAGGTCAGGAAATAGTTACAACACACAGACATTATGCATTGGTAGAGTTTTCACTCTGCCTTTCTGGTAAGCACAAATTGGAAGACTCTTAGATCTCAGTGCCCTGAGAACAGCCAGCTGGGAGAACCTTCAGCTCTTAACATCCTAAAAAGGCTGCATCTGAAGTACATCCAGGTGTGGGCTGTCCATTTGGCCGTGTCCACACTCAAATTCTATGGTGGGAACCAAGCCATTGTGACAGGCGCCGCTGAAAGAAAAAAAATCAATACGGGCACCAAAAGAGTTAAACCATAAACATTCACTTTTTCTTTTTATTAAGAAAGCATGCACAAAAATAAACTCGTGAGACCACGCCCCTCTCTCCCTGACACGAAGCATTGAGGGCCACAGCAGGCTGGAGGGGCCTGCAAGACCCCTCTGTGGGCCAGGCTGGCCCCCCTGCCCTCCCTGCAGGCCGGTGCCAGTGCACCCGCAGAGCTCCACACCCACCCATCGATGTCTTCCCACGCACTAACAACGCACATTGATTTCAGGGGCAGAGGAACGAGGCTAATTTGCACACTGACCGGCATGTATTTACATATGCAAATGAGGCACAACTTAATACGCAAATGAGGCAAATATGCAAATGAGGAGCACTTGGATACGCAGAATGAGCCATCTTGGTTTGTTTTTCTTCCGGTGGTGTTTTCAGACTTCCACAGGGCTGGCTCTCAGTAATGTCCTCTGCAAAATACTAACTGGCACCTGCTGGAAGCTGTCTCTTATTTTTGTCTCTGGTGCCACTTTCCACAGAAACCTATCACAAGCTGTATCATTCCCATCCTGAGGCAGCAGAGATAACAGCTGACTCCATGTTGAAGCTGTCTGGGATTCCTCATTTCTCTTGGAAATGCTCAATGACGAACTCCCCCCACAACACACACTTAAAACAAAACAAAAAAAAAAAAAAAAGGGAAAAAAAAAGGGAAAAAAAAAAAAAAGAAGAAAATAAGTGTTGTTCCCCCCTTCCAATGCAATGAGACTCTATCCACTTCCCTGACAACAATCCAATTTCCAATTGGTTTATTCCTACAGCAAATTTAAAAAGCAGTGCTAGTTCCCCACCTTCCTGCAGTCAGAGTAGGGGTTATTACTTTACTCCTGTGCTCCAGGTCTGTCAAGCAGCCATGATAATCTATTTCCACATTTGTTCCCTTCACCGGTAAATAGGGAGTAAGGGCTGGGGGGAGGCTTAAGAACTATTAAGAGGAAACAAGAGGTCTGACAGAACAGAGCCATACCAGAAAAAAAGGGGAACACAGGACACAACTTTGGGGAGGAAGCATCTCAATGCTCACTCCTGTTCCTGCACCTTTTCCACCTTCCTGATTTGCACGTGCTGACAAAGCTTATCCTTCAGGATTTACACTAGATTACATCATCTCCCCAGCTGAACTGCAAGGGGTCTGACACACCCTCCTCCCTTTTATACTGCACTCTTTGGCTGGTCGGTTCAAAACCCTGCCACCACTTCACCCTCTCTCCCCTAATGCCCCTCTTACAAAATCCGCTCGCGAGGGCTGACCGGTCTCTGACCAGAGGGTCCAGCCCTTGACCAGCAGCCCCCCAGTTCAGCCCCACTCTGCACAGCAGCTTCCTCTGCCCACCATGAGCCCATTCATGACATGGGAACCACTGACAGAAGATGTGCACCTACACAGCCAGACTCCTGTTGCTGGCACTCAACCACAGGCAAGGACAGCCTCCAAAGAAATATGAGGGGCGGACGGCCAAGTAACGACCGGACAAATACTGATGGGAGAAAATGTCCAAATTTGCATATGAAAGGAAGAGCCTCACTACGTATTTTGAAAAAGGGCTTGAAGGAGTGTGGGGTGAAATGAAAAGCTCTGGGGAACAGAACTTGCTGAATCACATGTGACAACCCTGACTGCTTCTTTCACCTGATGGGTACATAGGCTTCACCTAGAGACTGCAAAAGGCAGTGTAGGAAATGGGTCAGGATTCCCTCAAAATCTCTCTCAGTCTTCACAGATGGCATCACATTCTGAAACCCAACTTCTCTGCTGAAATACCGTCTCTGCGACATTCTCAGCTCTCCCTACCTCAGGGATCACCCTCTCTTGTACTTGGGAACACCACTTCTTTTCTTGCTGTTCCTGCTGGTGCAACAAAGTTCACAGAGCTAAGATCACCCCTCCAGTGTCCCTTCAGCCCCCTGACCTTTACAACATTTACGAAACAACATAACTACAGGCTCCCAGGGTCCACTAGGCTCTCTCACTCCAGTAGCCAATACAACAGATTCACCGGCCACCTTGAAGGGAAAGAGGGATTGTTAAACGCAAAATGACAGAGGCAGAGAAAGATGCACACGAGGATTCAGCCTTCCAAGGTCTTTTCATGGCACCACGGACCCATCTTCCCGCCCTCCACAGGGCACTGCGCAACACGAAAGAGCCGATCCGATGCGTCCGAGGCCACCGGAGGAGGGGGAGGGCTGTGCTCAATTATTGGTAATAATAATAATAACAATAATAATAATAAACAAAAGAAGAAAAGAAGATAAAACAGGACGCAAGGAAGGATTATCTTCGGCAGCATCTTGCGGTGGCTTCTCTGGCGGAGATAGAGAATATATATCTATATACAGGCAAGGCAGGGAGGCTGGGGAGGGCGGTGCTGACACCATTGACCCCATGTCCCCCTCCCCTCCCACGTCCTTCATAAAGGACGGGCTATCAAGTCTGTAACTTGCTAGGTGATCAAGTCCCAGTCGAAATCATCGGGGATTTCCTCATTGGCGCCTGGAGGAGGCCCTGGAGGCCGAGGGACCAGATGATGAGCTGAGCCAAAAAGAAGAAAAAGGAAAAAGAACAGTTAGAATCAAAAACTACACGCTTTTTCACAGTGGGCCCTTGGGCAAAAGAAACCAGAAGTGATCTGGGCCTTCTCCTTTCCAACTGTCTAACAAACAAGAACACTACTGGCATCAATCCCTCTGTCAGAGAGCATCTACCAATGTCTGGGAGTGTTCTGCTTTGAAATTCTCCACAGCACCTTCTACGGAAGTTAAGTTTTAGCCTCCTTTACTTACCTCATAACTGACTGCTGACCAAGCACAAAGGACTTAATCAACAGAAGCTTCTCATGTACAGTTGTCTTCAAACAACTAACTGAGGGTGAGGCTAAGCTAGAAGACTTTATGTGAAGTGGAAGAAATCAGGCCTTTGAAATCCTAATCCTTACCAGAGCTATGACAGAGCCCTAAATGGAGGGTGCCTTGCAGTCCCTGCTCCCTCTCTACCCACAGTGCTCCATTTGATTACTAATGCTTTGGGAGAAATGCACAAAGGGGTTGGGAACGAGTTCTTTGATATTCATTGGTGTAATAGGCCTTAATGTCACCCCTTACCTGGGCGATTATATCCGGGAGAGTCCTGGGTGGAAATCTGGTACATAGGAGATGGCCCGGAGAAGAGATGGGGAGGCTGGGGCTGACCATAGGAGTTCACTGTGAAAGGAAATTAATTAAGAAAATAAAAAAAACCAGCTGTTAATGTTCACGTCAGAAGTCTTGGCCCTGACTGGGTAGCAGCTCAGCCACAAAGCAACTCACTCAGACCCACAGGATACTGAGGAGATGTTCAGCTGTTGGGTCCTAACTGCAAACTATAGCTTGGTGAGGGATCTTGTTCTTGAAACCAGGAGGAGTTTCTCTATTATTGTAAAAGAAGAAAATTTTCATCCAGAAACACGACAAGGTGGCTCAATATCTTCCATTTAGTTCAGTACTAGATGACACACACCATTACAGTTCTATCAAGACCATCATATCCCCTCCTCAGAATGCATCCTCTACTCCTTGTACAATATTTCTCCAACAAGGGTGTAAGAGCTTTCTCCTTTACTGTTCCTGCCATCTGGAATAGCAATCTCTCCACCTTGCCATTCCTCTCTGTGGGTCACCTAAAAAAGCACCATCCCCTTCTCCTCTTCCAGGTTTGCCTTTTAAATATATTCCTGCATGGAGGTTGCCTGTCAGTAGCATGCATCACACAACAGCAGTCTGTCCTGGCCACAGGTATAGGACATCCCAGTTCTTTAAAGCCAGAGGAAGCTGAGTTGCTATGAACAGCTCTGACAGCCTAGCTCTGAGTTGCTCAGTGCTGCATTGCCTGGTAAGGGTGCAGGTAGTTTAGGATACTCACAGAACTGAGCCTTCATTTACACATCATTTTAGGCTCCTCCTAATTACCTTGGTTCATGGGTTGCTCCTGTTTGCCACTGTTCAGGGCACAAGAATCAGAGATTCGAGGGGGCTGCTGTGGGCCAACCAGATGAGGGAGCTGACCAGTCTGGGTAAGGAAGTGATTAAGGGAGTCACAGAGGTTGGCAATATGGTGTTGATCCAGCGTCCAGTTCTTCCGCTCAGCCTGGCGCAAACTCTCCATGAGCTCTGCAGGGCACAAAGGACAGTGTCAAAGACAGCAGTCACACTGTGATCTTCCCTGCAAAGAGTTTCTGTCTTCTACCCTTAAATCCTACCTCCTCCTCACAAACCAAAGTTTCAAATCTGTCACCAGACTCCTGAAGAGCTCCACATCTAGGATACTGTCACACTGACTCAGGTAAGGCAAGAAAGAGTTTGAAGGAAAAATCTCAGTTAGCTTTCTGATATACTTTTATGATTAATTCTCCCTGTCCCAAATCCTGCAGCGTTCATTCAAGTGCTTCAGGATCTTTAAGAGAACCCATGAAGTAGGACACCTCTTTTTAAAAATGAGGTGATTCACTGAGAAATCCAGGCACTTGCCACGGTTATACTGAAAAAAAGATCCCTGCACAGCACTCGCATGTTCTAGACAACAGCCCTAGTCACTAGCCCTAGTCACTAGGCCAACACTGACCTGAGAATTGGGAGTGCTCAATGCTAGACCAGTTCAGCCGGTTTACCATCTTGAAGCTTTCCTTCAGGGAATCAATGTTGGAGCACCAATCAGGGGGAAACGCTAGAATGAAACAGGGACAAGATTAATACAATACAGACCACCCTTTCCCTTGACCCCTGAATATAAAAAGATTGGCCCCTCTTCACCAAAGAGCCTGATGCTACAACAGCTAGAAATCCCTTCTCCCTTGGAAAACCAGGGATGGTATCTCCTTTTTCACTAATGTCCTGACTTTATGCTGCATCCCTTAACAGAATCCCAAACCCAGGGTGGATACATCTATCCTCCATTCTCCAGTAAGGAAGCAATTTCCTTCTCAGATTTCAATCATATCTGGCTTTCCCCCATTTTTTACACACAGGTAGGTACTACTTAGGGAAAGCTCACTTGTGGGATTTCTGTCTGGGGGCTCCTCGATGCTCCCTTTCTGTGCTTTCCACCACCCCTGACTCACCAAAGCCAGCACTGTTGATTGAAGCCTGTGACTGCTGCTGCTGCTGGTGCTGGTGTGGCTGCTGCTGTGGGTGGGAGTGCGGGTGATGTTGTTGGTGCTGGTGGTAACCTCCATGCTGCATTGGGGGCGGGTGCATGGACATCACTGGTGGAGGGCCATAACCTTCACCACCCTGCTGCTTTCCTCCTTGGGATGGGCAGCCCTCTGGGGTTGGAGTATGGAGTGGGGGAGCAGCACCCACTGAGGAGGGGCCTTGCTGCTGCTGCTGCTGGTACATATAGTAATTGTGGTTGGAGGGCTGCATGTCACCAAGGAGAGAAGAGAAACCTGCCAAGTACATGAAAGAGGAGGGAGCTTTAAGACAGCCGGGATCAGACCTCTGCTTACATTATCCAGCTCTAATTTCACACTGCTCATCCCGCTATTTATGAAGCTTTCGGAGTGCCCTCTACAGGCTGCCAACAATCATCACCTGTGCAGTTATGCCCTTGCTGCACTCCAGACTGCTCAAAACAAAAAGCTCTCCAACGAAGACCCAGAAGGATTTTAGTACAGCGTTAGGCACTTAAGTTCCTCCCTGGATTTTTTCCTAGACACACCAAAGTAACCTAAACTCTCCTGAAATGCCAAGCACATGTTGTTTTCCTATAAATGACAGTTAAGGCAACTTAAACAGCAGAACATTTAGAAAATGGATAACTTAATAGTTAATCTGACTTGCTGTTTCCAAAGGCTCCCTTGAGTTCCCTTCTTACAAGCAGTTTGGTCAGGAATCTTCACGATTTTTCTCATGCTGATTGTAAGAGGTCATAAAAGACTCTGCTTTTGTACAAAGAGCACACTGTACACATCAGGGCTCCTTTATTACTTTCATTCCTCCTGACTCACTGGGTGTGTCATTTCCATCCTCCTGTATTTCAGGCAACCCCTACACACGACAGCATCAGGTATTTTCCATACCTCCCCAACACCAGGATCTCAGCATCTCTCTTATCTGCTTCCCCTGTTCGTTCTCCCCATACAGTGGGGAACCTCTGTGGAAAACCAGTCAGGGGCACTACATGCCATTAACCTGAGCTTACTTCTTTGAGTACCCTTACTTGCCCATCTGCAAGCAAGCCTCACATTTTCATCAACCCTTAAGAGTATCCTACTACTGTCATGGGGCGAAAGGATGAATACTGCCATGCTGACTCAAGAGTTGCCTACAAAACTTTTTCAAAAACTGCAAGTTTTCCTACACTGCCTTGCAGCCTAAGACTTGGAGGGGAAAAAACCAACAGATAACTGCTAAGTTTGTAAAAGCAGAGGAATACATCAAGTCAAGGTTCTTCTCTACCTTTTTGTAACTTGCTCGCTCATATTACAACACCTCATACAATGAAGTCCCACTAGGAGTGCCAGCATGATGAAAGCAGTAAAGGTATATACATTTTTGTTTCGCTGAAGCTTCAAGTTCAGGAGGCCCCTTCTAGAGCAGCAAACTTTTGCCTGCACCATGTGATGGCTGATAGCACAGGTGAGAAGCTCATGTAATAACATGCTCCTTTTTTACACCAGATTAATATTTAAAAGAGTGTTTTAAGGCAGAAAGAGCTGTAAGTTTTTCTGAAATATTTTCTGTGGACATCTAATCCCTGCAGTGATTCTGCCCTCTTCTGGCTACTTACTCAATCCCAGAAATGCAAGATATGAATGGAGCTGGAGGCTCTCTCTTCCCTGCTCTCAATCCACAAAGCTTAATTCTCCAAGGCCTTGTACAATCCTAGTTTGAACAGATCTGAGTAATGATGATTTTCCACTCTCCTTCTGAGAAACTCCAGATGCAACAATCCTCTCCTTCTTATGGTTTCTAGCTTGACAGACTGTGAATGTTTCTCCGACATGCTTTTCTTCAGGACTTCATTTTTCTCAGTTTCTGCCATTTTAGTATTTCCATTTGTATCAACACAAGGCATTTTTAAATCACTGTGCTTTTTTATTCCGAGAGAACTAGGGGGAGCAATGCATAAAGGACATGCAGATTTCTTATCAGCTTCTGGCAGAAGTAATTACAGCATGCCAAAGAAGGAAAGTCTGTTTGCACAGGCTCCTGAATGAGGAAAGATGTGAGAGATGCCAAATGGACAAGACTGTGTGGGCAGATACCTGCCCACCCCACATGACGCATGTAGTTACTCACCGTGCTGAGAGGAAGATGATTTCTCCAGCATGGATTTGTAGAGATTTCGGAAGGACCAGCTAAGATCCTGGAAGTTGATCTCAGAGTAGGAGAACTTGAAATCATGGTTGGCACTGTACAGTGGGGGCGGCACATCGGCCCCTTCACGGCCCTGCCCCCCTGCTACAGTAGAGGCAACATCCACAGGTCCTGCACCCTGCTGAGGGAGGGAGAAATAAAGCCTTTAGCCCGTACTAGGTTTTGCAGCTTGAGACACAGATCAGAGACCAGATATGCACAGAACATGCACTGATATCCTGTATCACTCAGCTCATCTTCCAACAAATCTTCCCAAGTGCCATTCTCCTTGCGGAACACCAACCACAACCATTCCTCTGAGGCACAGTGGCTCCAGCCTTTTCTTCAGCTATCTAATACCATTATGCCTTTATCCTTATCCCCATCCAACCCTTTGCAAAAATTCACTTCCTCCTTATTTTCCATCTCTGCAATTTCAGCTCCTTCCCTTCTTTTTATTTTTGCCTCCATATCACAATTCCCTCTCCTCACCACTTCGCTTTTCCATTCATGCACTCCTCCCACTCTCCTTTTCCTCCCACTTCTATCCTTTTCCCTGCGGCTCACCTGACTGTAGTTGGCAATGGGGGTGGTGCTCTGGATCGACATCTGAGGGGTGGCCTCAGGTGGCAAAGAGGCTTCTGTGCTGACTGGAACAGCCCCTCGGGGGCTTTTACTTGCCTCTTGCTCTGGGGAGTCTTGTGGTATCTGTGGATGGGGAAGAAAGAGAAAAGGAAAGGAGCAGAAATCAAAAACAGATGGAGAAGTGAAACTGCAGATGGGAAGCCAGCTCCCCCGCTGTAGAAGTTCATGGCTTAAAAAAGAGGAGGACTGGGCCTTAGTCACTGAAAAGTCAGGATAGAGGACTTTAAACAAGACTAACTTTCCTACCGAATAGCAGCAACAACAGGCAATCAGCAAGACATACACACTAGTTCGTTCAGTCCTGGCCTTTGTCTCCCCATCTATACACCCTGACCCCAAAACATTATCATGGTCTGGTGCTGAAGGGAATTCCCAGCCCACTCCGTGCTGTGTGGAAAGAAAACACTCACGTCATCATCTGGAGGATGCCGCCTCTTGCGAGATATATCTGGGCATGTGTCTATTGTCCAATAAGAGCCCTGGAAAGAAAACCCATTGGTGAATGCATGATGAAATTGCAGAGCTTCCTGAAGTAGGGGGCTGCTGACTCAAGGAATGCAGCACCAACTAAACATTAGGACCACAAGGACCACCCTCTAGAACCTCAGACAACCGAGATTTGGGTATTGCCAAGAGATTTCTCTCTTGCACTGGGTTACATTGAACAATGAGGTGCAATGCTACTGGTGGAAGGCAGAATCCTCTACTTCCCATCACTCTGAGACAGGGCACCAAAAAGATGGTTTGATCCAAGCTAAGTGAACTCTTTTGGGCCTGCACACTCCGTTCGGTAGCTTCCTCACAACTTGAATTTATTATTAACTGATGAGAACCAACTCAACGCTGGGATTTGGCAGAGACAGCTAGAAAGATTCCTCTTTTTCCATGGTTGTAGGACTCCCCTTTGAACATCCACAGAGGGGCCATGATGGCTAAGAACCATGGTTAAGAACTAAACCACATGATGTACGGAGATGTCTGTTTAGCTTGGACAAGAAAAAGCTAAGGAGATCAAACCACTGTCTTCAACTGCTTAAGAGTATTATAAAAGACAACAGCATCACACAAGGAAAGGCAAAAAAGACAAGTTACAGCAAGGGAAAGTACAGTCAGATATAAACAAAAATTTCTTCACAATGATGGTGGTGCAGCACTGGAACAAGTGCCCAGTTTTGCTATCTCCATCCCTGGGGATATTCAAATTTTGACAGATCTCATCAACCTAATGTGATTGTTCCTGTCTGGGAGAGGATAGAGGTACATGTCAACCTCCAGAGGTCTCTTTCAACATAAAATAGTTTATCATTATGTGTGTTGCCTCCTGAATAAGTACAAAAAGAACTCTAGAGTGTGATTTAGCTTGTTTTACCCTCCAATCAAGATCCAAATAATCTGAGTAAGTAACAAGCACAGAACAGGTTTTCATTATAAACCCAGCCCAACATGCCAATGAACACCTGCAAACATATACCCTTAAGTCAGTTAGGACTTCCTGGAACAAGCCACATAATTAATGGTAGTTTTGACCAATGATCTTAAAAGATCTACTACTTCCATTTATAGATCCCAACTGAGCACCACACAGTCCTTCAAATATAACCTGAAATAAAAGGCCTGAGCAAATGGTCTTTTCTTTCAACTTTAGGATGAGGGGGAGGAGATAATCTCTCGGTCCAAATACATAGCTTCTTGCCCCTAATATCTCCTCCTGCTTGTTTGGTTGTGGATTTTTTTTTAAACAATAATATCTGCGTGCCGAGATGCCAAGTCTTGGTTTTGCTAGCAATTCCCCTTTACAATCTGTATATACTATCAGAGCTTTATCAGTCCTTAGTAAGCCAACAAATTCCTAAATTCTTGAGTTTTACTCGTAAATGGTTTCTAGAGATTTAAACTATGTGGTGATGACATTTTTTTCCAACACCAAGTATTTTGCAGTCTGTACAGGTAGTCATTCTGCTCTCTTTCCCATGGATCTTGCCTCCATGAAATCCATGTCACATCACAGTCCTGCTGTTCACCAGCAGCCACTATGCCCTCTCATAATAAAACTGGTTGGGCTACACCCACATTTTACATGCAAAGATCAAGAAAAAGAAACAAAACTAACAAAGTATATTCAATCACACTTTTGACTTCTGCCAGGATCTTTAAAGTCAACTGAAGATCACAGATAAGAAAAATAATTACTAAAACCCTTAAAGCTCCTTTACAGGTTCCCTTTAAGTAAATGCTTCTGTAGCCAAAGGACTGCAGTAAATCTTACTACTGCTTCCATTTTTGCCTACACTATAGGTTTCAAATTCCAACCATGAGTGAGAAAGGGCAACCCCAGCTTATTCCCTGCAGTTTTAAATTGCTTGCCCAGGAGCATGCAGATTTCTTACCTTCCCAGGATCATCTCTTGGTCGAGGCACCTTTCGAAAACATTTATTCAGAGAGAGGTTATGACGAATAGAGTTCTGATGAGAGAGTAGGAGATACACATAAGTGCTACAACAAAAACATACAATCTTCTGAGTATGCCCAGGAGCAGGTAGAGAAAATAGGATGGTACATACTCAAAAGCCAAAGCTCACTACATATTCCTGGAATGGGGCAGAACAGAAGCTGGAGAAAGGGACGGATTAAGGTGACAATATGGGGCTGAGCCACCTCTACACCTACAGAAGGTGCAATGAAAATAGCATCAGTGTGATGCAGAGGATGGTAGTGATGAGGGTTTTGTGGGGGCTTTTTTTTTGTTTTTCTTGGTTGGGGTTGGTGGGTTTTGTGCACACTCCTTAATGGACCACCACATACATTCAACAAAATTCTCAGAGAAAATGGGACTTCTGGCTCTGCATTTTCTCCCCTTGGTTAACTTAGTTTTACATCAGCCTTATTTTAATCAGTGAGGCTATTTTGCATAGAATTTAAAAAGTAAGTCTTACAATTAGGCAAAAAAGGGTACTTCAGTGATACAAGCCCTCACCTTCCAACCAATACCAGCATTTTTGTAGTAGGGAAAGTTGTCACAGATCCAACGGTAGATCTCACTAAGCGTCATCTTCTTGGCAGGTGATGAGTTGATGGCATATGTGATCAAAGTGGCATAGCTGTAACGTGGCTTCCCATCTTGGTGCACTGCAGCCTCATCCTTACTCAGTGTGGCATTGGGATCTGTTGGTGAGCCTGGGGGACACTTTCGGGCAGACCCTGGAGGTCCTGCTTGTGAGGAACCCCCTAATTTTTCAATAGTAGCCCTTAAAGTAAGCTGTGGGAGCCAGTCTATGGAAGTAAGGCTGCTTTCCAGGTCAGAGGCCATGGTGCTGGAAGCAGGAATATCTGTGAGGAGAAAGGAGAGGAAAGGAAACTCTTGAGACACAAACAAGGTGAAGCATAAGAACAGAAACATCCATTTGCATTTTTCTTCTGCTTCTCCCCCTATCACAAATACCTGTATGAAGATCATCCTACTTCATGCAACTCATTCACAGCCAGCGAGAACCATCCCAAAAAGCCTAGGACTGTGCCTCAGGGAGGACCATCCGTACTGAGAGCAGCTGGGACAGTGCTTTGTAACACTGATGGTAACACTGCTGGGCAGTCTTACCCAGGGCACTGTTCCCAGGTAAAGAACCAAGATCTGCTTAAGGGAAGTGGAGCCCTTTCAGCAGGTATATCACATTCACTCCTTTACTACATAATCCATGTAACCTTGGTACCCTTCACCAAGATCACCTGTAATCCAGTAGGTTTGCAGTGTCAGGTAAGAGAAAAATCATAGCTAAAAGGGAATACTCATTCATATCATATACAAACCACAATTTAATTAGATCATCTGCAAAGTCAGGACTATCTCAATTTGAGGGGAAATTAATTTCTCTCTGAGGTCTAGCCTCTCTTTTTGCATCAGGTGACATTATAATGAATCCTATTCCTTAGAGCTAGGATTACATACCTCATTTTAAAACACCAAGATCATGCATAATACTATATATAGATAATTACATCTACCATGTCGAGTTGGAACAGACTATATTAAGCTCATAATAGTTAAAGCTTTGCCTACCATAAAGTTTTTCATATATATATATGTATATATATATATAAATTGATTGAATTAGATCCTGCTGAATTCACAGTATCACAGGTAAGAATTTTCTCCAATTCTGAGGCACAGAAAAATCTTAATTGTCTGAAGTTTGCTACTATGGGAAAGAGACTCAGGATGTTTTATCTCATAAATGTTATATACTTCCCCTCATAAAAATAAAACACACCCAGCTAGCAGTTGTATACAGGGATTTCTACCTAATTATTTTATAAGAAGAAAACATTTAGCAGCATGAACTTGTATGAACTCGTACACTTAGCCCACTAACTTTTATGCAGTCTGTTGCAGGAGGCAAGGCAATAGAAAGTTCATCATTCTACTCACAACTGGCTGCATTACTATAACTAGCAGCAATCCCTTGATGTCTGGACTAAGGTAGCTAAGTTTCCAAGGCCATGACTTGCACTACTCTTTGCATAAAGAGAAGAATCATGTTCTTGAAGGGATGCAAGTTCTACACCTTTCATTTCTGAAATGAGTCTTTCCAGAAGATTAGACAGTACTGTCTTTGAGCATGCTGGAGCATACACAAGACAAACACACAAACACACTTATGTATGTATAGCAAATTAAACACTTGCATCCATGTAAGAGAGAAGAGACTGACACGAACGCATTCTGCTTAGGAAAGATTCGTCAGCAGACACCTCCCACTGAGTGCATCACTCAGATGAGTGGATCAGATGAGACAGGGAGACACCCATCTGCATGAATACCAATTAGATACTTGTTCTAAAAATAGGCACTTGACAATAACACAGTGTGGATGCACAGATCCAGAGACAGATGCACCCAGCATTTTGACACTGAAGCTACCCGTTCTTCCCCCACAACCATATGCATTATACCTTTCACTTCTGCACTCCAGCGCTCTCACAGCACTAAGGCACACACTCCAACGCGTTCGTATGCACTAAACCTTTCATTTCCATGCATGTGCTCACCACACCTCTTCGGGCTCAAACACCTACACAACACCCCAACAAAATCCATCCCTCAACCCCCACAGGCAGTGGCTCCACAGTCCCGGCCTCGGGAGACACCTCCTAATTGCAGCACCACAGTGTCTATAGCAAGTGGAAACATTTTTATGTCTGTGGAGGAAAGCAAAAGCCCAACTGCTATTAACTTACCTATCTACTCATCTGCCACACTATCACTTAGGATAGGAATGACTACTTGCTACACAGCTAACTAGATGGTCCAAGCTGCAAAAGGCTTTCCATTACCCAGCCCCCTCAAGTTGTGCTTTATTTAATAACTCTTTTTGACCGATTTAATCTAATATCAAACATTTGAAATTCACACAAATATTAAAAAAAAAAAAAATAGCAGGACTATTCCTTTGTGAATAATACAAGGGAAAAGCAACAATATATTTTTATTCAGTGGGGATGGACAGTCCACCATGCAATCAAAATACAGCTACATTTACATAGTAACTTCACATTTACATGGTAACTTTACATTTACATGGTAACTTCACAGGCAAAGCCCTCACTAAAAGTAGTATCCCACTTGGAAGAAAACAAATATGAACTAAATATAAGTTGAATGTTTCATTTTTTAAGTGTGTCTCACATAAATTTTAATTTCTGTGCTGCAATCAGAAAACAAATTACTGCTTCTTGTTAAACCATCATGAAATCAGTTGCACTAACAATACAACTCCAAAGTAAAATAAGTACAAATTTCTCTGTTCCACCTCCTCCCTTTTTGTATTTTTAAGACAAGCATAGGAATCAAGAAAAATTAGGTTATATAAGCCTATGGTGGGTTAAGATACCAATCTGAAACACCAGAAATTCAAGCAACAGAAGAAAGCACTGCTGTTTTCACAGAGCTTCAGATTTGCCCAGGTTATGTCAGTAGAGCATCTGGGACGATTGGCTATGCAGTAAAATGTAAGACTGATATGCAACATCCCTGTCATCAAATACACAAGATTTTGTTCATTTGTATAAAATACACTTGTCAGGGAGACAAGCAAAATTAAAACTGGGTCAGATTACACCCACACTAAGAATTTTAATATTTTCATTCCTTGGCTTATAAAAATCCTCGACAGGAAAACAAAATCCCAAAATCTTAAAAAAAACCCCTCATGTATATATATATATGCACTTATCACCCAGTACCGAAACAACCACTTTTCAGTAAAACGCAGCAGCTTTTTAAGAACATACACACTAGACGGTAATTTAGGACAGAAAGTGAAGACTCAGACCAAATAGCAATCACGAGGGAAATTTCAAAGCAGTGGAATAAGTCTTTTTTTTCCAAGTTTGCACTTGATCATGTTACTGGATTTGCTGGCAATATGGGATCTGTAATAATCAGGCATAGTAAAACATTAGGTAAGGTGGCAATTCCAGAACGCTTTCAGGGCAACAATAATTCAGTGTAATTGGTTACTAAATTATTTAAAACAATACTTGCTATGTAGTAAGTATTACTGTTAATTTATGTTGCATATCTCATTCACCTGACCCAAGTGTTCGATGCATCAGCTTGACACTACTTAATGGTATGATAAAACAAGACTGCAGCCAAACCAGAGCAGTTGATAATTCTTCCAACTTTCCCTTCCCAGCTTATTGCCTGGCAAATCTTTTGAACTCTTCTCTTATGATCCCACTCAAACAAAGAAAAAAACAGTAATAACTAACAAACACACTGAACTGAAATCAAGGGTGCTTTAAAAAATCCTACCACATTAGCAAGTCAGAATTAATTTCAAAGAAGTAAAAAGAAAGTCAAAGACCAGAATTCATAATCTCCCACTTTACAAGCTAAATGCTATCTGTTTATGTACTTGGCTGAATTTGAAAAGCAAGGGTAAGGTAGCCAAGGTCATAACCACCATCAACAGCTGGAAGGTGACTGCAGAGTCTTCATTTCTCAAGTACTAAATAGCTACAGTACAATCCCAAGTCAGACAGGTCAGAGAGATGCAAAAAGTCCATCCAAGCACTGATCCCAAACTACAGTTAAACAGACAAGAATCTGTCCAATTCGTAAGAACAATGTATTAAAGAAAACCCTTGCATTGAATACCTTGTCATAACCGCTAATTCGCTTGGGACTAGTAATACTTCCCTACAGCTTTCCAGGAAAACTAGTGCCTTACTTTGAATCTTTGCAACTAGCAAATGCAAGCCAGGCATCTGTCTACGGGACAATATGCACCATCCCTTAGCAGCACTGAGAAATCTGCACTTTGCTACTTTGCAAATGCTCACCCTAAGCCAGTCAGATCTTATCCAGGATCACTGCTACTTGCTTATCAGAAAAACATATGAAATGTGGGGAACAACACTCTAAGGGTCCCATTGAATGCAGTTAATAAACATTAACAGCCTGAACCATTCTCTAAGGCTGGACTCAAAGGCAAGTCAGGCAGATTCAGTTAGGACTGAAGTAGGGAGCCATACAGTGAATGGTACCATGCTGTGCACTGCCTACAGAAGATGCCTGTTCTAGAATAAATCTCTACATTTACATTTTTCTGTGTTTACTTTCACTGCTGCTTTATTTGCTGCTATTCTGATCCAATGGAACACTATAGGAAAAGATTTAAAGGAGACTCAAGTTTCTCAACATGAACTTTGAGAGAAGAAATGCACAACAGACTACCAAGTAATGACAGACATTGCTGTAGAACATCTATGCATACACAACCATTTCTATTTAGGTGCATGAAACACAGATCCATTGATCTAACAATATCCACTCAGAGATACCCCTAGACTCTAAGGTATTTAGCAAATAAAAAACTTGGCAAAAATGGACTATTTGACTGCAATCTTTCTGAAACAGTGCCACAATGTAAGGAGGAAAAGTAAAACAAGAATACCACATGCATGAAGAAATGGAGAGCCTCTACTTTGGTGCAAAAAAGGCAGTTCTGATGTACTTGTGTAAATTACACACAAAAAAACCCCTCTGTCCTCATCCAATACAAAAAGGGGAAAATAATCAATTTTGCTGAGTCTACAAGGAAGAGAAATTTGCCATTTTAAGATATGTGCTTTCCCTCAAAAAGACGGTAGTGTGAACTAAGATGGCAGGAATAAAACACTGAAAAATCTGATCTTCTCTAAGCAAACATCCTCAAGAAATACTTGCTTCATGTAAGAAATACGAAAAGATCAAACTGATTATCTGCCCGGTCTGAAATTGCTATCCATCATTTTGGTAACTACTTGTGAGAAGCCTTCAGGAAATGTTTATATTTCTGGAATCAAATGCAGAAGTAAAAGAGGCTGTTGGGTATTGCTCATAAAATGAAACTTAACCTGGAAGGAATGATAGGTGTCACTTTAGTGACAAAATAAAGGCATTACAGTTTGGCATTGCTGTCTGCAGTGCCATATGAAAGGAGGTAAGAAAAATTCTCATATCCTAGAAGCATGCTTCCCTTTTTGGGGAGCAGCAGAACAAGCCAAAAAATGATTTCCCGATTAACTGTAGGCTTGCAGATGTGGTAACAGGGGGCACGTGGTTCTCACTAGTCATGAGCCACAGAGGGAAAAGGGATCCAACCAAAGGAAGCCACTGTCACCTAAGAGCACACGGCGCGGTATTGCCTACACAAGTATGAACCGCCACAGCGTGCACCTGTCCATGCGTCAGGGTCTGACTCTACAGCCCTGCTCAAAACTATTTCGTGTGCAGGACAGAATGGCTTTGAATGCTCAGTGCTATTCTGTGTAAAAGAACACAGGTGGTACTGTGATTATGGTATCCTGAATGGAAAATTTGCTCAAAGTTACACAGAACACTGAGATGGTACTGAAAATTACCAGTTAGATGAAGATAAAAACTTCAAGGCCATGTATAGCTTAATATAAATCACTGGACTGATTGTTTTGTTATAATTAAACTAACATACAGACACGATTTTCCTTTAATAAGTAGAATTCTCAACAAAATGAGGTTCATATTAAGTCTCAAAGAAAAATAAAAAGAAAACAATTTGTTTTCACTACCATTACAGATTAAATAAATACCATGATAGCACATTTTAACATGGGACCTTTTGATTCCCTCCATTTTGTGAAAGGTGCACAAGCAGGCTATAATTTTGTATTTTGAATTTAGTAAATGAACGGCACTGACTGTGCAAGCATTTTTGGTACTAATGAAGCATGAAGTTTTGTGAGAACTATAAAGTCACCCAAACCCTCATGTTGGAAGTGCATCAGGATTCAATTCCAAAGGCAATTATGTCCTAGCTTTGTATGAAACTGACAAATGGTATAGTTTACAAAACCTGACCTGCTTATTTAAACTTATCAACAGATGGCATTATAGCCAAAGTCTGAAATATGCTCATGTCAAGGGAGGAAGTATCTTTATGGGCATAACAGGCTAGGATTGAGTATAGCTAGTGGTTTGCCAGATTTTAATAAGACCAACGAATCAAATGTTTTTGTTGTCTTCTGTATAAACATATAGGAGAAAAAAAGTATTGAGAAATACTACACAAACACTGCAGATACCCCTTAGACAGTCTGAAAATGTGTTCAAAGCTAGGACCAGTTTGTTTATTTATGATGCTGTGTAACGTAAAGTGGGGAATATGTAACATCTGTCAAAAGAAACAGTAAATGATACTGAGAATACTGGTATACATAAAATACTTCTGAGCTGGAAATTATTTCCTTTGTAATAAGACTACTAGAAAAGATTTATTCTAATAATAAGGCAAATGTCCCATGACAACCCTCCCAATAACAGATTTGAGCTAAAAAGTAAACCAAGCACTTTGAAGAAGTGCAATGAAAATACATCACCACAGCAGAAGTGTCTCTGCAGCATCCCTCCACCCTCAGTACCACTATGCAATATTTCACCATTGGAAGCAGGAGCTGTAATTCCAAGCATATGCCATGGCAGGAGAGAAATCTTTGACATTTGCTTTAAGAATATTAACGGAACAATTACTCTTATACTGAGAAAGGTATAGGGTACTGGTTTTGGAATAAGTCACATTTATGAGCACATATCTGAAATGAAATTTTCCCTTGGAAACTGGGAAGTCTGCAGTAGAGAAACAGTATGTAAGAGCAGGTATTTCCCACAGCCCTATGAGAGCACCCTGTGAGAGGTTGAAGGATTTCAATTTTACCTGCCTATCAGAATCACATCCAGTAATAAACCTTCAGCACAAGATATGCAAACACAGATACAATACCCAGACTGTCTCTGAAATTAGAGACATCAGAAGTAGATCAGCATGCAGACTATCTTGCACAGAAGATCTGCACAGCATTGCAAAGGCATATACAGAAACCCAGGCTGAAAGAAAGCAACATGCTTATAAATGAAAACTGTATTCTTATTCACATTAAAAAATTGGTCTCTAGGTGAAAAATTACTGTTAGCCTTGCATTTCAATGACAGCAATAGTGAAAAGCTTCTATGGTAGAGAAAGGAATGTCAGCCTCCTATAGGGAAAATGAAAATCTTGCTGCAGGTGGTCAGAACTTGTTTACCAAAGGCTGAGCCACTGAAAACAAATTAGTCAATATGAACTCTGCAATAGTAGCTGAAACAAACCACAGCCCACTTGTGGAAATGGGTATCAAGCACTAGCAAGAACTCTGTACTGAATTCATAGGAAAAAAGGAAATTGGTATCAAGTGCAGATTGGTTGTATACCACGTGCTCAAAATGTACATACAGCACATGCTCCCAGAGTTGAGTTTACCAAAGCACTGCAGAGAAGCCTGTTAAAGAGGAGCCTGAGAGCAAAGCACAGCTGAAATTGAAGTTGGAGAATGATCAGAAGAATCAAATAATACTGCGTGAGGCTCATAAATTAAGTTTCAACCGCTGTTTTAACATAATTCCTTTTTTGTTATTCTTTTAGCTGTTTTTCTCAAACTGACAGAACTCTCTTCCAGTAGACAAAACATCTGACAGTCCCTGGCCTGGCTCACAACTTGCAAACATTTGTACCATGCTTGAAGGTCAAGAGGAATCGGAACCACACTGCCACAGAACATACACCCATTAATGGTTTCTCCTTGATTAAAACACTAGTACTGCTGCTTGGCTTTCTGCAACCTACTCACAAAATGCTCCATTTTGTGTATAATGCTGAAACTAAATCTTCTGTTCGTCTCCTTACAAACACTGGAAGAAGTCCCTTTCTTCCACACACGTTTGCCACAGTTGTCACCTTGCAGCTGCAAGTAAATATTCTGCTCTAACCTTGAACATTCCAGTCTTCGAGATGTTGTGTCTTTGCTTATGACAACCTTTATTTCTTTTGCAATCATCCTTCTTCACAAAAGGACACAGGGAGAGTGGAGTACATATAGTAAGACGACTACCTTTAAGTATCAGTTAGACCTTTGAATAATTTTCAAATATTCAAGTAATGGCTATCTGCATATTTGAAAACAGCTAATTGCAAATATGCAATTAACAGTGGGACTCAATCTTAAAGGTCTTTTCCAACCTTAATAATTCTAGGATTCTATGAAATAAGTACTTTCCAGTATGTCTGGCCTCTACTGGCTGGCAATATTCCTGTGTGCATCAAGGTATGAGTCAGCTGAGGAAGAATGCAAAGAGATGTTCATGCAAAAAATGGAAAAGCACAATGTCATGCTTGTGTTGCTGGCAGAGCAAAGGACAATGCAGTAAGAGACAGCGACAGATAGGGGAGAAACAGAAATGTGAAGGCCCCTTAGAGTGAGCACAACAAGCTGGAACCTTATGTGGTGGATGATAGCCAAAGCACAGGCTTGTCAAGGAGGAGATGGCAATGTGTTGAGAAAACATGCCAGGAGGACAGCTTCAGCAATCGTGTTTTTTAACAAGACAAGAAGGTGACACGGTTTTCAGAGGCCAGCAAGAACAGCTCGCAGTAACAGAGATGGTAAATGAAGGAGGAAGCATAAGGGTTACCCAAAGAGACTGAGAAAGAAGCAGCAAAAGATTCAGGCCATGAACAGGAAGATGAGTCCCTTCACTGCTTGTTCAGAGCAAGAACATGTTATAGGCCCAACTATGGAAGCTTGCAGCAGAGGAAAGCAGGAAACCAAGGCAAACCTCAGAGGAGCTTCCTCGAGTTCCATAGTGGCCTCAGGGGTCTTAAACTTGCAGCAATTAATTTCAAAAATATGTTAAGGTAGTATGCAAAGTTGCATAATTTAATATCCCTGGCATGAAGGAGGTAAAGAAAAGCAAAGAGAGGATACTAGAAGTGGGTCATTGTGTCTAACTTATGAAAAAAAAATAAATGGAGGGAGGTGAATAGCTTAGTGCAGAAGCTACTGAATGAATGACTAGAATAGTTAGGAGGGAAACCAGGAAAATACTGTCACAAAAGTCAAGGGAGGACAAGATTTCAAGACTGGGCATGATCAAGTGTCAAAAACAGCAGGGAAGCCAAGAAGGATGAAGATGGAATAGAGACCCTGAGACCTGGCCAAGAAAAGGTCATTAGAGATCTCAGGAGAAGCTTCAAGGGAATCAGAGTATCTATACTAAAGTCAACTTACAAAACAGTTCTAGACTGCACAGAATCATATAGGACCTTTCAATTTTGGAGTGACTGGTCCCACAATGAAACAGAAATGTATTGGAGCACCATGCTTTCACGGTTTCCTAACAGCACAAAAACCAGCATATAGAAATTTTGAGTTCAATATCACATTGTAATTAGGGCAATCAGCAGCAAGAACAGGTAGTCATTATAAAGTGGTTTTCATCCTTATACTTTGGAACCATTATAAAGGATCAATAACCTATTCCAGGACAAATGGGAAGCCATGCATGGAGAAGCATGTAGCCCAAGGTCAGCCAGCAAAGGAGTAGCAGAACCATGCAGACAACATTGCTCTCCCAAAACCCAGACCAGTTTTCAACATTCAAACCTTGTCTACTTTGTTCAGGTGGAGACAAAAAGAATATCAGATATAATTATTTTAGCAGCTTGTTTATTTTTCTCTGCAAGTTCCTGATGGGGAGGGAGAATTTGTCTTGGTTTTACTTAACAATGGATTTTTAGGGGAAACAGAAAATTCAGAAATTTTGCTCCTTTAATTTGTGACCACAAAGTGTTCAGATTCTTTCCCAATTATTCAGATTTGAACTTTTAACAGTAATTACATATTTCTGCTATAATCAACCACAGTCTTTATAGAGCAGAGAGCATAAACAAAATTTGAATTGCTAATGGTAAAACACAAAAAAGCAAATATTTTTTTCCTCGAGGTATAAAAGCTCTCACTCATCATCTCACCCTGTCCCTCACTCTCTTATACATAAAAAAGGCCTAAAAAGAACACACATTCCCTTAGTTCTTGATTTCACATCAAATAAACTGACCAGCTCAGAAAGATGAGGAATGCTGTACTGGGCCTTGCACAAAATATTCAGCACAGTTCTGAAAACCAAGATCCTCAAATGCTAGAGGGAACCAGAGAATGTAATGGAAGGGTTTTTCTTTCTAACCAACTAAAATCTAGCTATTCCTGAGGAAGGAAAGAGGCCAGAAGAGAAGGGAGGGTGGGAGCATTAATTGAACAGGACTAGAGAGACCAAGTACCATTCCCCAGCCAAGCAGAACTGGATATTTTCAGTGATAAATAAAGAAGTTTCTCGAGATAACCTCAGGCAAAAAATCCTATGTGTCCACAAGTGTATCACCTAACAAAAGGCAAACAAGGAATAGGTCAAAATGTAGATATGGAAGTAAGACCAGAGCCTGTGAGATGTAGTAAAACACTCCTGTCAGTGAAGAAACCTAGAGAGGAAATGAAGGATGCTTGCTTGATGAAGATAAAAGCAGCATTTTAGGCTTCTAGGACCATAGGACAGAATGCCAAAGGGACCACAAGAGAAAAGAGATGCAAAGAGCAGGAACAACTGAGAAGAGGAGTGGGTGTAGGAGGAAATGCGAGTCAAGAAGTAGGCAGGCTGGAAACAGGCCTTAAAGGTGCAGGAGAGGAACACCAGTGCCACATGATGCTATGGAGCCCAGGGATTCAGGAAAGGTCAGGTATTACCAAAATCTCTGCTGTCTACCTTTAAAGCTGTGCTGCCTACCTAAGTATCAGGTTCATAACACGATGGGGTGGAAGACTGGGCAGGTCAAAGACAGGTGGATAAAATGACAATCTAGTCCAAATCTTGGCAAAGCACCACAGGATACAGCATTAAATTGGCCTTAAAGTTGGTAGTGAGATCTCCAGATTTTGAAACATTGACAGTATCTTGCATTTCACTTCAAACTTAAAATGAAAATTTGTAATTCATTAATTGTGAAAACATCCTGCAGCATGCCTGCCCTCTCTCAGTAACACACATACAAAGATAGCCTTTAAAAGTGAAAAACATCAGTACAGGGCAGAAATATGTTATAGATTTTTTACATTCATCACATATCCCTTAGAAGGAAGAAGGAAACAAAACCAGCAGAACAGATAACAAGAAGCAATACTGCCTCCTACAAAGACAATAAGCATTTAGAGGTTGAACACATCAACTGGATATTCTTGTTAAAATAACAAGTGCAACTGCCAACAATTCAGCAAATTAAAGGCGTTTCTTTGGGCTTCAGAGTTAACACAACTGGAGAGTTCAAACATGTTAGCTATCACATTAGGCTACTCATTAATGTAGGGACTACTCATCTTCTCTAAGATGCCTTCCAGACCAAAACCAGTATCCTTCAAAGTTTCAGATCTGAAGCATCACTCAGAAACAGATTCGGCAAATGGAGTACTACAAAACATAGAAGGTCCTGTGTGAAAGGCACTGATTACTATTCTACCCAAGGTTGGGAGAAGCAAATGGAAAAATGTGTCCAGAACCATTTTTCATCTTTTGGTTGCTAATGACTGAGATCCAATTCCTGCCTAACAGCTGTGTAAAATGAGATAATCAGCTCAGTCCTGCTCTTGAGGGACAGCTGTCCATATCACAGTTGCCATTAACCACACCTCCTTTCTGACATTTCAAGAGCCAAAGATCCAAACCGGGATTCAGACAATTTCCCACTATATGAAGGTCAGATGAAGTTTAAGGGAAGTGGTAGGAACCTGTAACCTGTACCTATGTGATAAGAATAAATTTCTTCAGAGACACCAGCATTCAGCTGTATTTTTAGAGGGGGGAGGAAAAAAAACCAACTAAAAAACACAAGCCAGAAGTACTAAAGTGGTCACGACCCTCTCTCGGACTGGAAAATTAGATCCCAACTCCTCAAACTGTTTCATTCTTTCATTCCAAATTTTATGACTCCTTATTCTATGCTAGAAACTTGTCTACAAAACCACATTGCAAGATAAAACCCAAGAACTTGTAGAACACATACTTAAACAGTATTATAACCTCATGATCATTCAGTAACATCATCCTTTTCCCATAACTCTTTAAATCATTTCATTTCATTTTGCTTAAAGGCTTGACCTGAGAAATGCCACACTGTCAGTTCTCAGATAGGAGCTGAGTGCCCACAGGACAGGATCAGACTGCTTCAACTTAAAAAGTCAACTTTTGGAAGCATGAATGTCCAAATTTAAATATACAAAGCCATATACACACAACTAAATGTCTTTTTCCTCAAATGTAGAAGGCTTCACTGCTTCTGTTGAAGCCAGCTCTGCATTCCTGGGCATTTACAAGAATTGGGCTATTTACTTAGGTTCATTAATGTGGTTTTTAAAGTCTAATTTTAGGTGGTCAGGTTAAAATTCTTAATGTAAACTCTTATAGACACAACACTTGCATTTAAATGTGTCTATAAAGTATTCTGCACTTTCATGAAAATAAATAATACTCTCCCTTTTTCTTGTATAGATACTTTTGTATAAAATAAATGGTGCAGAACAGCTGCAGTATTCTACCTCAGAGGAAGCTGCATTTTCACCTGTGATAAACATTTGATGTGAATACCATGATCCCATTGAAAAGCTGTGCTCTCGAAAAATTATTCCCTAAAATTTAGGAGTATGTCCCAGCTTTTGAATAGCTGGGTTTTAAATTATGAGATCTTCAGAGCAGAGATTTTGTGTCCAAGTCACTACTGAATGCCTTGTCAGCAATTAACAAATAAATAACAATTAGTCTATAGCACACCACTTCCAGCCTTTTATGTCTGTAATGAACATCTAAAAGCTCAGGCTGCAAATACAGAATCTTTATCATTAATGGAAGAAAAAAAAAAATGTTTCATGTGCACAAAGGTAATTGTTGTGGAAGAGGAGAATTTTGTTAAGGCTGGCATACATATTCTGTAAAGTGCCCTGGCATCCATCAGAGGCAAAAGCACTTGAAAAATGTCAAGTCATTACTGTGAGGAAGGGGGCATCATGAGGTAAATTAACCTCAAGAGTATGAAAAGTCAGTTTATCCCCTTGAATGTACAAAGGCCAAAATGCCTCAGTTATCTCCTCCCTTGTGCTAGATAACACAGCTCTACTCAAAACAGGCTGATTGCATAACTATAGGGCAACAGGTAGGAGGGCATCTAACAGTACCCCCAGAACACATGTGTGCTTGGTGGTTCAGCCTCCCCTTAGAAAGAGCCACCTTCTGAAGCTATGGATAACTGACAGAATTCTCTGCCAAAATGGGGAATCACTTTGGCATCTTTTGTCTCATCTTGCTAGCACATTACACCAAGGAGTTCCTTCTTCAGGGACTCCCTGTTTAACCATTGCTCTCCCAAATGGCTTCCAAAAGGACTCCCCATCCTGACCCTTTGATCTTGGGTTTCCTCACTGATATCTCACTTGAAACAGTAATACCTCAGGTAAGACACCCTTAAGCATGATTCTCCTGCTACTGGAATCTGCTTTGGCTTTATTTGAGATGAAGTCTCCCTCAGACTTGATTTCTCAGCAAATCACTACGTTGGTGTCAGAATACTCATTTGTGACTGGGAATTAACTGCCTCATTTACCAAAAGCAGCAGCGTGGCTCACACAGCACCAGCATCAGGATTCACATTCCTAGCCCCTGAACGCAGCATAAGACACATATGAAGACTGGTGGCAACCGAACAGCTTCTTTTGGCTTTCATGGCAGGTCCCACCAGCGCTGTCACGGCTTTCATTCCCAGGCCCCTGAGCACCACAGGATCCACTCTCAAGGGCACTCTTTCCAGAATTCATCCCACAGTCCCTTGGGTACATTAGGACACACATCTCAGAGTACCTGTATGGGGATCTGTACATTCGGACCCCGAGCACAGCGAGGTCTGCACCGCCACAATGGTTCTATTCCCACAGTTACAACCATAGTAGGACCCACACGGAGATCTCACACTCCACCCCACAGGTGCATCCTTGGACACTGGCACTACAAATCACTGTTCCTGTCTCCTCAAAGCTTTTTTTGGCCAGTATTATCGTTCTCAATGACCCCTAAATGACAGAAATCAAGTCACACCAGGGATGATTAAGGCTGAGCCTAGGATGAATAAACCAGGGAAAGAAAGTAGAAGGGAAAGGGCAGAGAGGTTTCTTACAATTAAACAAGGGCTAAGGTCTCCCATAAGCTACACAGTGAGGGAAAGAATCGGGTCAATTCCATATAGCATATAATGGAGCTAAACAACTGAGAAAGAGACACAGAAAAAGGAGGTGGGGAGAGGTTCAGAAACACAGCAAAGATAAAAAGCAAGCAGATACATTGAGAGAAGAGACAGAAAACAAGGACAGGAGACAGGAGAGGACAGCTAGGAATAGAGAGGTGATATAATGTGGTCACTCACTCTGTCTGGAAGATTTTCTGGAGGGAGGTGGATTATCTTCAGGGCTGGTTGCTGGGGTGCTGCCCTTCACACTCCTTCTCTGAGACCCATACTCAGACCGTTGCTGTCAGCTATTCCAAGGGCTTCTTCAAAAAATATTTCGAGGGCGAAAGGATTGTGGATGAAATCAGGATCTTGAGTATTAAAACAATCTGTTTGGGATTGTCAGTCCCCTAAAACTGCCGGTTTTATCCCGGGATGGAGATCCTCTCTCTCTCTTTCGGCAGCTAACTACTAAAGGAGTGTTCCCTTGGGAAACAGCCTTTTCACTGATGGTCAGATTATTTCAGAAATCAATTTCCCCAATCTGCCTACCTAGAAATCTCTTTTCTCTAGATACACCTTGTCCTTAAGAGGGGGGAAAATCTCTCTCTCTAAAAAAATTCTTGCTATGTCTGTGGATATTATCAGTGGAATCTGCCTTTTCCTCTCCCTGTAACTAGGAGGTGTGTCTTCTCTCCTTGCACGGGGTGTCTGAAGCAAACCCTCTCAGGATTAGGGGATGAAGGATTTTCTTTGGGATGAAGGAGGATGAGATCAGTATTGGAAATTACCTTTATCTCCAGTTACCAGCAACTGGAAAATGAAAGAATAGCTAAATCTCTCTCTGCTTTCTCTCCCTTGTTTTGCTCTATCACCTGCTGAGCAGATGTAAATAATTAAAATTACTAGGTAAGTATCTGCAGCTCCTGCGTATTTCTGTCTTGGGAACTGCCTCTCCTGGGCATACAGAATTTCTTCTGTAAAGACTCCCGTTACTACCTGGTCTGGGGAAGGGCTGTCTGCTCTGCTTGAGAAAGGACTTTCCTCAGTAGCAGGAGGGAGTAGGCAGTAAGGGTTATTCTCACAATCCTCAGGAACTGGGGTCGGAGGACACCTCTCCCCTTAACAAGTATCGAGGGAGCTTCAAAAGGCTCTATTCCACAGCGAGGAAGAGCAGACCTGCTACTAGATAGTTACTAGGGCTGGCTGCCGGAGGCCTCTGCACACCGTTGGCTCGTTAGTGGGGAAGGGGGCAAGTGTTAAGCTCCCTCACCAACTGCGGGGAAGGGGCCTGGCAGGGGGGGCCGCTGGGGTGTCCCCACACCGGGCGCGGGGCTGCCTAACGGGGCTGCGGACGGGGCGGGGGGCGGCGGGCAGGGTCTCTCCCCCACCCCGGCAGGCTACGGGGGTGTCCCCCCACCCCGGCCGCTGTCCCTGGCTTCCCCCCAGGCCCCAGCTCCTCCTGCTCGAGCTCGGCTACCACGGGAGGCCGCGGCGGCTCACGGGCCTGCGCGGCGCCCTCGCCGCCTTCCGCCGGGCCGCGGCTTCGTCCCCGGGGGCTCCCCGGACTCCGGTGCGGGGGGCCCGGCCCGGGCGGCGCTGAGTCTCTCCAGGCCCCGCCGCTCCCGCGGCTGCTGCTCCGGGCTGCGGCTCCACTGCAGGCCCCGGCTCCTCCCCGGCCGCCGCTCCGCCTCCCCCGGCTCCCCCCGGCCGCGGCCGCCCCCGCCTCCCCGGGTTAAGGAGGCGCCGGTCTGGGGGAGCTGTAGGTGTCCGCCCGCTCTGCCAGGCGGAGGGGAGGAGGCCTGGGACCGGCCGAGGCCATCCCCGGCACCGGGGCTCGACTCACCGCGGCGGTGCCCGTGGGGCCCGCGCCCGCCCCCCCGGCCGCTGCCGGCAGCCGCCTGTCGCCGCTCTCAGCGGGGGGCGGCGGCTGCGAGGTCACCCCTGCGACTGCCGGTCATCGCCCCGGCATGGGGCTCACAAATGGCCACCCCGGTCAGGGTCTCCGCCCTGCGTGACCCGCGCTGCTCACACCGGCCGCGCAGTGCTGGTGCCCTGCTTCAGCCCTGGGTGCTCCGAGTCGGCTCCCACCCGAAAACAATGCAGCTCTTCGACCCTCGTAATCTTCCCTCAAGCCTTGTGTGTGCCAATAACCTCTTGCAAGGACATCACCAGATATTAAAAGGTGTTTCCACCACAACCCTTTCAAAAGTCTCATTGCTATCTCTCCTGTGTGTTACAGCCAGCTAGAACCATATAGGAAACCCTATTAATTCACCTCATTATATGTATAAATATCTAAAGTAGGGGTGCCAAGAGGATGCAACAAGGCTTTTCTCAGTGGTGCCAACCACTAAGATGAAGAGGCAGAAGCTGATGTACAGAAGTTCCACTTGAACACAGGGAGGAACTCCTTCACTACGCAGGTAAACTTCACTGTACAGGTTGTCAACTGGAACAGGCTGCCCAGAGACGTTGTGGAGTCTCCCTCACTGGAGATATTAAAGAACCATCTGGATGCAATCCTGCACAATGTGCTCTGGGATGACCCTGCTAAAACACGGAGGTTGGACCAGATAACCCACGGTGGTCCCCTTCCAACCTAATTCATTCTGTGACTGTGAATTACACTCAGTGCTGTCCCACTTTCACCCAGCTGGCCAAAAACTAGGAGTGTCCTGCTGATGTGTCTCAGGGATGCAGACCAAGGCAATAGTCTGTTATCTTATGACATTAAAGGAGACTGTGCAGTGAAGCATGCTTGCTAAATAAGAGCAAATACTCTAAAACGTGTGTGTAACAAGGAGCAGGTGCTGCCTGGAGTCCCATACACCTGCGGCCAGTGTTGTACGCAGATCATTTTGATGTGTCAATCCGAAAAACACGACTGAAACAGCCTCCCCTGGGGCCCCTACCCCAGATATCTGAAAGTCGCCCTCGTATTTGATAATCTCATCTTTTTGTGTGTGGTTTCACATCTGCATCCTTCCAAATGGTAGCACTGCTGTTAAGGCTAGCAGTAGAGGACAGCACACATACTGGGAGGAAATGGCATTTTCTGAGTAAATCTTTTTTTTTCCTTCTGGAAACTGTAATATGGAAATTGAGATAGTAGAGGGGGTGTTGTAAGACTTGCTGCTTTTGCAGGGCTGAGTTTACCATTGCACCTGCAGTGACTCCTTGCATTCCTTCAACAGGTCAAAACCTGTGCCAAACTTCCACACCTTTGTTTCAGGAGTCACTCATCATCCTCCATCCTCTCAGGATTCTGCGTCCTCCTTCTCCCACACTATCTCTTTCTTCTGCACCTATGCCAGCAGCTCTAATCACAGTTTTCCACCCTATGCTACTACCTGTTCAGTCAAGAAGGGTTTCCTGTCATTCTCCCCATACTATTTGCATTCTCTCACTACAGATCCCCATTATGGTGTTCCTGATCATTACCAAGGGCCAACAACCATCTCTTTCCTTCCCACCTCCACAGCAGAGCTCTGTCCTATTCTGTCCTTTCTCCCATTCTCACTCCAGTCCTGCGTGGACATCTTAAGCTTCAGTTCTTTTTTCCTTCTGCTTCTCTTTCGACTTCTGTTTGGGCTAGGTGGTCTTTGGGTGTGTCTGCTACTCCTAATCCAAGTTCTCCAGTCCCCCTCTAGTTAGGATTTGTGTCCATACAGTGCTCAGACTTCTCTTTACTGAGAGACAACGCAGGAGCATCGTTGTGCTGGGAGGCAGACGGGTGGTATCTGCAAGTTGTTTGATCTGTATCCAACTGCAGAGGTGTTAAAAAGCTGTGGTTGGACTCGACGTGTGCCAGGCATCCGATGTGTGTTCCCTACTTATTTTTCTTTTTGGTTTTCAGGATCCTCTCCCTCAAATGAATATCTGAAGTACTGCCTGCTTTTTATAGACAATTAAAAGGTATGATGTAAGTAACTTGTTCCACTACTTCAAAGAATGCAAATTCAAAAACTGCCATCCACCACAAAATGTGCCCCAGGGAGGCAGGGCAAAGTGTGGCAGAAATGCACAGAGATAAATGGATCATGATCCATCATCATATGCATCATTCAGAGAACAAAGACATATCCTAAAGCTTTTCACAGCTAAGCAGAAGACAGAGGAGAGCAGATGGAGACATGGGGAAAAAAGAGTAAACTAGTCACCACACAGCTTATTTTTACATTACATTCAATGTATTTTATCCTTCTCCCATTTTTTTTCAATATGCCACAGGCTTTGCGCATGACTGAATTGTTAATATTTGTCTAAGGAGATCTATAAATTTTGACAGATGGGTAGCGGGCAGTTGGGGCTTCTGGCATCCAGGAAGGTGTAGGAGGTGGCTTTGGTTTTTGGCAGTGGGGACACTGAAAGTCTCAGTATTTGGGAAGGAATTCTCTTCCACATCCTGGCTGAAGGACTGTTCCTTCCATTTGCAACTAGTAATAAACAGGCATCTCAGCAATCCTGTGTAACATGCAGGTATCCGAATGTTTTCCTCCCTGGGCAGGGTTTGGTGTTTGGCTTGGGTTTTTTGTTAAAAAACCTCTTCTTAGCCAGGAAAATCTTTGTTTATATACTTGCACACAAGTACAAGAACGACTGAGGGAGTGGGGGCTGTTTAGCCTGTAGCAGAGGCTCAGAGGTACCCCTCTCATCCCTACAACCACCTGAAAGGAGGGAGTAGCCAGGTGTGGGTCTGCCTCTTCACCCAGGTATCAAGTGACAGGACAAGAGGACATAGCCTCAGGCTGTGCCAAGGGAAGTTTAGGCTGGACTTCAGGAGGAACTTCTTCACAGTAATGGTGATTCGACATTGAAATGGGCTGCCCAGGGAGGTGGTGGAGCCAATGTCCCTGGAAAGACTGTTCAAGGAAAGACGGGATGTGGCACTCAGTGCAGTGGTTTAATTGCTATGGTGGTGTTCAAAGGTTGGACTCGATGTTCTCAGATGTCATTTCCAATCTCACAGATTGTGATTCTGTAGATATGTATATAAAATTGTACTGGTTGCTCACATTGTGTATCTTGAATAATTTCTTAGTGTACTCTATGGAAATGACGTATCTACGTGTGTAATGATGCATCTTATACAATCAAAAAGCCAACACTGGTATTTTAAAACTGTGCTCCAATTGCGTTTACATTTTTCACGCAATTACTAGCATTTAGGATCCTAACTACAGGAAAGCCACAGTATACCTTATATCTCCACCAGTGCCAACCACACCTGCCGGGAGTTCCAGAGTATCAAAGGCTGGGCAATCGTCGAGGGACGTGTTCGCTGGCCCAGCCTCGGACACACAGGAAGGCACACACTGTCTCCAGCCGCCGCTCCCCATCTCTGCAGCACGAATCCTCATGTGACGGGCTCTTATCGCCCGGTACAAACCTCCACCCGGCTCCCCCGCCCTGACGGCGGAGCAGGAATTCTCCAGCAGCCGGCCCCACACACCGCCCTCACACCTGGCAGCTCCCGCGGCAGCTGCCACGCCCCTCCTCCGCCCCTCCTCCGCCCCACCGGGGACACCCCCGGCTGTCCCGGTCCTGCTCCCGTCGGCCTCTCGGGCCACCTTAAGAGCGCGCAGAGCCCCCGCACGCAGCGGCCGGGCGGCTCCTCCCCGCCCCGTGTCGCATCCAGCCAGGGAACGTGTGGCGGGCGGCGGGGCTGCCCGGGGCCGGGGGCGGCCGGAGCCCCTCACGGTGGCGGCGGGGAGGGCGGGGAAGGTGGGGCGGCTGCTCCCGGAGCAGGAGCGCGGCCGGCGGCGGCGGCGACTCAGCAGGGGCAGGGGCGTCCGGCCAGGCCCTCCCTGGCCGCCCCCGGCCCGCGAGCGCCGCATTGCGCGGCGCCCATTGGCGGGAGGCGGGGGCGGGGCTATCGCTCTCATTGGCTTTCGCACCCATCCATCAAGGAGGAGATGGCGACGGAGGAGAAATTGCCTTCAGGATTGGCCGCGAGGCCCGAAGGGAGGCGGGGCCGGGCGGACCCGGGCGGAGCCGCTGCCATTGGTCACCGCCGCGCGTGTCAGTCACATGAGTCACAAAGGGCCGCGCGGGCGGCCGGGGCTGCTGGTCGCGGCGTGCGCGCGGGGGCCGTTTCCTGCGCGGGGCTCGGCGGCTTCCGGCTGTCCCGCCCCGCGGCTTCGGGCGGTGGCGCTCCCTCCCGCCTCCGTTTGGCGCATGCGTGCCGTGCGTGACGTCACGGAGGGGCGGGGCCGCCTCCCGTGTCTGGGGCACGTGGGGAGCGGCGCTCGCAAAATGGCAGCGGGGGGTCCATGTTGTGTGTGAGGGCAGCGCCCCATCCGCTGCCTGCGGGCCGCTCTGCCTGCGGGCCGTGTCCCGGGGAGGGACCTCAGAGATCACCGAGTCCAAGCTGTGACCGAGCACCACCATGGCAACAGACCATGGCACCGAGTGCCACGTCCAGTGTTCTTTAAACGCTCCCAGGGATGGTGACTCCACCACCTTCAAGGGCAGCCCATGCCCATGTCTGATCACTCTTTCTGTGAGGAAGTTCTTCCTAATGCCCAACCTGAAGTTGCCCTGGCACAGCTCAAGACTTATGTCCTCTCATCCTGGAGGCCTTTAATTAGTCACTTGCACCGTGGGTATCACAGAATTCTCGGGTCTGAAGTGTGTCCCCTTCCCACACACTTCACTCGGGCTCCCAGCAGTGGGGTGTGTTTTGTCTCTTACAGCCATTACCTGCCCGAGGAGTGCCAGTGCTAACCAAACTAGCCATGCTCCAGTGGTTTTAGGCATTGGGAAAGAGTGGAATATTTTGGGTGGACAGAAGCCCCTCTGTCTCTCACTACCCACAAAAGTGGTTTCCACATGGACTGTTCTGTTTCTTCCATGGGCCCACCTCTGCTTTCAAATAGAACCTGCAACAGTACAGACTCTCCCTGAAATCCTCAGAAGTCCGAGACGGGAGCATTGTCTGTACTTCCAATACAGAGAAGCTTTGTTGAAATGAGGAAAGTCCCTGCATTCGTTCCTTAGGGACTGCAGGTTGGGTCTTTGTTTCCTGTAAGACTCAGTGCAGGCTCCATGCCATCCCATGTAGCTGTGATAGTCACTTTTCAGGCTGCAGCTGCACTTTAATGTGCTTTGAAGCAGGTAGTTCTGTGAATTGCAGAACTAACAAAGCCTGGTTTTGGTCTCGTAATTGGATTCTTTGATGACTGACAAGGCACAAGTTCTAACTGAAGCTTTTCCCCTAATTGGTGCATTTGTAATGTCTCTTTTCATTCTGGTTCTCTTAAGCCTTTTAAATCTCAGTTTGTACTGTGACCTTTCCCTCTGCAAGGACAAAAATAAAGTCTGTCTCCTGTATTTGGTCTCTTATTTTCATGAACCCTACATGAATTCTTGTTTTTTTAGATCTCTGCAAGGGACCTTCATTCTTCTCATGGCTTTTTAGCAGAGGTTTAAACCTGGCTCATCCGCTTTTCCCTTGATCTTTCAGACAGGACTAGTGGCTGTAGGTAGGCATGGGAACAGAGTAGGGCTCGTTCCCAAGGATCATGGGCAGAGGGAGACTGCTCTTTCTGTGTCCTGAGGTCAAATGCCCTCTTTAAAAGAGAGATGTGCCCGCATATCCTAGGCAAAGGCTCTTGTTATCCAGCTTTGGATAATTGGAGGTAATTGCTTTTTAATGGTTTTCTTTTTTTCCCCTTGAAGCTTATCCTCTTTGTGTGAATGATTGATTAAATATTCACAGAGACAAAAATAGGTGGATTATAAACTCCAGTCTTTAGGACATTCAGGCAGTATATGGGAGATACCAGGGAGATACAAAATGACAAATACTTGCTGCTCAGTGCTTAGCTGTGTGTTCAGATTGTGGTATCTCTGACAGAAAGCAGTGCAGTGAGGCAGGAGTCTGGATACATATCTGCCACAAAGTGGGGAAAATATTTTAACCACGATGTTCTTGACTTACCACCAGCCCTTCCTATGGGTTCCCTGTGGCTGAGTTGTGCTGTGAACGGGCCTTTGGGAACAACGTCTTCTGGAAAGGTTGGTGGGGGAAGATCATATGCAGGAGTCTTGTTGTGGAGCTTCCATTCAAACAGAAAAACTTGGAGGGTGAAGTTGGAGCTGTCAGAGTCTGCAAATGCCTGCACGATTCTAAGTGGTACTTAAATGCAAATGCCTGTGTGATCTCGGTGCTTGTATGGATAGAGAACAGGGGACCCCTGGGGAGGGGGCTCCTGGCCATCATGATCTGGCAGAGGAGCCTGTCGAGGTCTTCACAAGAGTTTCCAGTGGCTTAGGGTCTGCTGTGCTCTGTTCTAGCAGACTTGGATGAGACAAAGGTGCTTTTCTAAGAAGAGAAAGGGGTGTCAGTGGATGAATTTGTTCTGCATACATTTTCAAGTCATGCTGTTTTTCCTTCAGTGTAAAACATCTATAGAGTTTTCCATGAAAAAATTATTTCCATGATAATTGCACTCTCCTGACACAAAAGGTTTGCATGGTGTTACTGCGTTAAGGACTGTGAAGTACAAGGGAAACAAATCAGTCCTTGGGCGGACAGACAAATTGGTATCAAAGATCAGATTCTGGGGCTCCAAAGCTCAGAGAGATACTGTTACACATGTTGTATTACCACAGGCTCAATGAATACAAAGTACAGCAAAGTTATAAAGGGATTCTCTAAAAGGCCTACATTAAAAGGTACCTTCTTACACAGCAGTTAAGCTGCTTACATGCATTTTGGCTAATTTGACTTGGTAGGCTGAAGTAGTTTTTACTGGTTTTCTTGCTTGTTAGCCCAGCAGAATAAAAATAGCTCTGAGGGAGGAAGCTGGATGCTGCTCTTTCCTTTTGAATTGACAAAATTGTGTTCTAATTTTGGATGCTTATAGCGAACAAACCAAAAGATCAATTGGTAGCTGTCCTTAAAGGAAAATCCTGTTTTGTGCATCCATCAAAGTTTGGGTCTTCATACTGGGCAATGGTGCCAGGGAAGGAAAGCTGTGGACACATTCCCAGGACTGGCATCTAGGAAAGCTGTGTAAGTGTGGACAGAGGTTGCTTGAAACAGTAAATGAAGAAATGAAGAACCACCTGAAGTCACTTTTCAAAGAGGCAGTACACTTCACAGGCACTGAAGCACAGTGAGTCTGATTAACAGCCTGTCTGCCACTTCAAAAGCAGATGGTGTGAAAATGCAGACAGGATATAAAGTTTGATCGCAATAACTCAAACTAATGAGCAGTTCATGCCATTGCGTTCTGACTGAGAAGCAGACATCAGAGTTAATAGTAAAAGATTAAAATCCTCAGAAGTGCTGGAGGATACCTATGATATCAGCAATAATAATAGTCTTGGATGACAAGCATTCCCGTGGATCAAAAGGAAAATAGGATACTTGTGTGACTTAACTTATAATTTCAGAGTCAGGCGAGAGGTTCTTCAAAATTTACAGTAGGGAGAAGCTTGAATTTGCAGCATTTAATAATTAGGAGGGAAAATAGAGGAAGGGTTTGCAGAGCAAACAATGAAATGAATGAAAAGGATAAATAAGAATCTTCCTGTGTGTGAGAACTGGGAAGCCTGTGAAACAATTAGTGGATGTGTTGGATCAAGGGAGGTTAAAGAGAACAATTGAGAAAAACCTTGTTTTTTCACATACACTTTCAGTTTTGGGGCTTTTGTATTCCTGTCCTGTGTGTATTCTGTTTTTTTACAATGAAGCAGCTTTCAAGGATTGAGAGTTCATAGTGAGAAATGTTGGATCAAACTAATAATTTTAAAACATAATATGGTATACCTCCAAGCTCTCTAGACAACTTAGAGTGAGAAGTAGTGGGCATTTTGTCTTCTGGGGTTAGGAAAATATGTGGTCTCTCATAGAAAGCTGCCATGGTACCAGGGCTTCAGGGAACACAACACAGGCTGTACCCACAATTTTAAAAAAAGGTGCTAGGGATGAATCAGGGAAGTAGAATAGGGAAGCTTTTATCTGTTTCTTGAAAGCTGGTCAGAATAGTAATTAAAAATATGACAAAACACCTGGAAGATCCTGATAACTGAGATTAATTCTTTAAGCAAAGAGTATCTCATAAATCCTCTTCTCAGTTTTCGGGATGTGTCAACAAAGAAGTTAATAAAAGAGAAACATTTAATCTGATATGTTTAGATTTTTAAAAGGCCTTTGAGACTGCTCCACAAAGGCAGAATCTTGATAGGGAAAAGGGATTACTAATGGAGGTCACTTTGGGGCCTTATCTTGTTTCATATTTGAATTCATGGCCTTGGCATAAATAAAAAGAGCATTTGGATGAAATTTGCTGATGGCACAAGGACAGAATGATCAGGATGTTATAAATGAATACTGAGAGATGGATGAAATGAAATCTTGGATGAGATTCGAGTATGCAAAATTTACTACCATGGATATAGGGACTAATAACTTTTGTTCCTGGGAACTCACCAACTGGAAATAAGAGAGAAGGAGAAAAAAAAGATCTTCGAGTATTAGCTGGTCACACACCATGAACTGCTAAAAGGTAAACGGTATACAGAAAAGTATCAAGAGAATATTCTATGTAAAAAGGCTCATAGAGAATATTGTGAATAATTCTGATCATTTGTTCTCAATAAAGATTCATTCAAATGGAAACAGGTGTAAGAATGGCTTTTAGGATCTTCTGGAGAATGAAGATCGTACCACCAGAGCTTTGGTTTAAAAACTTTGCCTAGTAAAATGAAGGCTGAAAAAGGATCTAATGGCTATCCAGAGACACACTAGATGGTAATCAACAGATAGGGAAAGAAGCTTTTAATTGGGAGGTCGCTACAAATTTAAGAACAAATACATTGCCCAAAGTGAGGGTGAACAGTAGGGAAAAAATTCCAGAGTCAATTAAGGACTTTCTAAAATGTCCTTCCCTAAAATCACCCATAGAGGGAAGGTGACTGGGCAACACAACACTATTTGAAATTCAGTCTCAATAGTGCAACTGCAAGGGCTGATGTTACCCTCGTGTGGTTTAAATTAACTCTATAACAATCATAGGCATGAGATTTCATCCCCACTGAGGACAATGTTGTATGAGTGCTCTTCAGACAACACAGAAGTCTGTCCTCAAATAGGAGACTTCAGGAAATGGTGACATGAGAGACTAAGGCATATAAAAACTGTGAGATATTGGAAAGAGTGAGATTGCTATTTTGAAAAGGAGAGATATAAAAGTGGATGTATAGTTTATAAAATAATTGCTGTAGTGGGAAAAGCAGACTTAGCTTCTGTTCTGCCTGTATCATATATATGAGAACAAAAGGACCATTCAGTGAAACTAGGAAGTGAAAATTGGGAAGCACTTTTCCATATCATGAGGCTAGACTGGAGAATTCATCGCTGAAGGAAGTGGTTGAGCCAAATGCTTCACTAGCTTGCAGAAAGGCCTGGAAATTTATATAGCTCTCAGGGGTGTGTAGTGCTGTCATCAGTGGCAATACAATTGGGGCAGGAGTATTTGTTAGCCTTATGTCCCCACAAGCTGTTGAGAGGTTCTGAGGGGAAACATCCTGGCTACAGATGCTGAATTATCTGTTAGGTGACTGATGCCCAGGAGAGACAATCGCAAAGAATGTCCCAAGGATGTGTGAGTCACACTGAAACATAACTGAATTTAAAATGAAGATACAGAGCTTGAGAAGGGGACTGACTACTGTTTCCTTTCATGGACAGTCATCTGCTGTCCTACTCTTTCACTCAGCCCAAGGTGGAAATAGGAAAAGGAAACAGCCATTTAACTCTAAAATTCACTTTCTTGTCTGAACTAATCAAGCTTTCTGATCAGTCCACATTTGAAAGCACAACATATTCCTTCAAGTGGTGTTTGCCATTGGCTGGACATGATCCTCATTAGTTGCAGGGTTTTTTGACAGTATTGCTAATTATGTTCTAAAGTTGTTGGTTTATAGGAATAGCCAGGATCAGATGCCCTTCTGTCTAAGGAATGAGGAACCGGGACAACTGTGTTCCTGTGCATAATCAAAAGATTTTTGTCTCAAATGTTTGAGGAAACACAGGATGAATAGAAGGAGGGGAAAGTATTTATAAAGGCTTTTTGAGGTTTTCAGTGCATTTCTGAATGGCTGCTGTCCCAAAAATACTGTCCCCTTCTTAAAGAGTTTGTGTCAGGAAGAGAGATTGCTTGAAACCTGGTAACAAATTGGTAAGAAACATTTGCAGAGTCCTGAAACACGAGTAGGCTTGGTTCAATCTGTGAGCTTTGAAATCTTAGTGTGAGTCCTTCTTAGTCCTTCTTAAAAATTGGTATGAGCCAGTAGTTCTGTTCTGGGTTGCTTAAAATGGCATTGCAGTCGGGGATGATGTAAAATATTCAGAGGTAAGTTAGTCTGCAGCCATTGGAAAACTTACTGTCAGCAAGATGAGCAGCCATATACCCAAAATGACCACTTCTGGCCAGGAAGATGAGTTTACCATTTGTATCCTATTGGATTTAGAACAACTATTCTTTCCTGACTCCATCTTTGTAGTGATTTTACCATATGCAAGCCAGTAGGTCAGGGATGCAATGCAAGAGGTATTTCCCAGTATTTCCTTTGCAATTCTTGGTCGGCAGCACAAGATTTAAGGAAGCTCTCCTTTCCAGCTGTGAAAGAACATGGAGATCTGTAGATGAAGCTCTGGGAATAAGGAACACTATATTAAGCACTCAGAGTAACCTGGCTTTGTTTCAAATCAGCACTGGCTTTGGTTCTTTTAGGGAGACTTCATGTCTGGGATCAAATCAATGGGAGTTGTGGGGAAGAGCTCAAATGTGGTAGAGCAATGCACTTGACCTATTAACCAGTGTTTCCAATAACCCAGATCCTCAAAACCAGCAACAAGCTCTAATTTTCTAAAGGCAAATAAAAAAAAGAATACATAAACTTGATGCTGTCATCATAGTGAATCAAACATTACGTGTAGAGACAGGTTAGCGAGAGATGACTTTGAACCTAAACTGCATTAGTGTCTTGACCCAAATTATTTTGGTACCATGCAGAGAGCCTGAAGTAATTGGGCCACATGAAAAGTGAACAAAGTGTCGATAAATTGGCTCAATGCCCACTCAGAGAGTATGGCTCGCTCTGGCAGTAGATTAAACTTTGGTTTTGAGGCTACTGAGCATGTAGTACTGTTAAACTCTTACCTTCTGTAACAGTCTGGCTGCAGGCAGACTTGCTTCTGGAACATTCCTTCCCATGTATTGACTTCTAAACTGTGTACAGAACTGTAAGGACAATTTCTAGTGGGCTGCTAATTAAACTTTAAACATCAAATTTTAGTGGGGAACACACAGAGCCACCATTTCAACAAGTACTGTTGTGTAACCAACTAATCTCTTTCACAAAATAGTGCACAGTGACTGAGGATCTGTTCCTGGCCTAAATTGTAAAAAACTGTTTACATTCTCAATAAAATCCTGTGTTTAAGAAGTTTGTGGAGGCTCCTGTGTCTTTCAGACTTATGTGATTCACTGTGACTGTAGAGTGGTGGGATGAAGTTTCATTTTGGAGCAGAGTGGTGGACTGACAGGTCGGTTGGGCTGCCTACGTTTGTGGTGTGACTCTCTAGTCCCTGCCTCTGCTGTGGCCTGAGGTAACAGTTGTGAATGCACTGAACATGAAGATGAAACATGAAGCTGTAGAGAACTGGATGAGAAAATCACTGCCAGTTATGAGCCCTTCAGACACAGCCTTCCTGTCTTGAAAGTGGGTGTCAGAACTGATGTAGAGAATAAAATAATAAATTAACTAAAGTGAAGGATGTTTAAAGCTGCACCAGGGCTTTTCCAATCAGACCCTGTTGGAAGTGGGGCTGCTGCAGTGCAGAATTCCTTTCTGGGACCATGCTAAGGGTCACAGTACTGCCGGATACCACAGAATGCTTCTGCTTTTGGTTTAATGATGTGAGTGCAGCTTCTGCTCACTGCTGTCTCCTGGGATCTAAATAAAGGATTAAAAGCAATGCCTCACCTTCTGCAGGGGAGGGCTTATTTGGACCCTCACCCACATCCTGTGTCTGACAAGCAAGAGCAGACACAGGAGACTGGGTCAAAACCAACCTACAAGAAAGATGAACAGCACCGAAACAACGTCAGTGGCCATCAGTAGTTTTGTGCGGCAAGGGAAGGTTCAGCTCTGAGCTGGGGCTAGTGAAGGAGCTGCTGCACTTCCTCGGATTATTTCACATGGAGCAGAAGCTGATGCTGGAGCACCAACATGGATCTGGAGTGTGGCTGGCTGCTCCTGAGATTTCATCAGCTAAATTACTTGGAAGTGACAAGATGTCATGAGTCATCCTTGCCTGTGGGAACAACAGAGAGGAAAACTCTCTGTGGGCTCTCTGCCTGACTGGTAAAGGCAGTTTGTTGGAGTTTAGGCAACATGGTCATGAAGGAAGTTGGGTGGTTCCAGCAGGCAGATGTCGCTGGGCTGAACCAGGGAATGGGGGCAAGAGCAAGACTGGCATGAGGGAAAGTGCAAAGGCTGGGCTAAGCGTAAGTGGAAGCAACAACCGAAGGAGGATTACAATCAAATGCCATTAGGATGTCTTGCTTCTGCACTGTCTGTGCAATCCTATGGTTTGGTGCCCTCCTTAAAGGGGAACGGAATTATTCTGTACCAGAGAGCAGTGAATTGACAAGAGAGTGGATTTATGGTTATCTTCAGAAATGCTCGGGGTGAAGTGTAAGCCAGGCTCCAGCAGAAGCTGCAGTAGTGCCCACAAAAGGAACGTGTCAGAGCAAACCATCTGATGAGAGAACTCTGCCTTTCATGAGCCTCTGCCACTAAGCCAGAGATGGGATGAAGCCCTGGGCTAGACAGAGAGGGAGTCTGAGGCTGGCTTCTAGTTCATATGTTCCTCAATAAGCAGGGATGCAATCCTTTAAGGAGATTTCTGCAACAGCCAGATGGGGCTGGTAATTGTACATTCATTTACTGACCAACTGTGGATGATTCATTCAACAACTCTCAGAGGAACATTTCTAATTTAGGGTGAGCTGAACTGCAGGTTTTGGAGGTTAGGAGAGTCCTAACTACAGCACATGGAGTAGTCAAGAAAATTGCCAGTGTTTCATTAAAAACTGTGGAGAATACTTGCAATGGCAGGTATAGTCCGAAATCAAGATATCTAATCTAATAGTATTAACATTCTCCCCTGTTCCCTTTTAAAGTGAGGGAATTTCGATGTGGCCCAAGTAAAGACCTGTGGAATAAACAGAGTCACACATTCATTTAGGTTGGAAAGGATCTCCAAAATAATCTGGTCCAGCCTTTGACCGATCACCAGCTTGTCAACTAGACCATGGCACTAAGTGTGAATTCCAGCCGTTTCTTTAACACTTCCAGGGATGGTGACTCCACCACCTCCCTGGGCAGCCCAATCCACTGCAGGAGAACAAGCCCCTCTCAGAGAATAGCGGGGCGTGGATCTCGGTAATTTGTCTATACTTCCAAGTGCTCTTCAGTTGCCACCAGATGGCAACAGAAATCCTTGTTTCAGCGCAGCAGGATCCTGCAGAGACTGCTCAGTTCCAGCTGCTTTCCAAAAAAGATAGAAGCTGACGTGATCTTGTCGTCACTAGGCGCGTACGCGATGCCTTTCGATGAAGTCGGACCCCCGAGGACACCGAAGGAGTGGTGACTGGCGAGCTGAGGCTCTGCTGGCCAGTGGTGGGCTGGTGGCCCGAGCCTCACAGCTGCGGGCAGCCCCTGCTCACGGTTCAAGAGGAGAGAGGATGTGCCAGCCCACACTGCCATCAGCCTCTGGTGGCTGTGCAGATGTGATCTCGGTGACCCAGAAACAGAAATAGCTGGGGGTGAATTCAGGGCAGGCATTGAGAGAGATGATCAGGCTTTGAGGGGGCCCCGAGAAGTACCATAGCGGGGAGCAGTGCAGTCCAGTTTGGGGCGGGGTGTGGCGGATGAAGGGGGTGCAGGGCTGCTCAGGCACCCAGAGCTGAGAGACTGAGTCATGCGGCCACTGATGTGGGATTCATCCTGACATCAAAATTCGTTTTCTCTGGCAGCCTCGGTTATCATTTTGACCTCAGATGACTTGAGCGTGGTTGCCGTGGGAACAGGATTGCTCTTCCCTCCATGCCCTCCACTTACTGCCCCCGAGAAGCAGCTAGATGTTCGTCAAACACTACAATAAATCTGCCGCTGAGCGGTGGGTGGTCCTGCCTGTCTCTGCCCTCCTGTTCTGCAGCAGGTAAGGGGAGCGCTGCCAGGTCTCAGCTCTGCTTGCCCGTGCCCCCAAGCATGAGCACACAGCGCTTAGCAAACCCTGCCTGAGTGAGCGGCTGAACTGGTTTCCTGGGGCAGCAGGCACATTTATTTTATCCTATAAATAACTGTCAGGGTACATCACTGCACACCCCACAGCCTCGGCTCGGAAGCAAACAGCGTCAGACAGCTAAGTGGCTGCAGGAAACGGAATCCCTAAAAACGGCCCTCTGGTGTCCAGGATCTGCAGGGCTGAGCTTGCGAAAGAGGGGTTACCCGGTCACACACACAGCTGATGGAGCTAATAGAGTAATTTAGCTAATTCTGAAACACGGGCTAGCTCATCTGCCAAGTCCTGGCAGCGTTACAGCCATTCCGAGAAAGCAAAAAGGAAGAGAATGGGAAGAAGGAAGAAGTGGGGGAGACTGGTGAGGGTAACAGGGAAGAAGAAAAAGGGAGTGGGTGGAAGAACTGTGGCCAGGAGAGGCAGCAGGGTGGATTGACTGGGAGAGCAGCTGGAAAGCTTTGTGATGGGCACCAGAGAGGAGGATGGGGCACAGCCAGAGGTGGGAGGTTTGGGGAATGAACATGTTGAAATGAGTGCTTACTTATTTAAGTACCCCAGAAAAAAACATCTGAAACTTGTAGCTAAAAAAAAATAAAGGAAATTTGAAATTAGAAAAGGATCTAGAGATGGGAACCTTAGAAAAAAAAATGGGACTTGGCTGTAAGCCTGCAGTCTTACAACATAGGAAGGAAACCCAGAAACTCTCTTCAATACTCATACAACAGACATGACGTACATTGCAGAACCCCTGCAACAAAACAGCAAGAGCCCTGCTGTTGCCAAATAGTGCCTTCTATATTGCACTGTCAATAGAAAGGCTCTAGGAAATTTTACAGATCTGTGCACATCTGGGGAGAGGCCAAGGAGCTCCTGCTGCCTGCTAAACCAAGATCATACATTACTATTTAAGTACAAAAGGATACAGCAAAACAAATAACTCTTTTCCATGATATTTAGTGTTATCCACAATACATTATGGATACATGTGCCTACGTGTTGTAAACGATCTGGCCTTTTGGGGCTTCCTGTTTATCATTCTCATGTAGCTTCTGCCCTCTTTCAATAGCAGTGAGGCAAGAAAATCTAAGCCACTGGAGGAAATGGTGAGGTGCCATAAGGAGACAGGAGTGTTGCAGCAGATTTGTGTGCATTTCAAGACATAAAAGGCCTACTAATTGACCTTGAAGTTGAATGAGAACACAAAATAGATACCTAGAATTGAGCTAAAGTTCCCCAAAAATTCAGCCTCCCCAGCCTCTGAAGAATGCTGCAGTTCAGCAAACAGGTGGTTCAGGTGCTCACCTGGGTCCCTCACATGGTTTGTGTCCCAGGACAAAGTGGGGCAATCCAGAGCCCCCTTTACCCTGCACTCGATGCCCTGCCTGGGGCTCTGCAGAGGGAGGTGCTGGAGTGAGCTGGATCCTGTTGCACAGTCCAGTTTTTGCCGGCACCTTCCCGTTCCTGGGTACCAAAGGCACCAGTGGGAAGGTGGACTCAGGCCTCCTCCTTGTTCTTGATATTAGCTTTTACTCAGCCCTATCTGTAACCTTTGCCTTCATGATTTCACTGCAGCCTTATTTTCTAGTCTAACTTTTCTTCCCTCTTTACCTCCCTGTATGATTAGCCACAGCCTTCCTGGATCATGGCCTCACCTTATCCATATCTAGGACGGAAAAGAAGTTCTTTATTCTTCTTAAAAAAAAAAAAAATCTTTGACTTTGAGGCAGGAGCGATAAACTTGGAATGAGAAGCAAGCACGTTAACATAAACATGTGAAGGGGAAGCAGCTTGTATCCTGTTTAGGGCGATGATCAAGTTGTAAAATACAGCCTTTTTTTGGTCAGAAAGGGAGGAAAAAGAGATGTTTCAAAAGATAGTGACCAGAGCAAAAACGAGGAGAGACTCTTGGAAAGGATATCAGAAACTGATAAAACCTAATAAATATGCAAAGTGGCAAATCAGTGTTTCATTGATTTCTTGCCTCAATTAGGATTGTTAACATCACTTAAAGCCAGTCTGCTGAGTCCATATAAGGCTGGTAAAATGACCATATTATCCTTTGGGGCTAACATCACACCTTAAACTCAGTCTAGATTAACTCAGAGAAAGAGAGAGAGAGGACTAGGTAGGTATTGGAAAAAAATGAGGCTGGAGAGAAGAAGGATGATGGAGAAGATATGATGCATAAAATCAACTTTTCTGTTGCAAAGGCGAGGGAGATATGTAATGTACAGGTGATGGGCAGTGCTGGGTACAGAACAGGGTACAAAAGTTTGGGGTGAAAGGAGACAGGAGAGTGAATACACTGCAGATGTGAGAGCATGAGGTAAGAAAGGGAGGCTGGGGGATCCAGCTGAACAGTTCCATTGCGTTACCTGTCTTGGAGCTTTCCCTGCAGAGGTGCTAAGTTGAAAGAGAATAGAAGAAGTGCCAGGAGGTGGGGAGCAGGGGATAATGGGATTATAAAATTAGAAGGCTTGAAGTCTATTTCCAGGTCTGGCATGACTGATCCATATCATATGGCAAGGGCATTAAATAACTCTGACCTTTGTTGGGAATATTTGTTGCTGCTGCTGTGGACGTTTCTCTGTGCAATCCTTAACACGCTGTTCTCAGTAAAGGACTTAATGATAAATCAAGGCTGACTTTATCTGGAGTGATATTAATATGCCCAAGAAGATCCTCTCATTCTAAGGCCTTTCTGGCTACAATGGCTCACGTTGTCATTGAACCTAGCCATACCTAACTTACGAGGGGAAATAAACTAGTGTACATCTCAGTGGGATAATTATTCTGCTATGATTATCCTTACACCTCTTTCTATACAAAATAAAAACTACCTCAATCTGTAATAAGTACACACTTTCAAAGCCATTTTTAGTCTGGAAAAAATTTTAGAACTTTGAAACAACATGCATACCAAAACCAGATCATGTAACTATCAAAATAATCATCACTGTGAAGCAGTCTGATAAGAGTTTTTTATAACAGATCTGAGACAACATGACTCTCATGAAAAACTACAAGATGAATTTGTTTACCCTTGTCAAGAGCTGCCCATTTGTGACCTATACTTCAACAAGTTCAGATAAAAAGGCTAAAATTTTCCTATGCACAACAGAAGAGTCATATTTTCTGTGCTTGTTTGTCCCATGGTGGGGTGGAAGGAAGTGTTGTCAGGAAAACTCATCTTGCTTTAGCATGCTCACAGATACCAACACTCCTTGTCTGAAAGAAGGATAACTGTCAGCCTTTTACAAAGTTCATGAGCCAGAGTAAGGCCAAAGTAGTCACATTTGTTCTATACAAGAACAGAGGCAGAGTCCTTGTCTCAGGTGGAGCAAGTCAGGACACCTGGATTGCTTTGGCTGTGAACAGAAGACAACTGGATAGCTTTAAAGAGGAGGAAGTGCTCTATCACTGCTTCCAGGTTTTCCTACATGCATTTCACCATGCCCTTTGGCAATCCCAGAGGCACTGGGGAACTGCTGCAGCCCTACCTGTGTTTGAAGAGTCAGCCTAACCCGGCATGGTCAGTGTTTCTATCTCTCCAGCCCCTCTGGGGAACAGGGAAAGGACAGCAAACCAAGTAACCTTGCAGGCACTGCATCTGTCCAGGATTTCTAGTCACAGGTTAGTGCTGGCATGTTGGCTCTCTCCCTGTGACAGTGAGATCCCCTTGGCAGCACCTCTGCCCCAGCCTCTTGGGAGTGAGTGGGGGAGAGGGAGAGCATAGGTGAGGGAAAAGGAGAAGAGGTCCTGATGGTACGATCTTGGATTGGATCTGAGACCTAGCAGTACTAGAGTCTGGGTTGCTGTCTTCCAGTTTTCTTGGCCTTCTTTTCACAGGATGACCAGTCCTGTTTGGTCAGTGATTGTGAAAGAGCAGCAAACAGAAGCTTTGTGAGGCGACAGGTGTAAAGAGATCAGCCTCTCTGTTCCTCCCAATGGGAGAAGATCTGGAAACAGGGTGAGATGGCACATCTGGTGTGCTGATCCAGATGTAGCTGTTCCTTTTGCTGTGCTACCTTTCACATTTTCCTCAGTGAGGTGAGGCTGGCAGGCTGTGTGGAGGTTAGAGATCAAGCCAAATCAGCTAAGACTGGAAGCCTGGGGGGTGTCACAGTCTCCAGAGCAGAGCGGGAGGTGTTGCCCTGAGGAAAGTGCTTAGAAAATGGGAGGGTAATTGCATGAGAGGGAATTAGGAAGGCAGCGGCAGAAAATGTCATAGGGCAAGTGGCCAGGGCAAAGATTTCAAATGGTAACAGAGCTCCTCCATGAGGATTACCTGAGTGCATAACAGAGAGATGCTGCAGGCAGAGGGGGCCCCAAGGGAAAGAGGCTTGTGGAAGAGCTGTTGTAAGGTAGCAATAACAGAAGTGGTATGTGGGGTGAGCAGATGCAGCCTTGTCTGTGTTGGATTGCTGTGTTTAATCTCCAGCCAATTTTTCAGGTTGTGATAACTTGTGTTTGCAGGATTTGTGCACTGAGTGGGATAGGTGACATCTCCTGTTCTTATTGAAAGGGAGTTTAATTTATTGTTCACTTAAACTGCTGTGGGTCTGTCTTAATTTCACATCGGTGGAATCTGGCAAATTCCCAGTGTTGGGTCACAAAGTGGGGCAGCTCTGGTAGGGCTCCTGTAGGCAAGGTGGGGATACAGGGAACACGGAGTGAGTGGAACACGGTACTTGAATGCCTTTCATTGCTGCCAGATGTGGCAGCACCTTTCCATCTTGGAAAAAGCCAGAGTGAAGTCAGGGGTATTGTAAGATCCTCCCTACATGGATAAAATCCACATCTGCTCCATGTGTCCTACTCCCACTGTTTAACATGCCTGCAAGTCTGGTGCACATATGCTCTTGCTCCTATTCTGATTGTGCCTTCCCACTTAATGGATGACAGAAAGGGGTGCAGAGGCAACAGAAGAGGAGGATAAGCTATTTCATTATGTAAAGCATAGGGAATAAGTTATCTGCCTTACATAATGGAAGTCAGCCTCAAATGGAAATTTGAAAAAATTGAAATTTGAAAAATGTTCCTTATCAGAGATTGTGTCTGGACAGTTACCCCACAAAGGTATCTCAGACACCTTCATTGGTTTGGGGGGAGTTGAAATATAACTGTCCAGAAGCTGAGCCTGTGATGGGAGGGAAAACAGGGTGGAACTAACTGAAGAAGTTGGTACCTGCTGGGGATAGTAGGCACTGTTTATTGCCTGACAGCCACGTGTGTTTGCCATCTGCATCTCTCTGGAACTTTGTAGCCTCTCTGTAAGAAAACAGAGGACCCAAAATGACCTCCCTGCTGTCTTCTGGGCACCTTGAAAACTGATGGATGGAAGGGGCTCGGCAGGTTTCATGTCCACACCTGCTGCCTGGCAGGAGGAGACAGTTGATCTCCACAGAACACACTGAACTCGTATAAACCTGCTTTGCCACAGCAGTTTATATCACGTCCAGATATTAGGTGATTAGGGAGCCAGAATTAGAGACTGAAAAGGTTGTACGGTATTCAAGCATGTCATGCTCTGTCCCTATGACTGGCAGGCCTTTTACTTGCCCTTCAAGCCATGGAAGTTTGGTTTAGCCTTTTGAATGTCCTGGGAGGGAGAACAGGCCATAGGGCTGTAAGAGTAGGTTGCCTTTTTGGTGTTTTCTTCAGTGGTAGCTTGGTCCTCTCTTAGTTGTTGGGAGGACGCAATCTGTCTGTTTAGGAACAATGTCAGAGTACTCAGCAGCTCTTGTTCCTCTCAGCAAAAAGTAAGAATATTCTTAGGCTCACATAGGCTGTCTCAACAATACTTCCATGCTCTGTGCAGCAATTTCCCAAGGGCTGCATCCTAACTTCTTTTGGTGTTCAACACCAGCCAGTGAGTGGCCTTGTTTTTCTCCCTAGTTTAGGAAGAGTGTCCTGCTGCAACATCAGTTTCTCAGTCATCTAACCACAAAAATTTGGAGCGTGACTCTGAAGGTCATTTTCTTGTTTCTGGTCTGGGCTAGATGGACAGAATCTGACATGTGTATGTTCCCCCGATAGCATCAGCTGTGCACATTCCCAGCAGGCAAATGAGGGTTTATGATCCATAACTACACTTTCTTGCATCCCAGAAAATTGTTTGCTGGTGCCAGAGGCTTCAAGTAAGTAAAGGAGCATGAAATCAAGAATGAAGACAAACAATGCTGAACATGCAGCACTTGTAGTGGCTCTGCTCAGCAGACCTAGCTGCTGCCTGTGTCATGGTTTCTGCTTTTAGTCCAGAGAGAAACTGTGGATTGCCCAGCTGGTGAAGCACTGGTGTGGGTCTCTGGATATTGGGGTTTGATTTATGGCTCCGTCACAGGTCTTTTCTTGGGCCAAACAATGAAATCACTACATGTCAGCTTTCCATATCAGCAAAACAGGATTAATACTACTTCTTTTCTCTTACGTATGTAGGCCTTGAGATAAGTCTTCAGGATATAGCTCTCTCTTACTCTCTTTTTATACATACAGTGCTTTCTACAGTTTCAGCCTGATTTAAGTGGGACCCTTTCGGAGGACTAATTAATCCTATTAATAATGCATCTCTAGCTGGCTCCAAGCTCGGAAAATCATGTCATCAGTAGTTTCATTTGTTGGTTTCTGCACTATTCTAAGCTCTGTGGGGTGAACTCTGGAAGAATCAGAGGAGTGGCTGCCATGGGAAAATAATTCCAGATTCTTTCACTGAGCCTGGCACAGAACAGGGTGGAATTCAGGGAGGCTTGGGTCTACTGTATGAACATCAGATAATGGCAACAGGGGTCAGACATTTATTTTACTGCAACATTTCACTTCATAGTTTAAGGTGTTCCCAGAAATCTTGCATCAATGCTTGATCAAGAATCAGTTGCAGATAAATATGTTATTCAGAGAGTTTTGAGCTTCACTGCATTTTTAGGTCAGTTCAGGATTTAGGGTCTCGTGACTAGCACATTGTCTTCTTTGTCTGATCCAGTGGTTCTTCTGAAAGGCTAAAGAATGCGTTATCTGATAAGTCTTTGGACCTGTTAAAGAAGGTTTGGCTCAGGGTCCCAAATTCCCAGGGAAACCTGAACTCTTGGCATAGGGTAGCTGAATGTTTGTGGTGCCCTGTGCCTTTGTGACAGGAAGAGCTGAACAGTCTGCACTTAACATCGGGGATAGTGCAGGAGATATTTCTCAACCAAGAGACTCTTTGAAGACCTGAAAATTACTGACTTGCTGAAGTAGTGGTCTTTCACCCAACAAGAAAATCCTTCTGCATGCAGTGGAGGAATCCTGCACATGTTCTGTTCCTGTCACTCAGTGCTGTACTAGTTGCTTCACTGGACACAACAATGCTGCAAAAACATGTTTCCCTTACACTGTCATGCAACTTTCTGAGAATTAGAAGAATATCTATCACCTACTAGAAAGAGATGTGTTTCTATGTCAGCCCTTTTTTAATATATATTTCTCCTATTCTTATTTTTTATTACATCCTTGTACTTTCTTTCACAAATATATTTATTTTGCCAAGCTGTTCCTTTCTTACATTGTCTTAACCTGCACCTTGGTATTCTCTTTCTTTTTCTGTCCATTTTCTGTAAGACATAGTTCTTTCCCCCTTTTTTATCTTTTTGCTTCAATTCTTCTTAATCCTTTTTTTTGTTTTATTATCTCAGTCACTGTGCTGCCACAAGATCTAGAAAAAACAGATGAGAGTTAAAGTTGCAGAAAAGAAGTGTTACAGTGGCTGTAGTGCCAGGACACTGGCTGGAGCTGAGAATTAGGTTTAAACAGGCTGCACTCCACTGCTTGTTGTTTGTACAGGTACTGCAGTGCTTGTTAGTTAAGGCAGGCTTCAATACAGTGGCTTATGGATCTGAAGGGGGATAGAGGCAGCGTTTAGGCAACCACACCTAAAACAACATATTCCAAAAAAACTACACTCAGTGACTATCATGTGCTAGAGGCAAATTTTTGTCATTGCTTTACTTCTGAGAATACTGTTTGCTTCCCTACTAGAGATCAGACATGACATGAAGTGCAAAGGTGATTAGTGCATTTTAATTTCAAAAAAGCCTCCATAGGAAGCCTGTCTCACCACTGGAATGGTGAAGACCTGAGAACTGGGTCACACAGTGGGACACATCCCCATACAAAGGATAATTAAGGATGCATTGGGTATGAGGCAGCCTACCTTACCTGGCACTGGTACAGAAAGCAGGTGATCTTGGCTCCTAGTCTTTTTTCCCTGTGAGCATGTTCAGATTTATTAGGCAGAGCATATGTATAGTCTAAGGGCTACAACAGGTGGTTTTGAGACTTAATCAGGCATTCAGAGCAGCATGGTGAGGGGGTTTGTCCTTCCGTAGCAACTTGTGGATCCATGAACACCATGTCTGGGAATGCAGAAAATGGGTCCCTTAATGGAGAAGCTGAACACTGGTCTCTTGTTCTGGGATATTGCACTAACCAAAGAGCTACCTTGTTAGTGGAGAGAAAGCAGCTACTAAAGAATTGCTCTTCTTTTTAGAAGTAAAGAGAGAGGTGAGAAGGTTCAGGAGAGCAGAGGTTGCAGGCTGCCCCTATGAAGGAAGGCACCTCTCAGCAGTTCTGATTGTTGCAGTGCTGGGATTTACCATTTTCTTCTGTGTCATTTTGTTTTATGGCTCCCCAGGGTGTTTTTTTTTTCTTCTTCTGGGCTCTTGGTTTCCATTTAAGGGACTGAGAAAGTCCCAGTGCTGCAGTGCTCAGCATTGTGGCATCTCTGACTGGGATCTGCTTTTTGTTTCTCTCTGTCTTGGTTCATTATAAGTTCTATATCTGATAAAGGCTCTTTCCTTCTTGCAGTGGGGTGCTGTGAAAAATCAAGACTGTCAGATGTCCAGATCCCACTGTTCTCCAGGAGTGGTGTGATGTGTATGTGCCTTGTGGATGGGAGAGGCTGTGCAATTAGTGACACATTTTGAAGCACCTGACACATTGTTCTGTGATCCCCTAAAGACTGAGAATCTGGCAAGATGCTGTCCTATCCCGTATCAGGTTCCATCTGGCTGTACCAGGAATAACACAGCAGTCCTTTAGTTGGGAGACTTTAGCTCAAAGGTATAGTCTCTGATACCACACCTAAATTCCAATGCTTAACCTCACTCAGCCAGGTGCCCTTTGTTTTTGGCATGTTTTATTCCTACCCCCTAAATACTCCTGCTGTGTTTCTGAGTGGAGGGTACGTGGATGTCTCAACAGGAGATGCCTGCTCCTTGCTCTTACTCCTGAAAAATCTAATTCTGTTTTGTCCGTCTCTTCACACTCCCATTGCCAGGGAGATTTGTTTTTCCAGGGCGGATGTCTGTCAGACTGGCTGCTGTGAGGTATTCACTTCTTTAGAAATTCAGCTGCTTGGGGATCTGAGTTATGTACATACATATGTGTGAAAAGGTGGGTCAGAATGAGGATTACTAGGAGGGACTCTGTGATATAATGTGGGAAGGCCTTGAGGAGCCTCACTGCAGCCCAGAGGAACACAGGAGCAGCACGGGGGACCAAGGGGCTCCTGCAGAGCAGCTGAGTACAAGGAAAATGACACTTAATATCCTCCAGCTGCATAAAGTACAGTCACTCATCATCTCAATCCTCTTCAATCCTCATGTGTTTGAGGTTTCCACATGTGGTACTGGCTATGTCTGCCAAAAAGTCTGCTTTACATGGCCTCCCTCCTTCCCTCCAGCCCAGCATTGGCACAGCTGATAGCAGGGCTGCTGCACTGCCCTAAGTGCTGAGGACGTGAGAGACTGCATGAGGATGCAGCCCAGCTCCCTCGGGCCACCTGCTGCCTCCCAAAAGGCTGGTGGCATTAATCAAGGACAGATGAGAGCAGCCTCCCACCCCGACTCGAGCTTTTAACCCTGTGGGGACCTTGCTTGGGATGCCAGTGAGGGATCACAGCAGCAGAGGCTGGAGGAGGAATAGGGATGCACACGCAAGGAAAAATGATGGGGGGAATGATGAGAGGGAGTGCGGCTGGGAAAGGATGGGCCACTGATGCGAAGGGCAAGGAAGAGATACGTGCTGAGGGGACAGTGTATAGAAAGATGTACCCTGCTTGGAAACAGGCACAGCAGTAGGGAAAAGGACAGATGGAGAAAATACAAAAAGGTGGAAGCAGATTTGAAGAAAGAGAAAGAAGGGAAAAAGAAGACAGGCAGCCTGAGAGGGTGAAGGCACAAATGCAGGAGATGTGAAGAGCTGGCTAAAAGAGGGTTATGTGGCATATTGAAACCAAGGTGCTTGGCCAGTGGGTACAAATGTGACATCTGGGCCTGCCCAGGACAGAGTTTTGTAGAAGGGAAACTACTGATGTTTAAAATTGGTGCTTAGTGGGGAGAAGACCACTGGCTAAAAACACAAATTTTAAAGGCTGGGTGGGCTCCCCAGTCTTTCCACGTGGGTAGTTTTCCCTGTATGTCCCTTGATTACCATTCTTGTAGTTCTGTCAGTAGCCAGGGACATTGGACTGGTGAGTGTGTAGTCCCTGCCTTATGGCTCCTTGCTATCCTAGACCTGCCATTTCATTTCTTTTTTGAATTGCTGAGCTGGGGAATGGCCAGTTCTACTTATCTGTGTCATCAAAAGAGGAATCTACACTCTTCCTCATGCATCTAGTCTCTGCTTTCCCAGGTGCATTTCCCCATACTCACATTGTTTGTAGAGCGATAATGCACTTGGCAGGAGAGCTAATTCAGCAGTATAATGTCTTTCAAAAAAGTGCACCCTGTTCCCACCTGGTCAATTAAACTGGAACAAATCTGTGCAGAAGCACTGACCTGAGGCCAAGCACTTTGCCTCCTGGAAAGATGTGTGGTGACTTCCCCTGTGAACACCGCCTCAGCCCTCCCTGGAGCTGTGGATGGGCAGCTCATCCCTGCTGTCCTGTCCACTGCTGTCCTGTCCAGGCAGATTGCAGCAGGGTCAGAATGGTGGTTTCCATGCAGTACACACCTGTAGTCTGCCCCAACCCCTTGAAGGAATGACTATGAGGTTGAAGCCCCTGCTAGAACAAGTGATATCGATGCTTTCTTCGGGATGTTGTTTCTCCTGTAGAGCAGAAGCCATGGAGTGGTGCTGAGTATGTTTCTTACAAGCTGTCTTGTCTCTGGGGGACTTGAATCCAAAGCTTCTCAGAACCGGAGATGTTTGTCAAAGCTTATTCCTAGTCCCTGACCTCTGAGTGGGTGGCCTGTACCTTGCTGAGAAACATGGCCCCAGTGAGAGCTGTTTCAGAGCAAACACAAGTATCACGGGAAGAGGACTTGCTGGAGTTATGTGGATTGGAAGGAAGAGGCCATGCAGCCAGGCCTGTGACCTCTCCAGTTTCCAGAGCTTTCTCTGGAGAGGCCTGGGCCAGAGCACCCACAGCTCCTGTGCGAGTCTCCCAGGAACCTCTCCAGGGAGTTGCCAATGGAGAGTACAGAGAAGCTCTCCTTACACTTCACTGTAAAGCTGTGCAGAGCAGCACTTGTGGCTTACCCTGTTGCAAATGGTCATGTAAAATATTAAAAGTATTGTCCTTCACATCTTGTTGGAAAGGTATAGATTTCTTTTGAGGATTTAGTCAATAGCATTAACTTTCTTAATGCTTTCAGCAAAATCTTATCTTTATTGTTCAAGCTCTCCCTTTTTCCGGGTTTGAGACCTTATCACTATAAGGAGTGATATTTTTTGCACAACAAAATATGAAGGGAAAAAAACCTCTCTTCATTACCTACAGAAGTTCCCCTGTAGGATTTTATTTTTATGAATGTGAAAGTTGAAGTTTGGGTAAACTTTCCCAGTAGCAATAAACAATACAAATAAAGGCTTTCAAAGAGGGAACACATGACTACTGGTACACAGAAATGCAGATGTATAAACAAATATAGTAGCTATATGAATGTAAGCAAGCAGAGATATGCAAGCAGAAACAAAGATACAGCTATATATTATGTATACACTCACGTGATCACATGTGTATCTATGTGCCTTTGTATGTACAAATTAGCATGTATCCAAATATCTTCAGGTATTTAAATGTAAATAAAAGACATAAAAGTGTGTGCGTAAATATATATGTGGACATAAAGTAATATGTACACATTTTAATATTATGATACTCTTAATATTATGAGTTCATGCACTGGTAATCTCAGGCATGCTAATGTTTGTACAACATCTGTTTATGTATCAGAACATAAAGTTACTCAGGTGTGAACATTTTATATAGAAATACAACTGTAACGCAACAGGACCCAAAGAATCCTCCACGTGCCCACCAAAACACACCTGGGCAGCTGTGCACAGCACCCTTGCACAGCCAGGCTGGCTGAATGCAGCCACTCTGCTTTTCAGAGGGGTGAGGAGGGCCACGGGCAAGCAGGTATACGCGTGTGTAGGAGTGCAAGTGAGCCATGAAAGGGTGCAGGAATGATCCTGGGGGAGGACAAAGGGCGTGTGGAGCACCCAGAGGGAGCAATACAAGAGCCTGATGGGTTTACATGAGCAGGGCAGCATCACTGGAGGGTGAGAAAGGAGGCAGGGAAAGAGGCAAGAGAGCATGAATCAGGGAACATGATATTCCCCTGAAAAGGAAGAATATAGGGGAATATATTCAAACCAGCACCCTGGTTTGCTGGCACCTGTTTCTGAGGGGATATGGGGCAGAACTTACAGGACGGGACGGGACAGGATGGGATGGGATGGGATGGGATGGGATGGGATGGGATGGGATGGGATGGGATGGGATGGGACGGGATGGGAAGGGATGATGAGGCTGCATGCTGGAATTCCTCCTGCCCCCTTTTTAGTAGCTGACCCTGCCAGCAGTAGAGAGCAGAACTTGCTCCATAAGGCAGCTCTTCCTGAAGACCGGTTTAATAATGCCTGGATCTCAGCACAGGAGCAGTGTGCAGGGTTTTGGAGCACTCTTCCCATCGCCCTTTTTTTTGACCTGCATGGGCTGCTCCTTGTGCTCCTGCTGACTGAGCAGCAAGCATGGACTGCTGTGCTTGGTGGGAGAGGGGAGCACTGCCCCGGGGCAGCTCAGAGCATCCCTTGCTGGGAGAGGAATGATAAACCCTAGATGGGTTTAGCCATTGTTAGCCCGCATAGGGACAGGGGGAGGCTCAGGTCCCGCAGAGTGTTTACAGCTAACTTTAGATTACAGTGGTGAGGGGAGTGGAGAACGGTTAGCCAGGGGCTTTGTTCCTTTCCTGGGAATCCTGCTGCTGTAATTACTTGTGATCTCAGCTATTTTCACAGTCTCTGTTCCCCTCCACCCCAGGCTACAATCCTTCACTCTGTAGCTGGAAAATGTAGTGTGATTCGGGTCAGGTACCTGGGAGCAGAACATGGCTTGGAGAGAAATGCCTGGAGAAGTGGTGTTTGTGAATCCGCAGCTCTGCTCGTGCCCGGTGTGGCTGTGTCTGAGCTGCTGTGTCTATGTGTGTGTGTTAATGTGTGTGTTTGCTGGGGCCTGTGTAGGTCTAGTGGGTGGGTTCAGCTCTGCACACTCTGTGTGTGTGTGCTGGCCCTGCTGTAGTTGTCTCTTACTAATGCTGGGGTGTGAGGAGAATGCCTAAACGGGGATGTGAGATAAGGCAGCTCGAACTGATGAAACACCTCCGCTCTGTGCCACGAGTGCAGGCCCAGACTGGCTCTGCGTGCCAGCAGGCAGCACTCCCCAGCACCTATTCCACTGGTGCTGGATTGACCAGGCTGGGCATAAAATGTGAGGAAGCCTATGCTTTCTGATCGGTATCTGTGTGCCTGAAACACTGCAGCTGGTTAAGCAGCCAGAGCACACTGTCGAGCTGCATTTGTCAAATTTCCCATCATCCTTTCCTCAGGCTGGCACGGTGCCCCGCACGTACCAGAGTTTCTTCTTATGTCTTTCAGAGAAAAATTGTTTCCCAACCTCCTTAAGAAATAACGTTTTATCGTCTGAATATAGTAATTTCTTGAGAAATATGAAGTAAATATTAGCTTTGTGAAGATTTATCAAAAACAATCCAGTCCTTTTGCATATACTGTTCAGCCCTTGGGAAAAAGAAGATGAAGGAAGGGGGGCTCAGATGACTGACAACCCTAATTCCCTCTATCCCATACCTTCTATTCCTCTCTAGACCTACTTATGAACCAACCCCCAGTCCAACCACTCTCCTGAACTGGATGTATCTTCCTATAGCTATGCTGCTGCCCAAGACTTTGCTAGGAAACTCTCTTTGTAATTTTACAGCTTGGTACAATTTTTTTTTTCTCTGCTTATGCTGATTGGCTTTAATTGCACTTCATTAGCCAGGCAGTTTTCTTACATTGCCCTTCACATTTAGTTTCTTGCTCAGGGTGGAGAAAAACACAGCGAGATGCAGTAACTGATATAGAAAAAGCCCACACCACATATGTTTTGGCCAAAGTGTCTCGCTCCTGCAGCCTCCCATCACAGCTCTGCTTCTGTCTCCACCACCCCAGATGCTGCAACATCCCAGTTCAGGACTGGGATGGGTTTTGGGGCAGTTTCAGTTGTAGTTCACTTCCACATTCCAGAGAAAAGGAGGCAAACACTGAAAGAGATCAGAAGAAGGACAGTTGCTTGTGGTAAAAAAATACATATATTTATAACATTCTCTGTGAGTCACAGTCACATACTTAATTATTGCTGTTCTGAGATATGGACCAGTGTTAGAATAAAATAAGACAAATAGTGCAAGAAAAGGCAAATGTACAGGTGTATAGCTCCTCTCTTTGCTAGAAAGCCTGGTTTCACAAGGCAACATCAATCAGGAGAAAAAAACAAGCTTGTGGCCTAGACTAGTCAGGAGTCTTTTTCCAGTCGGAGCAAAAGAAGAGAACGAGGCCTAAAGCGTTATAGGAAATGGGTCTAGGAAACCTTAGATGACTTTCAGAGGGTTGTCACGTTTCTCACATAGCACCAGGATAGAATTTTCACGGGGATGCTGGCTTCCTCTCCAGCACGTGGGTTTCTGCAGAACTATTCATTCTTTTAATAAGGTTAGTTCCTCTTTGTGAATCATTGTTAAAGCATTAAATATTGGTTTCCGCTGATTATTTTTACAATACATACTTCCCCTTTTGAAAGCAACCGTGAAAGTAATAAAACTTTTAACTTCAGTTTACTTCAGATTAACCGGCCAGTTTAAACACCAAAGTTTTCAGATAGTAGCTTCAGCCTACACTGCACCGTGGTTGAGGGCAGAATTGCAGCATTTAAAGGTGGCTCAGGTTTACTGCCGTGATCTCTCCAGTGCTATGTCCGTGCTCTTTTAGTTGGGTAACTTTGCAGCTTTCTCCTCTACCTTTCTGTCTGTTCATCTTTTCTGACTATTCACAAGCTATCCTTTTTCCTCTGGTATTTTGCTGCTGCCTTTTCCTTCCTTTTCTCTTCTATTCCTCTGTTTTGCCCTTCTAATCTCTTTAGTATTTTCTTTCTTCACCTCATTATGTCCTTTTGTTTTTGCCCTCTGTCTTTCCATTGGTTCTTTTCGCACTCGCTTAACCTCCTGTTGTTTACAGGCCAACTTACATCCCACCCATCATCTTGTTTCTCTCTTTTATCTTTCCTCCTTTTCTTCCCCCTCCTCCTCCTAACCTCCTCTCAACAATAAAAGTTACTCATGGCTTGAGGGGGAAGCATCTGGCCCATGCTGGCTCTCATTCTCTCTCCTTTGTTCTGAATGCTCTTTTGTTATAAACACAACAAATAGAAAAGCACAAAATCAGCTCTCAAGGCAAACACTGCATAATAATCCTCCTTGTCCCTGCTCCTCTTATCTCTGAAGAATTTGTTCTCCAGGCAAAATAAGAAGAAACACGAGATAGGATTCTCTAAATGTGGAGGTGAAAGAGACTGGATAGAGCTTCAGCACCACTGAACTGCAACTTGGGCAGATTCATTAAAGCAGGTGAAATACAGCTTGCCAGGAGCTTGGACAGCAGTGTTACGATCCTGTGGTTGATCAATCCCTGCTGATCAGTCTGTGCTCCCATTAGGTTGTAGAGGCATGGACAGGATCAAAAATGTTAGATATTTTATTTTTGTAGCACCTAATTTTTGGTGCCTTCTCCTCATTTGTGCCTTAAGCCAAGGCCTTGTGTATATGAAATATGTTTGCCGGAGAACTGTACCTGTACCTCCACTGACATTCTCAAAAAGCCACAGCACGGTGCTTCTGTGAGGTCACATTCCAGTTCCAGTCCCTGAGATAAATTAAAGTAAGAACAGGCTTGCCCATTACTGGGGCTCTTGCATAATGTTAGATGGGGATTCTCTGATTAAACCAGCTTTTCTGAGAAAATGGAAGCTCCCTGGAAATGAAATGCTAGTTGGCATGCACTAGTTTAGACATGCAAGTGTTCTCAAAGCCAAAAAGAAAAAAGCTTGTCAAGCAAAAGACAAGCCTTTCCCAATCCCCATAGCTGTGTGGTTAGGATACCGGTGTTTAATGTGGGGCAGCCGGCATCAAGCTCTACCTGGGACCGGTTCTGCCTGGCCCTTCCCCCAGCAACCTTAGGCCAGGCTGCCCACATGCCATGGGCCTCCATCCTAGCACAGTTACTCCATTTTGCATGATACACGAGTATTATTCACAAAAAGACCGGGTGAATAGTTTCACTTGGTGCAGTACCAGATAGCTCTGCTGAGGAGACTCTCTGTTAAGGTACTTCCCCCAACAGCCGATCTTCAGAACAATTAGCCGTGATGTGGGAGGTAGGTGTGTGCCCCAGGACAGAAACAAAACTGGTATTTAGGAGGAATGGGATGTGATGCAAATTTCAAATCTAAATATTTGAGCACATAGGGGCAAAACTCACTGAAATGGGTATTTCCACCCACATTCCTCAGAGAAACTGGGTATTCAGTTGATGCATTTTGAGCTTGAGAAAGAAACAGTCTTTTATATTACTGTTTACTTCTCCAGCTCTGTAAAATAAAGACATGCTACCCACGATGTTCTGCATTATTTGTTAGAGATTTAATTTTTAGCTAAACTTTTATTGCTTCTAAATTGGACCGGTAGCTGTGTATGTATTTAATCTAATCTTGAAGTTTGGATTGCTCAGCATTTGCAACAGACTTATGTGGGTTAAGAATAAACAACGAATGAGAACATTTCAGAAGAATGCAGTCCAAAGATTGTCTCTGAAATGTGAATATGCTTAAAGCCTCCACAAATATGGCAACTTCTCACACTAACCAGTAAATGAATATTTCCAGAGCTAATGCCAGAGTTTGGGACAGATGGGTGATCAGATTCAACGTGGAGCTTGCTATGCTTGCAAACAAATGGAAATTAAGGTAGGAAAAAGAAAAATGTGAGCCAGAATTACTCAGACAAAGTGTTAGGGAATTAGGCTGGACCCGTCAGCCTGACAGAGGTGAGGCTGACACAGCTCCTTGCTCCCAATAGCAGGAATGACCCCGTCTTTGCCGTAGGCATGCGCATAAACCCACACATACCCACTGCACAGGCACACGGACACACGGCTGCCTCACAGAGCTACCGACACACGTTTACACAAACAGCACCAGTCACCCCACAGAAGGAGCAGGATGGAGCTCCAGCAGTGGGGAGTATACATGTTTATGTACACATGTAACTACCATGAGGTGGATCCTTCCAAGGAGCTGGGCTCAGACAGCCTGACCACGGACACCTGATGCTGGCACAAGGCTGCAGCTCCACTCCTGCCGCTGGTACACACACACAGAGGTGGCTGCATGGATGGCCAGGATACTCCTGATTTCCCACGGGAGCCAACCTGGCATGGCCTCACCCCTAGAGACAGGCAGGTATCAGCGGTACTCATTCCTACAGAGAGCATCTCAGATCTAAAACCAGAATTTAATAACGAGATAGAGCAAACTGTGCTAACCAAGTGCAGGACAAGGCTGGACACTTGTGATGGTCAGCCAAGAGTTTTCATGCACCTGTCCTTTTCCACATATCTCTCCCTTTCCCCTCTTTGTTGCCTCCTCTAAACATCCCATAGTAAGTCCTGTGCAATCCCAAAATGCTCTTCCCCTGCATCCTGCAAGGTGTCCGTGCCCCTGTGCACAGCATCGCCTCTTTCTCAGTTTGAAAGGTGCTCCAGCTTTGGCTTTGTGATGAATTTCGCACCTGGGTTGATGGCTCTCCTGAGCTGCTGGCCCAGGCAGGGTGTCCTTCATCTGGGTTGTCACCTGGCATTGTGTTCCTGTTTTCCTCCGGGTGTATGAAAATGCCACCTTTGATGTGCTAATGGCTCTTGTGAGGGGCCTGGAAGTAGCTTAGGCAGAGTTTTAGCTGGGGGCCTCCTTCTGCCATTGTCTCTCCGAGATCCTTTTTGGATGTGAGGAGGAGCTTTTGTCACACAGCTGAAGAAAGAGTACTGTGCAGGCATCCCGTTCCCTTCCACATTTTGTTTTCTGGCAATAATATTTTAACAACAACACCACACGGAATACCTATGAGATATTCATCAAATAAATATAACACATAAAAACCCCATGAGGGTGTTTATCACTCATCCTCATAAATGCTGTAAAATAAACGGGTGTTACAGAGAGTGAGTGAGGGAAAGCTTTGACCTGTTAATTTCCAGTTATGTGTGGGCAGGTGACAACACCAAATAAACAGCAGAATCGAATTTCAAATGGGATTGTTCCAGTTCCCCAGAATTTGATGGCAAAAGTGATGTCCGGTCTAAAGGTATTTTTCCTAACAATAAAATCCAGGATAAGTCAGGTTTTTTTGTTTTTTGTTTTTTGGGGTTTTTTTCCCAGTGTCCTTGCCCCCAGCCCTAGCTCTCAGCCATAGCTGTTTTCTGAAGTCAAAGTCCTTGGCAGATTCTTAATTCAGTGAAGAGTTTTAATTGTTTGACAGCACTTTTGCTTGATTCAAAGCACAGCTCTTCATTATTCTCCTGGTAGAGTTTGGCAATTGTTTGACCTGAAGGATGGACAGGAAATGTGGAGCACAGTAGTGTTTGATTGAATCATAGACTAATCAAATGCTTTGAGTTGGGGAGGACCTTAAAAATCATCTTGTTTCAATCTCCCTGCCACGACCAGTGACACTTTTTACTTTTTTTACTCAAAACGCCATCCAACCTGGCCTTATGCACATCCAGGGATGGGGCATCCACAGTTTCTCTGGGCAGTCTCTACCAGTGCCTTATCACCCTCGCAGAAAAGAATTTCTTCCTCTTATCTAATCTAAACCTGCCCTCTGTCATTTTGAAGCCATTCCCCTGTCTCCTGTCACTACCTGCCCTTGTAAGGAACGGTAGAAGTCTGGGACTAGACCCAGCTTCAGCTCTGCCCCCGTAGATTCTAGCATCGTATGAAAAATGTGTTTTTGGCAACCAGACAAACAAATCCCCGAAACCCAGCCATCCAGAGCTGTACTTCATCCGCAGCTTTGCGAGGTGGGAGGACCACCCGCAGAGCACAGCATTTGAGTTCAGGCTTCTGCCCGTGCTGTTTGTGTGGCTGCCTCTGCACCGTCACTGCCGTCCTTGCTGCTTTGGCTCACAGACCGAATAAAAGATATTTATTTTTAAATACAACGAAAAATAAATAAAGACGTCGCTTTACGTCACGCAGCTGCTGTGGGTGCACAGCACTGATTGTGCCATGAGCCAGCGCTTCGTGCGCGGCACCCGAGGTGCGGCGGGTCCCCGTGCGGTCCCTGCGGCCCGCTCCATCACCGCCCGGCCGCCCCGCACGCAGATTCCCGTCACAGAGGGGCGTGAGCTCCGGCGGGGAGGGAAGGGGGTGTTTCGTGATCGCTGTGGCTTTTGGCGTTTGTTTTGGGTTGGTTTTTTTTTCCTTCTCACAACGATGGGCACTAAGCCCCGCCCCTCCTACGCTCTGCCCTCCGCCTCCCCTCGCAGAGCTGTGCCCATAAATGCGCGGGGGTGCAGGAGGCGGGCGCGGGGCGGGCTCGCAGCAGTCTCGGGCGTGGGCGGGCGCGGAGCCGCCGCCTCTCGCGCGTTCCGTTAGGTGGGGACGGGCGGCCGTTCGCCGGCAGTCGTGCTCCGGGAGCCTCCGACCATGGATGCCAAAAAGGTAGCGGGGCGAACGCGGGCTCCTTCTCGCCTTTTTTTCCGTCGCTCGGGTCCCCGGGCGCTCCGGCGGAGGGCTGGAGGGGGGAGGGATGCGGTCGCGGCCGGCGTGCGGCCAGGGATCGTCGCCGCCTGCGGGTGTCTGCGAGTCGCAGTGGGGATGGATGCGGTGGTGGTCCCGGCAGGGCCGCCGCTCGGCGCTTCGGCGGCTGTCTGCGGGAGCGGGGCAGTTCGGGAGAGGTTGCCGCAGGTCGCGGGATCGATTTGGTTTCCTGCGCGGGGCCTGATGATGCACATGATGCTGTCCGTGTTGTAGGGTATTGATCACGAGGTTTGTTTCGCTGGCGGCGCCGCGCTCTGTTTGTCCCAGAGTTTAGGATGCTAAAAGGGGGATTGCCCTTAAAGGCATTATTTTGGGTGGTGGTGGTATGACTTGTAAAGGCATTTTTAAATTTCAAGAAGGTGTCAGAGCTTGGCCTTCCCCTCCTCATATAGAGAGCAGGAGACATCTGCTCATCTGCAGCTGCGAGTGAGGTGTGCAGCAGTGGAGCGAGCTCATGGCTGCGTGTGTTTGAACATACTAAGGGAGACAGCAAATACCCAGCTGAACCTGGTGCGGGATGCCGGGGAATTACACGGGAGCAGCCAGAGTTGGAGAGGACCGGGACTCTCATCGCCATATTGTTGGGAGATGAGGGCAGAGTGAGAGGATGAGGCAGAGGAAAGGAGAGCGTCTGGTCAAGGTCGCTCAGAGAAGCGAGGAGACGCCGCTCCTGCCGGGCTCAACAAGTTGTACAGCTCTGGGGTTGCAGTCAGGGAAGGAGGGGAGCTGGTGAGGAGCATCTCCTGGGAAATGAATACAGCCGATGCCTGTGGTCGGAGGGAGGGGTGGTGGTTCGAATTCCATGCTGGTGTACAGACCTCAGTCTTGAGCCTTTAGATAGAGTGGGTGTAGCTGTACTATTTCCGAGCTCCCTGTTTGCCTTTTGGGAAGCAAAGCACTTGCAGCATTAACAAATGATCCATACATTAGATCACAGTCTGGCTCACTGGAGGGGTTGGGTCATGCGGTGTGATGTCTAGGTGGTGGGAGGCTGGGTAGGAGATGAATAGCAACAGCCATGAGAAGGAAGTAGGAAAGAGGGTAGAACAACTAACCTCCTTACAGCTTATTTATGTACCACCTCAGTGAGGGGTGCCCACAGAGCAGGGACCTTGTGGTCCCTACAGCCCCCAGAAGAAAAAGGCCAGCTGACATTGCTGGAAGCCATGACAAAGCAGAGTCCTGGGGGAAAGGTGCTGCTTTTGTGTGAACCATGTGGGGGGCTGGGGTCTTCCTGCAGATTTGCCATACTTGCTGGCTAGAAATGGCCTGGCCTAGAGTCCTAAAACTGCTTAGATATTATAATGCATTTCTACAGGCATCCAGATGCTTTGAAAGAGCTGTGTCCTTGTGGTTCTCTGCCAAATTTCCTTGAAATAAAAAACAGGGGGAGTGGTCGCAGGGCACCTCGGAGAATGCCTGGACTGCCTAGGGTGTGTTCAGGTGCAAATGCTACCTCTGTGCTCATCTGTCCCTTGCCCACTTTGTCTCCACCACTGACCTGAGCAGGAGGACATTTACATGATGTAGGTGGAGGAACCCATGGCTGAGGGTAATTTCCCCAATTTCTGTTTATTCGGGCTGAACTGGTCGTGTCTGAGGGTTGTGCAGGCCAGAAGCACGTACGTGCTTCACTTGAAAAGATTGGTGAAGGTGGTGTGAGCACTGACAGAAGGTTATTGTCAAAAACTTTGGGCAGTTTGAGAGCCACTACTCCTGGAGCTGAGCTAGAAAGTGAGAGACTGGAAGAGCTGTGGTAGTAGGCCCCAACAAGTAGTTTACTCTGCCAGGCTAAAGTACAATAATAGGAAAGTCTTGGAAAAGGAACTGTTAATACTTTTGGAAGAGCTTCCAAACCTTCTGAGATGGGAAGGAACACAATCTTTCCAAATTGTGCCAATTCAGGCACTGGCTGCCTAAGTGCCAGCTCCTGAGTCACCTGCTCCCCGACACCTCCCTCACTCAGAGCTGGCTTAAATGCCACAAGCTTTAAAAATGAACAAAATGTCAGATACTTTTTGCTGACACTTAAATTTCTCAGTCTGTGGGGCTTCTGAGGTTGGACCTTCAGGCTTTCCCTATGGCTCTGAGGGCTCAGCAGTTTTTATTTTGATTTAATAAAGATTCAGGTACACTGAAATTCCAGGCAGTGTACATCATTTAAAATACCAACTATTGCCACAGCTTAAAGAAAAATAGATGGGGAGCTTGGTAGCAACTGCTGCCACCTCTTGAGGCATGCTGCTCTGCCAGGTGCCCTGGGGCAGGGTTGGGAAGGTTCTAGCCTGGGAAAAACAAGCCTGTTGCTGCTGAAGAGGGCGTGTTGTAACTGTTATGAGTGACTGCCAGTGTAGCTCATGGGCAGATCTGAGACTCAATTTATGGGAACTTGTCAGCTGGCACAGGGAAGAGTTAGACCCTTCTTTCATGACATGCCAGAGATCAGCAAAAGCTTCTGTAAAGCAGATCAACCCAAAATAACAGCCACTAATGCAGTCAGTGTATTCATTACTGATGAGCTGAGAATAGTTGCTGAAGGTCAGGAGATAATAAAGGGGTGGCCCTGACAAGTCCTCCTACTTGTAGTCACAGAACTTTTCCTGCTGTACAGTTGTATCTCCCTTTCCAGGGAGGGGGATCCAAGGGATGCTACTGGTACCCACCCTTGCTGGATAAAATCCCATTCCCTGCCCTCAGAGCCCTTGCACATGGCACCTATGAGCAGCAGCTGCTATTTGTGCTGAAGAGAAGCACAGGTTGTGTAGAAAGCCAAATTAACTAAATAATTGTTCCCTCTCTTTCCACAGAAAATCACAGCGCCTCTTGTCTATGCTGTTTGCATTGCTGCCATTGGATCTCTCCAGTTTGGGTACAACACTGGTGTGATCAATGCACCTGAGAAGGTGAGAGGGAGAATGAGCTGGGGAGGTGGGATGAGTGAGGGGCTGATGGGAAGACAGTGGTGTAGAAAGAAGAGGGACCGTCTTCCCAGCAGCCAATAATTTGGTTCTGGTTTATGTAGTCAATAAGGCATTTAAAGCCCTCTTTCAAATACAACATTGAACAGGAAGGGCAAATTTTGGGGAGGAGAGAGAGCAAACAGAGAGGTTAATTCTCCTAATTAGGAGCACAGGAAGGGCGAGGGGACTCCATCTGCCACATGTGGTGTGTGGAGGAATGTGAACCACTTGGGTTTTGAGTCAGAATAAACCAACCATGGCAGAAGGAATGCAGAGAGCAGCGTGCAGAAAACATTTAAGGGTCGGTAGGAATTACAGCTGCCCTAATTTAGTTTATTTCGAGTTTCTTTATTTACTTGTTTTTTCATTCCTTGTGTTAAGTATAGATTTGGTGCTTGCAAAAGGGTTGTGACTTGAGCATTCTGACCCAATCATCCCATGACTGTAGCCTAAGAAACAAGAGGTGAAGAAAATGAGAGACGTGGTTTTCATGTAACTTTAAGATGGTTCCTCTGTCAAGAACTGAGTCACGAATACCACATCCACCCTGTCTCCGGGAAGAGATGTTCATGACGGGATGGGGGATGGGGTTGGTCCTCCCTAGCTAATGTCCTGCTGCCATCTGCTGGGGGCAGACACTCTGTCATCCCCCTGCCCATGCTAGAATTTACCTCACTAGCTAAGGATGCCTGGGAAATCAGCAATGTGGCCCTGTCACATCCCCATGGGACAGCATTATGTAAAAAAATAAAACAATTTTTCAGGCTTGCTTCAGTGAAGCCTTGTGTGTCTCCAGCTATTTCTATCACAGAAATCCTAACCCTGCTGCCAGTGTTTTGATATTGCCAGAAATGTTCCCATCCTCTCACTGGTCATGTTTTCTTGTTCCCTTTCCCTCCCAGCTGTCTCACGCCTCTTCCCAAGAACTGCCAGTGACTCACATCATCTGAAATATTCAGAAGATAATAAGCCTGTTTTCCTTAATAGTCACTTCTGTCCTGTGGGTACCCTGCCTGCCCCTCCATTCAGCGAGGCACTCTCCCTTATCATACTGCTACTTCAGTGAAAGCTCCTCCTTCTGCACCCTCATTTTCCCCTTATATAACTTATTGCTGCCTTTTTGGCTCTATCTCTGTTTTCATGGCAGCAGGAAGCAGGCGGCAGTCTCCCCTCATGCCATTGTAAAATGCTTCCCTCTGGATTGTGACTCTCTCTACCCAATTCCTCTTGCAGATCATCCGGAAGTTTTTCAACAAAACCCTGTCAGAAAGGAGTGGGAAGGCTGTCTCCCAAGAACTCCTCACCTCTCTGTGGTCACTTTCTGTGGCCATCTTCTCAGTAGGAGGCATGATTGGCTCCTTCTCAGTCAGTGTGTTTGTAAACAGATTTGGCAGGTAAGTTGGGAAGAGGGATGCAAGCTTTTGGAGAACTTTTCTCTTCTACAAGGGAACGTTGGGAGGAAGAAGGCAGAGGTGGGAAGAGATGTATGGGGAGGAAGCAAGAATGTGTGGGCTGCAAAAAGGATTGCAGGCCAAAGCAGGAGCTGAATGGGAATTATTCCATTCTCTTCCCACCCCTGAGATGGGAGATCATGGGCAAGTTTACCTTTACCCTTTCCCAATGATTTTCCCACTGTATTGCCAGTTTAAGCTCAGTCTTGACATCTTTACCCTGGCAGGAGGAACTCCATGCTTCTGGTGAATGTCTTGGCCTTTGCTGGTGGCCTTCTCATGGCCTTCTCAAAGGCAGCAAAGGCAGTGGAGATGTTGATTATTGGCCGCTTCATTATTGGTGTCTTCTGTGGCCTCTGCACCGGCTTTGTGCCCATGTACATCAGTGAGGTCTCGCCCACCAGTGTCCGTGGAGCCTTCGGCACCCTCAACCAGCTGGGCATTGTTGTGGGCATCCTGGTGGCTCAGGTAGGTGTGGTACAACCTGATCCTACCCTTGGCTGGGGGAGGGTGAGGAGGGCTTTATTGCCATCAGGTGCAGTTTGTGGATCCTGTCATACTTGGTGGGGGTGAGGAACTGAAGTGATTAAAATGACTCTTGTTTCTCTCCTATTCTTGGTGTAGATCTTTGGACTGGAGGCAATCATGGGCACTGAAGGGCTTTGGCCAATGCTTTTGGGGTTCACGGTCCTCCCAGCAATCCTGCAGTGTGTAGGTCTTCTGTTCTGCCCTGAAAGCCCCCGTTTCCTATTGATCAACAAGATGGAGGAGGAGAAAGCCCAAGCAGGTAAGAACTCATCTCAAAGGGGCAGGGCAGTGTTCTGGCTCTCAGCCTGCCCTGAACTTGAGTGGGAGACCAGGACTGATTCTGGCGCCTGTGGTGGATTAGGGTGTGACTCCCGGAGGGCACCAGGCCTGGCCTACCTTCCCATCCTTTAGGTTGCATCAGTGCCAAGAAGCATGAGAAACCTGGCATCCCAACAGAGGCTCCAGGTGGGATTAAGATGTGAGGAGTGGCACCTGGCCTGGTGGGATTTAGCAGCACCAGCTGCTGCTATTCCTACCAGCTCCTCCTGAAAGGCAGGAAATAGGTGGCATTTAAACAGGGAGCTTGGGGTCAGCCCTGGCAAGAGTGTGAATGAAATTTCAGGATCAAACATAAGCTTGTAGGTCAATCAACATGAGCAGGACCTGGTTTCTGTGCTGATCACAGCACCCTGACCTCTGGGTTGAAAAGAAGAGCAAGGCTGCCAGCAGAGGCTTGGTCTTTCCCAGGCAGCAGGCCTCAACACCAACTGGAGGTGTTCAGTCTTCTTCCCGTGCCCTCCTTGCAATAGCAGGATGGGACGCACACCCCCCACAGCCAGCAGGTGTGTGTCTCATACCTGATATCTTCATCTTCCTCCCTCCAGTTCTGCAGAAGCTCCGTGGCGATCGAGATGTGTCTCAAGACATCCAGGAGATGAAAGAAGAGAGTGCTAAAATGTCCCAAGAAAAGAAAGCAACTGTGCCAGAGCTCTTCCGTTCTCCAAACTACCGTCAAGCCATTATCATCGCCATCATACTGCAGCTCTCCCAGCAGCTCTCAGGCATCAATGCTGTGAGTTACCTTCCTGTCCCGTCTTCTGGGCCTCCCTTATCTCTTGGCTGAACTTGCACTTGCCACTGGTGTGGAGGGAACTATAAGTCCCAAAGCCTCTTTGTGGCTTGACTGGAGGTCACTGTTTTGTCATCTGGCTAAGATGGAAAGTGGATATTATGGCTTTTGCTTTCCCCACAAGACCCTGCAGCCTTGCACCAAGTGAATGAACCTTGACTGGAAGCATGGTGTTTAGTGTGGAGTGCTGCTTAGAAACTCCCTGCTGGGTGTGCAAGCCATTAGGCAGAGGAGGAGGGACATGCTCTCAAACATGGAACCGTGACTATGTCCAACCTTCTCTTCTCTTCCCAGGTATTCTACTATTCCACGGGGATTTTTGAAAGAGCTGGTATCACACAGCCTGTCTATGCCACCATTGGAGCTGGTGTGGTAAACACAGTGTTCACTGTGGTGTCGGTGAGTGGAACAGGGCTTTATGTCTTCCTGGGTCTGTTCCTGGCAGATGGAACAACAGATAAGTAGCCAGGCTGTGGCACAGCACTGGGATATGCACTGACCTGTAGGAGCAAAGACAAGAGTGCATCAAAAGCGTGGTGGGAGGGGAGATAGGCAGAAAGAGGTGGTGTTATCTTAGATGAAAGAGAAGGTGGAAAAGGAGTGCATGTGGGCAAAAGAGTGATGAGAGAAAGCAGCAGCAAGAACCAGAGTGGAAGAACTTGTGCTGAGGATGGAGCAGCCTGGTGTCCTACACTGAGATCACCATGGTCACTGAGGTTTACAGGCAGATAAATAAGAGGTGCAGGATACTGAGCAAGGGAACGTGTCCTCCTTTTGCTGCCTAAGTAATGGATTTTTTTTTCCTTCTGCCTTCTCCTTCTCAGCTGTTCCTGGTGGAGCGTGCAGGGCGCCGGACCCTCCATTTAGTTGGTTTGGCTGGCATGGCTGTGTGTGCTGCTGTTATGACTGTAGCTTTAGCTCTAAAGGTGAGTGATCAGTGTCCAGGCTCACCCCAGCAGGAACCTGTAAGACTATACATCTGCTTTGTTCTGCAAGGCTGCCCTGTAGGCAGGTAGAGCTGGAACTAGAGCCAAGTATGCAGTGGAAAGAGCAATTTTATAACTCTGGGAACTGCTACAGTGTTCACAGTGCAGCTGAGAAAGTTGTGATGCTGGAGATGGCGTTGTGCTGATCATATTTTGTTCCCTTGCAGGACATTGTGGACTGGATCAGGTACATCAGCATTGTTGCCACTTTTGGCTTTGTGGCTCTTTTTGAGATTGGCCCTGGCCCTATCCCCTGGTTCATTGTGGCAGAACTCTTCAGCCAGGGCCCACGACCTGCAGCCATGGCAGTGGCTGGTTGTTCCAACTGGACCTCCAATTTCTTGGTGGGAATGCTCTTCCCCTATGCAGAGGTAAGTCTCAGTTTATAAAGCACTGTGAGAACACTGCAACATTGGAATAGGTGTCCAGAAAGGTAGTAGAACCTGCATCTTTGAAGATTTTGAGACATGACTATATCACCTTTAATAACCTGGCCTCTCCTGGAAGTTGTCCCTGCTTTGAGAAAAGGGCTGATGAGTCTCCTAGAGGAGGTCCCTGAGTCAGTGTTAAGATTATTACTGAAGGCTGTTGCTCACCTTATATTCTGCTGCCTTAACTGGTTGTGGCTTACAAATATTTGGAAGAGCCATCTTAGTTAGGACATGAGGGCTTTTGCTTTAATAGCCTCGAGTTTGGTCACCCCCAGGAAAATTAAAGACCTTTAGAAGCCCATAGGAACCTGATTTCAATTTTAAAAATGTTGTGATGACAAAAAAGTCAGTAAGGGCACTGTTGGAGAAAAGTATTGAAATTTTAACCTGTCAACAGCAAATGACCTTACATGTAATTTAAAAATGAAACCTTTTTCATTTGTCCTCCCCGCAGAAACTGTGTGGGTCCTATGTCTTCCTCATCTTCCTTGTTTTCCTGGTCATCTTCTTTATCTTCACGTTCTTCAAAGTGCCAGAGACCAAGGGCAGGACTTTTGAAGACATCTCGAGGGGCTTTGAAGGACGAGGAGCAAACGCCCCCACGTCACCCCAGAAGAGCCCCATGGTGGAGCTGAACAGCATACAAGCTGACAAAGCAACTGCCTAAGATCCATGACACACCCATCCTTCAACTCTTACATGCTTAAAGAGTCATTAAAGGAATGAGTAAAGAAAACCATGAGAACTGGGACGTTTTTCCCCTCCTCAATTGCTGCTATTTTCTTCTTTTCACCCACATGCTCGCCCATTCTGCCAGGCTTGGCAGCATTAAGCAAATCTGATATGGGTGATCTGCCATACTGGAAAGCACCTGGCAAAAAAATAATCTCATCTTCCCTGCCACAAACATCAGGAGAACAGAGAAGAGCTGGCAATATTTTTAATTTTCTCACATAAAATGGCCATTTGGGGTTAACATGCACACAGTGACCATTATGTATTTGAATCTAATTACTATTTTTGTAGTGAGTTGAAGTGACCCACTAAACAAGTCCCCAGCCCTTTGAGTCTACTCTGTGTGCGTGTGTATGGTGTTACACTGGAATTTAGCAAGCTTACCAAAAAAAACATCTTGCTTTTTCCTATCCAGTGTGCACTTCTTTTAGCCTCAGGAAAAAGGGGACCAAGTCACATGCATATTTTTTCCTGCCCTTTTATTTTTTTGTTTTGTATAGACAGACTGAAAGCATACTTTTACTTCAGTTTATTTATTTGTATGTCACTTTGTAAATATTTATTTTTTTAATGGTGTACAAAAATGTACAGATAATGAAATTGGAGAAGTTTAAGAGAAATAGCTATTCTAACAAAAGATGCTGTAGACTTGAGGTGCAATAAGACTGTAAAGGAGAAATGTGGTACTAAAAAGGAGATTGAGCATTTAATGTGGTATGTACAGCAGAACCAATTATGCACATCACCTCGAAGTTACTAGTGCCCTCTGGAAAGAAATTCAAAGAATTGTGTACTTGTGGGAAGAGGTATGTTTCTGCACTAAAATCTCTGTTATTAGGGATTTTTGGTGGCTATTTTAAATAATTGTTTTCAAGTGTTGATGAGAGTGTGATATTGCATCTTCCAATGAATGTTGTTGGATTATATTTTCAGATATGGTTTTAAGCATTCTAGGGATGATTGAGGGTGGTGACTGCAAACCAGAAGGTAATTTTTCCTGCCTTCTCTTAATTTTATTTCTTTTTGGCTTCTCTATTTGTAGTCTAGTATGTCGTAAAGTCTGAAATTTGCAGATTGTCATTTAAAGGAGCGCGAGGATAAAAATTATTTTTCCAAGCTGTATTTTCTTAGCAGTTGTTCCTATAAATATTACAGAGGCATGACCCTTCTGGACACAGGCATGGTCAGTTGTGGTACATGCAAGTTCATAAGGGTAGAGATGCAGGACTAGACACCAGAGCTACTGGAATTTGCTCATTTAGCAGTGTGAAAGGTCTGTAGTGCTCAGTCCCCTGCTTGGTTGAAGGCCAGATGTTTTTTGCCCCATATATCCTCTCTGGAAGGTCTGCATGATGTTGTGGTGCTCACCAGTGTGCTTTGTAGATGTGTACAGCTCTGTAATAGTGCCTCTGTTCAAAGGGATGTGGCAGGCAGTAATTGTTCATCAGTAAATGTTGGTCTCCTCGCTTGTCATTCCGCCAGGCAATTGAGTTTGTGTATCCCCCACCCTTGCTGCCGAGCTAGCACAGCTCAGGTCAGGCAGGCAAACGCAGCACATTGGGTACACTTGCAGTCAAGGAGGGGCAGCTTTATTCACTGCAGCGTTCTGTGACAGGCTCCAGGCCTATGCCTGTCCAGACATGCACAGAATATCTACAGGTAGCACAGAGGTAGGTCCAATTTAAACTCCTGCTCTTCTGAGATCAAGCTGCAGTTTATGGATGTGGTCAAACTCGGGTTGACCTGCTGGAATTAATTACTGGATATCCCAGAGGAGAGGCAGGCCCAAAGACTGAGGTGGTAAAAGGAAGAAAGGCTTAGAAAGGTTGGAATGACAGCAAGACTTCTGTAGCATGGATAGCCCAAGCTTTCTTGCCGACATAATGCTTCAGGTTAGAGAAATTTCCATTCGTGTATATTCTGGAGGAGCCTGTCCGACGTTTTCAGTAACTAGTGATGACATTTCTATCTTCCCTAATGAGAAACAGTTGCAAAGATCAGTTAAATTTGCTACTGTTAAATGCTTCCTGTAAATTAATTTGAAATGCCCCAGCTTTGCACAATACAATCATATTACATCCAGTTTTCCCTAGCTTTTTATCAGGCTTACATGCCAGATATTTATTCTCAGAAGTATTATATAAGACTTCTCTCCCACTTTTGATATTTTGGCTCAGTTACGTAGATTTCTGTGCCCTTCCTTTGACCCTCCAGCACATCCAGACATGATATTTATGGGTATGTATGTTAGGAAATTCCCCCCACAGCTGTGCATAAGAGCATTCCATACTTTGCATCAGATGTGTGTTGGCTTGGACCGAAATGTGTAGGCCTTTCTCACATGGTATTTTGGTTATTTTCTTTTTCTGTTAACATCATTGTGAATATTTCAGATGGATTTTATATGCTTATTAATGTGGTTGTTTCCTGGTTTTGAAATAAAAAATATGAAATAAATAATCTGATTTGGATTTTACCTTTATCCTGTAGGTCTTCTCCTATTTTTTTATCACAGTCTGAGACTGCACCCTGAAATATCACCAGCATCTACCCTGCAACCTTTTTGGGTAGCTCAGCACTCTGGATTTGCTGTTTTATCCTACTGGAAATGATAATTTTTCTCAACCTCTATGCAAATCACCTTTAATCTTTCACCATTATTTCTTAGTAATTTTTAAACTAAAAAGATGTGCTTCTCTGGTTCTTGTTTGCCCAAATCCTTTTTGTTTGTGTGCAAATACTTTCCCAGTGTAACAGAAAGGGAGAGGAAAAGTGGCTGGAGGTTATGAGTTCTGCTCAGAGCTAAAGAACCTGAGGCATCAGCCCCTGCTCTGTTGCCACTGCAGTCCTCAACTCCTCTGCCAGGAGGAAGAAGGAGCCTTTGCCCTGGAGCTGGTGCTTTTACTTCCCTGTGTCTGGGATGTGATCTTCATGTAATCCTCTAAGATCATGCCTGTGTATGCTCAGTAGTGGATACTGGAATGGAACATGGTGGTGGAGAGAGAACCCCACTGCCCCAGAAGCTGATCCCATAGCTCAGGGAGCACTCTCAGGTCTCTGGGCTGCTCTCAAAAAATTTGTGAACAAAATCTCCTTCAGCAGAAGAGGATGGAATGAAGTGAAAGGAAGGAAAAGATGGCAGACCCCAGAGTACCTTAGACCAGGAATAGGGCTAGTATAACTCCAGAGTCAGCAGGCTGCTCCAAGTGTAGAACAAGGAAAGAGCAGGGAACAAGATAAAGCCTGAAAAAGCTCAGCACAGCAGGGCTCCCATGAAGACTTTCTGAAAGCTGCTGTTGATGAATGGCGCGAGCTCGGAACATGCAGCAGTGTTTTGCTAAGCTTGGTATGCAACCAGCCTTGGAGCTGGGGAGTGCCCTGGGCTAATCTGTCTAGGATTGTTTTTCAGTTCTAGCTCAACTATAAAAATAAAGCCCAGCCATCCAAACTCATAAGCATATCCAGCTCAAACTTAACTCTTAACATTTCAGTTTTCTTTGTCAAAAGTGGAAGCAGAGAACAAAATCATTTGGGGCCAAAGCATGTGGTTTGCTGAACTCTGAATTAATCTTTTGTGTAGTTTTTGTGATAAACTTGGGATTAGGGAACAAGGCTTTGGTTTAGATCTGGTTAGTCCTCAAAATTGTAAGGAAGCTTCAAAAGGAAAACCTGTTTGCAATTAACTGGTTTGAATGCAATTAAATGGTTTGAGGATGGGTTGTTTTCATCTGAAAGTGTTCATCACATCCAAGTGAGCAGGGAGGCAGTTCTTGTAGACACCACAATACCCCACAGAAATGAATCCCTGTAGAATTCTTGGAGTGAAACTACTGCTGAGTGGACAGAAGGACCCCAAAGGTCCCAAGTGATATCAGCCACATCAAAGGTTTCAGTGCTGTTTTACAGGCTGGAGCACGATAGGGTATGACAGCATCACTGCCAATATTCGGCACTTTCTGCTTGTGTTATTTCTGATGAATGTCTTTGCATACCAGGCCAGAAAAGCAGTTTATTTCTGAGAGAAGAAACATGGGGAAAAAAAACCTCCAGCAAACCCCATTTTATGGGAGGTAGATTTCACTGCTGCATGTCCAGTGCACTAATCTTTTTATTTGGTTTTGTGTTCTGAAATGAGGACACAAATTCTAGACACCTCAGTAGCTGGGAGATATGAGGCAGCTTCTCCCTCGGGAAGGTGAGAGCACAGGCAGGATTGCAGTCTTACCTCCAAGCAAAGCTGCTAACCCTTTCTTTGAGGGTTACTCCAAGAAGGAACATTTCCTAGTTTGGTGGGGGATTGTACCATCACTGCTTTCATCTGAGAGGAAAGAAGGTGTGGACACACTGCCAATGTCATTGTAATGGGCCCGGGTGGAGGTGATTCATCCCTACCTTTCCTCCCACCTGTACACATTGTGAGAAAGGTCCTGCCAGCAGGTAAATCAAATGCACATTTTGTTGCACAGAAAATTTACATTTCTCTGGCTTTTTTTCCAGACTTTCTGCAGATCAGACCAAGGACACAATTCTAACATTTTCTTCACTTTTAGAAGGACTCTTTGCAGACATGTGAGATGCTTACTGGAAAACTTGGGGTACATGGCTCTGGTCTGTGACTTATGCTTTAGCCTGGCTCTTTCTTTACAGTGTGAGTTACCAAACAAGAGACAGTTGTCTTCATAATATGCTGCTGGGAAAAGGCAACACTCAGGCTGTCTTAGACAAGGAAAGAAAATGGTTTTGTTTCCTAAAATATATATTGCTATGACAATTTAATTGGTGTTACTTGGAAGTATTCCATTTCTAGTGGAGGCAGGCTGTAACTTTTAAAACAATTCACTTGCTGTGATAAACCTTGTTTCTGTGCTATACTTCACTAAATTACACAGTATTTACAAGAACTGTCTCTTCCTCTTCCTTAAGTTTCAACAGGCCTGATAGATGCATGACTGACCTGCTATGTCTGTTTTCTGCTTATGTTGCACAACCATTCTCTGTTTAGCAAGTGGTCACATGGGTTTGTGTAAGGCAGTCACACTGGTGCACCAGTCACTATGACAGGCCTTGAGGGACCACTGCAGATCCTGTTCTGAACCAGCAAGTGGTCATCCATGTAGTGATCAGCCTGGTCAAACACCACCCTGTTTTTCCATCTCTGGTCTCTGTTTCATCCCGTTTTTTAGACTTTTCCATCATGAACAAATTTGCCTTCCATTAACAAATTTGATTCTCCATCACAAACAAACTTGGATGTTTATTGCTTCCTTTATATTCCTGTCACCAAGTGCTATTGTAACTCAGACTGCATAGTATCTAGTTACATTGAATTCTTTGGGGTCTGGACTAGATTTATCTCCCCTTTGCTCTGCTCACTCCTTGCAAAGTGCTCTCTCTGGTATGGAGCAAAGCTCACAGTGACAGTCTTAACCGAATAATTCTTCTTTGAGTCTAGTATAGGATCTAAAGAGTCCTTAAGGTTTAGAGAAGTCAACAGAATAATTTTCCACTGAGGAAGGCATAAGGGTGTGGAACCAGGAGAGGATGCAAGCTAGGAGCAGCGGTGAAGGTGTGGAGGGGTGCAGCAGTGTAGCAGGAGAATGAGGAAAGAGAAAAAAAGTAAAAATACCCAAGATCTGGAAGGAAGACAAGATGTTTATAAGTATGAAAAGGTGGAACAGGATCTAAAAGAGAGGAATATGAACTTTAAAAGAAGCAGGTGAGGAAGTGAAAGACTGAAGACAACCAAAGTATGGGCCCTTGACCTGCACACAAAATAAAATGAAGCCCAATAGGACTCCAGTAGCTTATGATTCACAGGCAAGAGGTCATTGATTCTTCAGGGTAAGACACCTCCACCACGTGTCTACAAGCATCTCTGCTGCTGAAACAAATAGCTTTATCAGAGTCACAGTGTTCCCTGCAGTACAACTTCACCTCTTGATCCACAAAGATTGGGTTCTGCTTGCTTGAAAGATGGCACTAAAAATGCCTCTTAAGAGCCACAGGCAGGTAAAACTGATGGGCATGCTGGATACAGATGGCTCAGCTGGACTGAAGGGATCACAGTGGCAAATCAGAAGCAGCCTGGCCATAAGCACAAAGCAGAGGCATCTTCCTACCTATGTTAGGTAGTGCAAGACAAGCTCCAAACAGAACTTACCAAGGCCAATGTCAGCAAAGCCCAGTGTGGACAGACACCAGCACTGCTGAAATCTGCAGGGCCTGGTCCATTTCAGAAAAAATATATCAGTGAAGAAATGCTGAGAAGAATACTTTTCTTAATTTTGCGCCTGGCATAGGGCAGACCATAGGGAACACAGTATCATACAGTCACCCCAGGACAATGCAAGAGGCAAAATTTTTGTGGCGTGATGGAGCAGCATTGCACCACCTCTGTGCTCCTTTTTCTCACTCTGACACAAGAGTGACATTCACATTGATCATTTGCAGTTCATAGGTACTGGTGCACATTGTAATGCTCTGGTCACACACACACACACACACACACACACACACACACACACAAAGTTAAAAGTGTTGTATTAGTGTAAGGTTTTGGTGTTTAGAAACACACACAAAAACGAAAACCTAACAAAACTGAAAAAAGGGAAAAAAAAAGTAGAAGCAAAGGGAGAGAATTATTTCTCCTTGTGACTGGAAAGTCCACTTCCTGACTGGCTGTGTGTGTGAGAACAGAGCAGCCAAAGCAACAACACCAGGGCTGACTAAAAATTAAGGTTTAGCAAAGATTTAGTGCACAGTGTTGGCTGTTGAAATGATAGTTTCAGGGTTTTTTCCTTGATTGGGACTTAATTTTTATTAACAGGTTTTGTTCTGCTGAAGGCAGGGTCAAAACAAATTAGTGGCACTTTGAAAACAGAGACTGAGATAATCTAGAGCTCATGGGAAGTCTTAAAGGAGTGAATTCTGCAGAGAGGGCTGCCAGGGAGGGAAGGATGGGACTCATGCCTGGAAATGCTGACAGCTCTTGGGAGCCAGAACCAGCCACTGCAACTTGAACTGGGCAGGCTGGACACACCTCAGTTCCCTGGCAGCCTTGTCTGGACTGGAGGCCAAAATGGACACAGGAATGGTCCCAAATGCACTCACTTGGCACAAGATATGCAGTCACTGGGTGCATTTGCTTGTGCAGGGCCCTGACGTGAGGGAAACTGCGGAGGCATAGCATGGCTCACCCTGTCCTTGTCTTATCTGACTTGGAAGGGCAAGGTGATGAAAGAGGAGCACAAAGGAAATGTCTCCCTGACAGCAATGCTAAGGACTGCAGGACTGGAAGATCTGGATGAGTCCAAAGGGGTTATACTGCCCTGCTCCGGGACTCTCCAAACTGGGTGCTCTCTGGAAGGTTCTTGGAGCACAGCCATGAAAACCATGTTTGAAGTGGCTTCCCACCAACATTGCAAACCCCAGCTGAGATTCATATTAGAGTCTAGGTCTTTCTTCTGAGATAAAAATATATTTGATGTGTGGTTTGTGGGTGTGAACACTTTGGTTGCACAGATACCATTGCTTGCTCAAGGTAGTACAGTGTTAAAAGTTCAGTTGGGTAGAAGATATTTCTGTGATTAAACCAGACTTCCTATCACTCCCATTTTTCAAAATAACATCATCTGAAATTACGTCCCCCATGTCTGCCCCCTTGATTCACATTGAAATCTTGATGGACAGACATGAAACCCTCAGAACAGGTTTTATCTCCTTTCTTACAGATCTCCAGAGTCTGAGAGGTGATGAGGGACAGAACACGAGTGCTCAGCAGTTAGGTCTGTATTTACAGTGAAGAGAAGAGGTGCCTGTGTAAGGGAAGCCTACGAGGGGCAGGTGGTGGGTTTTTATGAGTGAATTGTGAGGAGGTGTCGACACTGGAGAAGAGTTTCTCATGACCCTACCCTGTCATCTCTATTTGCCAATTAAAATCAACTGTTCTCCCTAAATAGTCCTGCTACCTGGGGTTTCCCATTCTAGCTGAATCACCCTAGAACTAGGAGCCATAAGCTTCCTCCTTTCCATCTTTCCTCTCTGTGCCCTTACTGCCAGCTCCTCATTCCCAGTGGATTGGGACAGAAATCTGAATATGGTGCTTCTCTGCAGTAAGGAAACAACAATACCTTGTTCTCTGAAGCACCCTGTCACATGAGGCAGAAAATGGACCAGTAGCTACTGTGGGGTCTCATCTCCAGTCACTCCAGATCCATATTAATCTGCAGATACTGGCATGCTGCACTTTGCCATTCCACCTCACAGCGTCCAACCCAGCTCTCTCAGTATCTCTCTAGCCTGTTCCACACCCCAGTGCACAGAAAAATGCTAGTCAACCTGTATGGCCTGCTCTCTCAGCTCTTACCCTCAGCACTGAAGCATCTTGTTGGCTGTCCCAGCATGGCCAGAATAGGGGCCATGTGGGCCCAGCAGCTTCTGCCTAGATAGATGTACTGTTGGATATTTTGTAAGGAACAGCTCATAACCATCACCCCTAAGCTGAAACTAGTGTGAAGACTTTATTCCTCACTCTGTCTCCCTGGTTATGAATTTTCCATTGACATCTCCTCCGGCCTCATGGAGGTGCCAAGTATTTCATGGGCAAATGCATCTCTAAAAATTACATGCTCAGATAAAGCAACATTTAGTGGATGAACATCAGCAGAATATCAGAAGTATGTGGAGGTAATAGATGGGAGAATACTTCTTCCAGATATTGCTTAGGGAAAGATTGGGGGAAATCTGCTAAAATTTTGTCAGTTAATTATGACTTTGCATAGCCTATTGAGCTTTGTCTCCAGAGCAATGTTCAGTGCTGCAGAATATTTTGTTGGACAATTAGTCGGTGCAGGTGCAACACCTACTCTTTCTGATGTGTTCTACTGTGTGTCAGGGTGTGAAGAGCATCGTGGGCTGCTCAGGACAGTCTTTGGGCAAAGTCACAGTACCAACCTGGGGTTTAGAGGAGCTACTGATGCTGTCATTCACAGTCACTGGGATATTTTACATCTTCCCAGTATGCTGAGTAATGGTTTACTGCCATACCTTCCCCTCCTTCCAAAGGAGTGTGCTGTGCGTACAGTGTTAACTCCTGTCAAAGTGTATCACATCAGTCACTCTCCCCTGATCCATACAGCCAGTCCTTTCATTTTAAAAGGCAGTCAGTTTGTCCTTGGTAAACCAGCATCACCTTTTCCTGACTACATTCTTGTCCTTGGTGCATGTGGTGCTGGGCGCCAGGAGGACACAGCACTGAGGTAAGGATGGTTGGTCTGGGGTTCACCGAGTCATCCTGGCTGCTCTCTGCACAGTTGAGTGTAACATTAGCCTTTTTCCAGCTGACAGGGATGACAGATGGAAGACTCTTGTCTCATAATCACATCAGCAGCTTCAGAAATGTCCTAGCACCCTTGAAGTGTACTCTGTTCTGTCTCATGCACTGTAATATATTCAACCTCCCTAAGCAGTATCAAGCCTGCTGATGCCCCACTCCTGGCTGTCCCCCAGTTTTACAAGTCATTACAATATCTCTGGAAATCTGGGAGCAGGCTTTGCTTCTACAGACTATAGCAAGGAAGGCTTTGAGTACTTCAGCTTCATCTAAGGCTGAGGCATTCATCACTACTTTGTCCTCCCCATTCTTCCACAGACCTGTATTTTCCCTGGACTGGTCACTAGGATACTTTGTCACCCATCCTAATCCATGCAGGTTTCTCCTCTACCTGGGCTCTACTTTGTCCTTCTGTACCCAAGCAATGCTTCCATCCTCCTCCTCCATAGCCTATCTTTTTTGCCAGATCTTGTGCACACGCTTTTTGCATCTGAATTCATTGTGAAGCTCCTTCCTTAGCCAGGATAGGTTTAATCCAATATTACCAGACTCCTTGCACAAAAGAATGATTTAAAGATGCACAAAAATCACTCCCTGCACAAACAAAAAAATGGTTTGAAGATGCTCTTTCACAGTGTCGGCCAGGGCAAGCTGTTGTGCTGGGTCACTGTCTTTTTACAACTCTCTGATGCTGCAAATCAGTGGAAGAGTGACTGGTGGCACAACTGGAACTGCAGATTTCTGGCACACAAGCAGTTTCCTACCTTCCTTCCCTGGTGTTATATGACTGTGGACACAAGGGAGGCTGTAAATACGGAAGGACATTGCACTCCCAAAGCCCAGTGAGCACTTTCCATCATCTCAGAGCAGTCAGCAGGGCACTGGTGGATCAGGGCAAGATTGATTTGAAATTGAAGATGATGTCTGGGGAACTGAGTAAGAGGAAGACAAGGAAGGATGGAATGGAGTGAAGCACTGAGAGATGATTGCAGCAGAAGACCTGGCAGAGACATTGAGTGACTCTGGAATGGAGTCCTAGAGCTGTGAGGAAATGGTCCTGTAGTGAGCAAGCCAGAAGGATTATCATATACCCAGAGCAATGGGTCACCTGCTGGCAGTGTGTCTAGCAGGTGAAGCAGGAGACAGGAGGGAGTTGTGTGTGATAAGGAGAGAGAAGTGTGCAGTGAAGAGGGGTCAGATCTCTGAAGGCAAAGGTGGTTGAAAAGATTTTATAGGAGAATCCTTGAAAGTGGTGTGTCTATGAGTGGAGCTGTTTGACGTGAGGTGGAGTGGCCATCAGGTAGTTTTAGCTAACTGTCTAGGTGCCTTGGTGTGAGACCCCACTTTTCAGTCATGGGGTTGTGACTACAAGGTGGGCCTGGAGCAGGCAGCCATGAGGCAGAGGAGGTAAATAAACTCTAGCCTATATCCACCGAGAATGTGCAGCTCAGCACTTGCTGTCACGCAGCAGCCGTTGTCTTTCTGTCACCATGCTCTCTCCAAAACAGTTCTTTCATGTCCATCCAAGAGTGTTCTGTGGGTACAGAGATGGCTGACAAGGTGGTGGGAATGAACAAAAAATGCTGACAGCTTTGGAATAAGTGGCATGCTGAAGGTTAATCTTGTTTCATCAGCTAGAAACGGGACTTGGTGTGCTCTGGGCCTCTCTGTCCTGTAGATAAAGCAGAGCTTGATAGTCATTGATGAGAAGGCTGGGAAAACACCAGCATGTTTGCAAAAATTTTGGATATGCAAGTTAATAGCAGACAGCAATACTAGAACACACACCACTTGTTTGGAGTATCTATGCAATTCTGACAGATCAGAGCTGAGCAGTAGGGAAAGACAGGAAAGGGAGGGGGATGGCAAGATAAGGAGAGAAATGGTGACAGGGCATTTTGGGTGCAGCAAGAAGCTGTGCCAGTGTCCAATGCCTTCTCTGGTCTTTTGACCTGAGCAATCTTGTTGGAAGGAAGGACAATCAGGGTGAAAGTTTAGCAAACAGAACAGGGTAGATGACTGAGGTTTTATCACGGGGTGGTGCTTGGCAGGTGGGGTTCGAACAGGAGTGGCTGGCTGGGCTGTGTTAGCGCAAGAAGTGCCAGCTCCGGGCAGGAAAGCTGGCAGTGCCACCTCCTGGGCAGAGCAGGGGCTTGGAGCAGCTCGCATCTCACTCTCCTGCTGACCGGCTGGGTGATCTTGAGCAAAACGCTGCTCTTCCTTGCACCTGGATACTTTCATTAGCAAAGGGATGGCCCTAGGGAAGTCGGTGAGCAAAGTTCATGCCCATCTAAGTGAGATCTTCACAGTGTCAAATAAAAGTGCAGAGCTACACTCGGGTTGACAGTCACTGCTGGAGGAGAGCAGGAAAGACAAATGTTGCCTCAGTATTTCTTACTGAGTTTCTACACCCACGTGTAACATATTTATTAGCTGTGGGCCTTTTTTTAGTAGGGACCTGTCCCGGTGCTATCTCCAGCTGCATCACTGCTTTGCACACACGTAGTTGCATCACATTGGCACAGAGATTGCACTTGATTTGGTAAATCCAGCACTCTCAAGTTGTAACAACCACCACAACAAGGGAGCTGGGTGTGGTGGGAGAAGATGGGCGGCCTTTGAAAATTTCAATTAAGCACACCATATGTATATTTCCTCTGGGTTATGAAAGCGACACCTTTAAGTCTGTATCTTAGATCCATGTAGACTAGATTACGACTGCCCCACAGGATGTGAGCAATCAGTGTATCCAGAAAGTTACTCACATCCTGCAAAACAGAAAATAGAATGCACAATTGTCTGCAGAATGAGATTTTTTCACATGAACCCAAAGAGAAACATGACCAAAACAGGCATTTTACACAGAGTATCAGCTGCTGGAATTTATTGTCAGCTGCCATTCAGAGCAACCTGCATAAAGGGCTCAGTGTAAACTGATAAAATGCACCTTTTAAGAGCCACAGGCAGGTAAAACTGATGAGCATGCAAGATACAGATGGCTCAGCTGGACTGAAGGGATCACAGTGGCAAATCAGAAGCAGCCTGGCCATAAGCACAAAGCAGAGGCATCTTCCTACCTATGTTAGGTAGTGCAAGACAAGCTCCAAACAGAACTTACCAAGGCCAATGTCAGTAAAGCCCAGTGTGGACAGACACCAGCACTGCTGAAATCTGCAGGGGCTGGTCCATTTCAGAAAAAAAATACCAGTGAAGAAATACTGAGAGGAATACTTGCCAGAGTATTTCCTTATTTCGTGCCAGAGACAAAACTTATGTGGAGCAGCATCACACCACCTTTGTGCTCCCTTTTCTCATTCTGACACAAGAGTGACATACACCATACACACTGATCATTTGTAGTTCATAGGTAATGGTGTGTGTTGTAATGCTCTGGTCACACACACACAAAACTTTAGAAGTGTTGTATTGGTGTAAGGTTTTGGTTTCGAAACACATTGTTTAGAGCAATTTTTTTCCTGTGAGAAAGTATGATTTCTTTTTCCAGATGTAACTGGGGAAAAAAAAAAAAAAAAAGAGAAAGTAAATAAAAAAATAAAAATGTGGAAAAGTAGAAGTAAAGAGAAAGAAACATTTTTCCTTACAAATGGAAAGTCTACTTCCTGACTGTATGTTTGAGGACAGAGCAGCCAAAGCACAAACACTAGGGCTGACTAGAAATCAGGCTTTTGCAAAGATTTAGTGCACAGTGTTGGTTCTTGAAAAGAGAGTTTCATTTTTTTTCCTTGACTGGGACTTTTTTATTAACTAAACTGAGCTGAGAAAGCATTCTTTGTCCTGCTGAAGTGTCACACATTAGTGATATTTTAAAAATAGAGACCATGGAAATGTAAAGCTGCTGGGAAGCTGTGATGCGCACTGGATGTGCAGATACTGGGTGCCTTTGCCTGTGCAGTGCCCTGACATGAAGCACACTGCAGAGGCATAACACAGACTGTGGTTTCTCACCTCCTTATCATGCCTGATGTGAAAGGGAAAAAAGGTGAAAGAGGGACACGAGGGACACAAGGGAAAGGGGTTGCAGTCTCCCTGGTACCAGGGCAAAGGACTCCAGGACTGGAAGTGCTGGGCAGCTGCAGTGCCAGCTGACTGGAAGATCTGGGAGCCTGTACTGTCTCTACTGCCCCTGCTCCCAGTCCCTGAGAACTGGGTGCTTCCAGGAAGGTTTTGGAGCACAGCCCTGCTGAGCACACATGTGATGTGTGAGATGTGGGTGTGAGCACTCTGGTTGCACACACACTGCTTGATTCTTGCCAGTAGTGTAATGAAAAGATACAGTGTCCACACACCCAGCCTCATCCAGGGAGGCCTTCTGGCAGCCTTGATCACAGCTTGCAGATCTGAAAATTCCTTTCTTCTGCAGGTAAAAGCTGAATTACTCTAATCATATAGCCATGCACTCACGCCCAGCTTTGCAACAGACAGAGTCAAGGTTTTCACCCAGATCTCCTGAATGACCCAGTCCCCACACAAAACTCTCAGAGGTCTCCGTGGCAAAGGGGACACAGAATTCCTGCTGAGCCTGTGGTTTGCCTCTGATGTACTTGATGCCTTGCAGGAAGAGTGCAATGCAGTGCCAAGGTCTCTTCCTTCAGCAGCCAGAGACCTGAGACTGTGTGTTTGCATAAGGAAGCTAGAGCTGAAAAGACTGAATGCTCTTTGCTAACACTGTCTTTGGATGATCTGTCTGCATCAGAGGCCCAGCTACCACAAAAAAAAAGGGGTCAAAATGGCAGAGATGGGTAAACTGGATGAAGACATGCTCACATACCCAGCCATCTCTGGGAACTCCCTCGTACCTCAACAATTTTCTTGTGCCCCTAAACACACCTCGTCCTTCCTTCTGCTATGTGATACTTTCCCAAAAGAATACCACAATCTTATAAAAAATCTTCCCTGCTTTCTTCATGCTGAAAAAACCACCTCCCCCTCCCCCCCCCCCGTGTTTTCTTCCCAATGAGTTTAACATTACATCCCCACAAGCTGATTACCTTTGGGCCATGAATTTCTTCCCTGCTCCTGAGGTGCCTCATTCCTGCTACAGCACAGTGGCCTGGGGGAAATGCAAGCTACCGAGTGCAGCCTCACTGGAGTGTGCTGGCTCTCTGTTACCCTGCTTCCAGCCACTGAAACTGCCTGGTTATGCGGCAACACACTGGCAGCATGTCTTTCCCAGGTGCCTCGCAGTTGCAAAGAGGCCATATAGGTACAGGTATATATATACGTGTATATATATGTATGTGTGTGTGTGTATATATGGCGGACATTCACTCCCATACCCACAATTCATGCAAAGCTTAGATTCATCTGCAATGTAATTATCAACAAACATCTTTTAGGGCAGCTGACAACTCATAGGGGTAAATCTTGACATGACAAAGCACAGGGCACTCTGAAATATTAATGCCATGCCACCACCCCACAAAACATGAAATCTCTTCCCTCCCACCGAAACCCCCAAACACCAAATCAGAGCCCAAGCCAGACTACAGCTCAGCAGCAATTCTGTGGCTCCTGGTGCACACCTGAGCTACAGGCTTCAGAGATAAACGATCTTCCTGCAGAGTCAATGGTCTTGCTCCTCTTTTCCCTGCAGAGTTAATTCAGCTTCATGGGGGAAGCAGACTCATTGACAACGTAGTTTATTAGGATCCAGCAATGATGTGACTCATGTCCCAGGAAAGCCAGATGAAGGATCAGCTGACATAACCAACACTGATGAGGCAGAGGACCAGACCTAGCTTGGCCCTCTGTACAGGTGAGATGATTGTGAATAACTGGTGGTGCTGAAGTGACACACGACCTTATTTACTTTCACCAGAGGTCCCAGAATGGTGCCTTCCAGTTCAGCCCTTTCCACCTGTCCTCACCTGCTTTGTAGGAGGTAGGGCAACTTGAGTTGAACAGGCAGTGGGAATGCCTTCAGACAAGACAGATCCTCCCCCCCACCCCCCGTGTGTAAACAGAGATTAGATCCACAGATTGCTGAGAAGCAGAGAGGTTTGAGATGCTGCAATTCTGGTTTGATACTTGCTAGGCAGAGAGAAGCTGGTTTATAACACTCCTGTGCCTGCTGCCCTTCCCTGGGGGTTCTCTTTCCTCCTTATCCACACATTTTGCAGGGCATACAAAACAGAATGTGATCTTCTTTGTGTAATCTCACCATAACTGTGGGCAATATTAGTGCCCTTTAGCTTTAAGACAAAGGTTTTCTGCAATGACAAGCTGTTTCTGCTTAGCAAAGGAGCGGCCAAGTGCTGTACAATTATAGGTCCTTTCCTGAGCCCACATGCAGCCTCAGTCTGCCCATTCAGGAAAATAAGATTATAAGGATTTTTGCCAAATGCTTGAATGTCTGCAATATTACAGTAGTATTGCTGTTGTTTGAATTTGGTATACCTCAGCTGACAAACGTGCATTTCTTCTGCCTACGTTTTTTTTACCCCCTCCCATGCTGTGCTTTCTAGACATCTCCCTTTGAATACTTAACCTTTGGGATCCTTTCTCCTCAGGTGCATGACTAGCCCCCATCTTTTCTTCTTCCTCCCTGCCCGAGCAAGATAGGTTCCTTTTGCATCACTTCTTTGTTCTCTGTGGTATTTGCAACACCCTCCCAGGCTTATATCACCTGTGAATTCCATTCCTCCTGGTTGTGTTTTCCCTGTCTTTTCAGCACCTAGAATGACGAAGCCTTTTGTGCTGCCGTTGCTGCAATTGAACCTGATACTTGAAAGGAGGAGAAAAGGTTGGAATAAACTGCCCTGATGATTCATCCCTGGGGCTGAAAGATTTGTTCCTTTGATATCAGTCCCTTGATCAGAGCTCTGCTATGTTATCTCTGTCTGGAGAGACTTAATTCCTAGCACATTTGGGCTAGTGGAATCCCAGATACCAGAGCCGGTAACTGGAAAAGGAGAACACTACATTCTTCTTCCAGTCTTAGATATGTCAAAGAGTCTTCAAGGTTCGATATCCAGGGCCTATAACCCCCTTAAGGCAGCCTTTGTCTGCATTTAATGCAACTGAGAAACCTCTAACTTTCTTCCCCCCTGCCCAAATCCATCACCTGCTCTCTCTGTAACTTACATGCTTGCAGAGGTATCCCAACAGCTTCTTTATGCCTTGTGTCTGCCACATCCCCATGAGATGCTGAAGACCCTTTCACCATTCCCTTATGAGACTGTGCACTGATCCACTGGTCATGGAGCAAGATGAGTGAAAACCGTGGAAGGAACATGGAAAGTGTACCTTGAGCCTAAGTCCAAATCAAATGTTGTGGTCAAAACCTAATATCAAAGTGCTGGCTGAGTGGGATGTACTTCCAGGAACTGACAACTGAACTGGCAGAGGAGCCATGGAGACCCACAGTTTTCTAAATTAGGTTTAAGTGGGTATTCTTTGCAAAATTTGTCTAGGAGCAAGTTTGGAGAATGTCACAGAGGGACCACATCTCTGTAGGACCAGGTGAGTTTTCCAGTGGTGGGAGAGTGTTTTCTCTACACACACATTTAGATTAAAAAGCTGTGCATGACACAAAATGGTTAAACATGATTTGAGATTTCAAGCCTTCAGACAGATTGGTGCCGTGGCAATAACTATCAATAAAAATCCTCACAGCTTTTGTTAAAGAGAAGGGGAAACAGTTCAAGTACTAAAAAAAATGTAAGCGTTAGAAAAATCCTCTCCTCCCTTCCTTTTGGGGACAAAATATACCACAGATGACATTAACAGCAGTTAAGATCCAGGGAAGTTAGACATGGTGGACCTGGAGCGGAGCCTTGCTGTAACTTCATATGCAAACTTATTTCTTCCGAGTGAAAATTCATATTGAACAGGGAGGAAGCTCCACCTTCCATTTCTGATGCTGCACTCTCACATCTCTTTCAGTTGGTGGCACACACCTGGCATGGACAGACACTTTGGGAAGTGGGAAACACACAGCAGCATCAGAATGGATGAGAATTTGCTGTATTTGCCATAACTTGTAGCCATACAGCCAGAGAAATTGCTTTGGCTAGTAACCACAGATGCCTTTTACACTTGAAGAGAGAAGGTAAATAGGGGTTTGTGAAGGATGTGTGAGAGCAGAGGAGTCTACTACATTTCAAGAGGTGTTGGAATGAGATTAAAAGTGGTTGATGTGGTAATATTGTCCAGGTCTTCTCTTCTGCCTACAGCAATCACATCTTTTTTTGGCAAAATGGGAAGTAAAATCCTACAAGTGAGACCCAGGAGACTGTGGGAGTGCTAGCAACACTGACAGATCATTTTTTCCAGTTTCATCTTCTTCTTGGCATCAGTGTCAAACTACAGTTCTCTTTGAAGGCCTCACTGTGTGAAGGACTCCAGGAAGGATGTATGAGCAGAAAAATCCATCCTATGGTAATGATCAACAGCTTGTCCTAAACTGCTTTGTTGGAAACTAAGCTCATTCATTCCCTGGCCTGTACATTTTTTCTCACTACACAGATTTAAAAAAAAAGAAGGGAAGGTTCAGGAAGGGAAGGTTCGGGAAGGGAAGGTTTAGGAAGGATTGGGAAGAGAAGAGAAGAGAAGAGAAGAGAAGAGAAGAGAAGAGAAGAGAAGAGAAGAGAAGAGAAGAGAAGAGAAGAGAAGAGAAGAGAAGAGAAGATAAGATGAGGGGACAGAGGGAGAGGATTTAAATTCATATGTATACATATATGTATGGGTCTGGCACACATTTTAATTTTTACCTTTCACTGATTTTACAGAAAAATTTTGCACAGCAAAATAAGTTGGGCTTTTATTACTCTGAGTAATTTAAGAGAAGGGGCCCTCTGCAGACTGTTCCCTTTCTTCATGAACTAAAACTGCTTAACATGTGAAGTTGTGTCCTAAATTACATTTACAGAAGGAAAAATTGAAGGCAGCTAGGAAATACTTATGAATGTTATTTAAGATTTGCAGACTTCCTAGACCCTCCCCCAGTCTTTTTAGGTAGGTGTTACCTACCTCCATCTTTCTGCCCTGAGGGGTCTTAACTTACTTTTTTTATTGCTCTGGATGGCTGCTATGTACAGCAAAGTAGCAGTTCTGACCAGCCTTAGGCTGAGAACAGTGGAAAAAGAGAAAAGGAATAGTTTTTCTTTTCTTTCTCTATATGATCACCCAAACAAAATTTGGCTATATTTCCTCAGTGGGAAGTTAATTTACCCCTTTCAGAATTTTCAGCCCAGTATGACACACCCAAAAACCCCAAAAAGTAGCAGCACATTTATGATTTTTCTGAATAAATTCTCCTTTTCCCTACCAAGCCTCAGTTCAGGAAGGCCATGTGTGTTAATGGGGGGAAAAAACCCTTTTTCTGGTGCAGACTCATTAACAATATTTATAAACAGTACAAGGTCATTGTAACATCAGGCAAGCACATGGATCTTACTAGATTACAGCACAGTTTCACAGAAAGCAAAGAAAAAATGTAAAAAAATAATCACTCACTAAAAGAAAAGTCTTCTGAGAAAAATATTGTGCTTTAAGAGAAGCAAATTCAAGTTCAAGTTACTATTAAAGCATTAACATGCTGAACAAAGTGGTTAAAAGGGCAACAGAGTGGTAATAATGTTGTAATGTGGAAATGTTTTAGCTACTTTGCTTCTTATCCTTCAAACTGCATTACTTTTCCAATTTTTTGCTCTTCAGATTAAGCCATCACTATTAATAATGATCACAACAACCCTACAAATGTTTAAACAAAGCAGGGCATTTGTTTGAGGCTTAAAAAAAAAAAAGGAGAAATATTAGAAAACAATACTATCAAAGCCTTTTTTAAAAAACAACTGTAGTAACACTCTTTGAATAATTAACCAACACCACATTCAGCAAGTTCTAGGAGTGAAAAGCACACTTTTTTAAAAAGCCAACTTGGACAGAATAAAATACTTGTTCGCCAATATTAATAGTTGTGGAAAGAGACTGTATGGCCCAAAAGGACTCTGGAGGGTTGCCAGGTTCTCACCTGCCACACAGGCACCTCTGGGAAGAAGTGCTCCCCTCCCATCCCCTGAGTGTGCTCTGGGGAGGCCAAGCTTCCAAGGGACTCGGTGTTTTCCTGGTACAGTGGTAGCAAGAAGGGCATCTAAACCATGGCAGCCCAAACTGCCACAGCTCTGCCAGCCAAAGAGAAACGTACAAGCAGTGAGACTTCTCCTGGTGGCATTGGCTGGGCTGCATTGTCACTGAGGAGGCTGTGAGGCAGAGCTGCACCAAGAAGTGGTGAATCACAAGGGCTCAAACTGTGACTAAATATCCAAGTCTGTTCAGGTTGCTGTCAGATTTAACTTTCAGTTCTTGTTTTACTATGTCCACGCCGTAGATGCCAAGCCTTATTTGCATGTTAGCTGCCATGGGACAGTGCCAGAACAGACACCTCAGAATCAGTGTCTTTATTCAGACCTCAGCTCTTTCATTTGACTCTGAGTCCTTCTTCAGGAGAAACTAATAGCCCTGAGCTACTCTGACCTGTTCTGCAGGCTCACCTGACAATTGTCAGGCTACTGTTTCATTGCTATGACTGCTGGAGAGTTCAGTGCCATCTCTGAGGAAGCAAAGGACTTAGCTGTTAATGAAAGATCATGGTACTGCCATGCTGTGAAGAATTCACCCTCTTTTTGGTAAAGAAGTGTGCTTACAGCTTCATGGTACAGAAGAGTAGACAAAGGTTGTTTAAGATATCAAAAAGCCCTCTGAGACAAGAGCATGAGCCTGGGAATCATTTCATGGAGGTCATTGTCAGATAACAGTGAGTATTTGGGCTCAGTCTGGAATAAAACAGTACCAAACCAACCAGGCTTGGTTTGATGCCAAGCCACATCTGTGTCACATGTTTTGTGGGGGACATAAGCTGCTCCCTCAGAGGTGCTGCTGCTCTGAAACCACAGGCACTGAGGCCCTGGGGCTCCCTCTGCTCCTCTGCCCCTTGGTCCCCCTCCTGCCCCCAGGGAGGTGACTCCCTCTGTGCTGCCCCACTCACTGGTCCAGCTGGGTGGGTGGCTCTGCTCCCAGGAGTGATACCACCCTCCTCCCCGGCTGCTGCCCAGAGGGACTTTGTAGTGCAAGTGACTACTCTGGTTTATTATGGCCTCTGGGCACTTTGTAGGAAAGATCCCAGACACCTTCAGAAGCAGCTGAAATCAATGAGATCAAGTGTGAAGTGCTCAGGCAGTGAAACTTCCAAAAGCTACACAGACACTCACTGCCACTCACACCAGCACTCACATCATGTTTTCTGCCAGGTCTTCAGGTTCAGCAATCTTAAAGAGATGTTAATACCTCCCAGGTCTTCTACCTTGGTTTCATATCCTTGCTGCACCTAAGGCCATGAAAACTTGTACACCAACATATGGTAACAGGCCAGGCATAAGTAAGAAGGAGAAGCATAACATTCTCCTTGACTGGTGGCACTGGAGCTGCCCAGTGGAGTCCCAAGCTCTGTACAGCTCATGTAACTCGTGCTTAATCAGCTAGGGCCTGAGGGCAGATGTGAGGGACAGTGATCTCAGCTCTTGTGGCACTGCAGTTCTGAAATGTAGAATGATTCAGAAGGGAGGCATGAGCCAAGGCCAAATTGTAGAGGCTGTTGCAGCATAATTGACATATTCAGGATATTCTTGGGTTTCTATTGAGGCAGATGTGCTCAAAAGCCCTTTTTTGCTTTAAGTTTTTCACATAAATTTAACATAAAAACCTGCCGTTCTTGCGCAGAGATAGGTCAATCCCCACAGTTTGTAAAGTAAAAAAGTGTTTAATGCAAACAGAAAATATAAAACTCAGTGTCAATTTAAACAGTCTCTAGCCAGATCCTTAGCTTCCTCCAGTTTGCACCTCATGGAAAAGTGTCTCTACAGACAGGGAAGCTAGGACTAGTGACCTGCCATGGGGCACAGAGCAGTGCAAGTCCTGGTAGAATTGGTGTTCTATGTCCTTTTAAATTGATCTAAATTCTACTTCCTATTTCTGTTGCTTTCCCCCACCTGTCTGTATCTTCTTCCTGCTGATATTCGAACACTCACAGCAAGCAGGTGTCCCTCTCTGGCCTGCTGGGCAGGTACTGGGATGCTGGCCCAGGCTTCAGATGAAAGCAGCAACAAGCATTTGTGAAGTAATGAGGTACAGAGGCATGAGAGGACTGTCCATTTGAAATAATTTTACACTTCTGTGGATCAGCACCTTTAGTGCTGACCTTCTGACAGGAGGCATGCACATGTTCTGGTGCCAAAGCAAGGCTGGTTCTAGCAACAAGTATTTTAATTAACTCTGGGACTTCCGCCTCTCTATTGAAACAGACATTAGTGAGAGACTCATAATGTCTTTTGAGATTAAACTAATAAAAATTTCCTTAATACAGGCAGAACAAAACCTGCTGATGAGAGGGGACTGAAACAAGCCCAATCTGCAGGCCTGTAGCTGAATTCTGTAGCTCACTCACTTCCTTTTAGTTATTTAATGAACAGCTCTGCAGGTGCCTGTCCCCCTTGGGTAGGCCATATGTCAGGAAACATCAACTAACCCTGTCTTAAAGGAAACTCTTCATCTCCTTTATTCCAACCAACCTGCAGCAACCCCGCAAGGCCAAGGCTACACAAATGAAAGGATGTGCTTTAAAATGCCATGAGCAAGCAAATCTGTTAGCTGCGGACCTTACGTACACTTGATTTTTTCCTAGCTCCCCAGTGAAAATGTCTCTGCTGTTTGTCCCCCCAGAGACCAGACATCTCAGACCTCTGAGTCTGCTCCGAAAAGTGAGATCTGGTGCTGGATGTGACTTGCCCAGTGTTTCTGAGTTTGCTCTGGCACAGGTTTGTTGAAGATGGGCCAAACACATTTTCAGTGGGCTGCCTCAAAGGCCTGTATGAAGGAAATTCCTTTGCAGTTAAAATAAATAAATAAATAAATAAATAAATAAATAAATAAATAAATAAGGTATGTTCTAGCCCCCAGCTCTAATTCTTACTCATTCCCCCCCTGTTCCATCTCTGACATCTGCACCAGGAGTGTGGGAAGTGCTGCCAGGGGAGTAGGGGGTGACTGTGTGTAACCTCAGGCCAGGGTGTGGGTTTGGCTGGCATGGAGCAGCTCAGCACCAGATTTCCCTCCTGTCCTCTCCCCCTTGATGGAGACTGGCTGGGATGTGTTCTTCCAAAGCTGTCTTGTACAGGACATCTGTGTTTATGGGATTTTGAGGCAGCACAAGCTCAGCAGAGCCCAAAGAAGCAAGCAGGAGGGAGTCATCCTGGGGCTCTGGATCAGACCCTGCTCAGGTATGACTGAGGAACCTGCAGAATGGGAAGAATTCAGAGGGGACATATTTCAGCCCTGATGCCCTGTGCGACTTTCCCTCCCCCTTGCTCTGTCCCCACCCCACCGATCAGCCTCTTTAACATGACAAAGAACCCGGAGGAGCGGGCCACGGTGAATATTGCGGTCCGGGGCAGGGAATGGCCGGCTATAAAGGCCTGTCTGCGCTTCGGGGCTCCCTCGGCTTGCTGGTGAGACCTGCCCCCAGGTGAGGGTGACATCTGCTGTGAGGTGGGGGACCCGCCCCTTGAGCTGCTCCCCATGTGCGCACAGCTGGCGCTGCCCCCGTTCCAGGCGTACCCCGGCGGGGCTGCCATGGGGTGCCTGGAGTTTTACTGGAACTCGGCGGGGGAGGCCGCACAAGCCCCCACAGCGGCCGGGCCGGAGGGAGCCGCCGGGGCCAGGCAGTCTCCGGAGGCAGGAGGGAGGAGGCACACAGCAGGTAAGGCCTTTCAGATAAATCCTGGAGCTGATCGCCGGGATACCTCTGGTCCTAGGTCAGGCTCCAATGACTTTGAATGAATTTTTCTCTCTCCCTGCCTTGGTTTCCTGGTGTGTGACCTAGGCAAACTGCGGTGTGGTAGGCAAGGAGGAGGGGTTACATTGGCCAGTCACACCACTTTTCCATGCTGCTTTTCTTGGGTGACTGTGGACCGGTTTCCTAAACCTCACCAGAGCCTGCAAGAGTCGAGGCAGTGTCAGGTCTGTTCTCCAGGCCAAAGGGCAGTGTGACTACTGGGTCTTATGGAAGTTCAGGGTTCTTGGGGCAGGAATGTCTGAGCATCCTTTCAGTTAAATGCTGTCATGTGTGCTGTTGAGAGAAACAGATCCTGGAGATACTTCTTGTAGCATCCCTTATCCCCTTACAAACTCCTTGCACCTTTTATGTGCTTATTAAATATGAGCCAAGGCCTGCTCTGAATCACTGGGTGCTGGGAGATCTGCTCCGTTTGAATCCAGCCTTCTTACTCACTGGTTATTTCATTTTGCCATTTTCCTCTATTTCCCTCTTCTTTCTGTGCTCTTGTTGCTTTGCCTTGTCCTTTTATACCAAAAAGTCCCAGGCCTCACGGCAGTGACTTTTCTGTTCCTGCCATTCCTCTCCCACTCCAGTGAGTGGCAATAGAAGAGCTGATAAAAGCAGGTTTTCACCCAGCCCCGCGTAATGGTCAGCAGGGCGACGCTCTAGCAAGGTAAATTGGTGGGAGGGGAACCAGGTTTTGGGGTGCCACTTTCAAGCTGTCAGTTGCTGTAGAAAGCTACAGGCTCAGGCAGCGTGACTGTGTCTACTTGGCACATGGCTATCTGCCATGCAGCTTGGAGAAAGGCTTGGGTTCTCTGCATGCTGCCTGCCCGACAAAGGCAGCAGGCAGATGGACTCCTTTGTGCCCCTGGTGGGCCTAGTATACAGACTTAAACCCATATTCAAACACTCTCCTCTGTACGTCTCTCAGAGAGAGCCCCGTTGTGGAAGTCAAGGCCTACAGATGTCAGGGGCTTGTGGGAGTGGGTCTGCCACAGGCTTGCATGTTCTGTCTGTTGCACTGTTTGTGTTTCTTGCTTCCTCTCTTCTTTACTCTCGTCTCATGGGCGAGGGAGCACTTTCATGGGGGTTTGGGATGACAAGTTGAGCAGGAACCTGGGGCAGCTTTAGTTCAACAGAGTCTTGCTGTGGTTCCCACCTTACAGGAGACCTTCCTGTTTTCCAAGCCCATGTTCCTAGCATAGTCATTTTCTCCCTATAAGGTTTTTACTGCACAGACTGCAGGACCCAAGTATTCTGTGATCCCACATGAGCTTTAGCTTCCCATGCTGCCGGGTCACAGATGTTCAGCTTCCTCAAGGCACTGCAATCTATCCCCATGCACAACACAGGCCCTTGCATCTCTTCTGCTGACAGCCTGTTCCTGCTTGTAGACAGAATCCCTTTGCAGTCCTCATGGCCCTGCTCCCCAGTGCTAGAAACCTGCCCCACTACACCCCTAGCTGCTCACCCAGCCCCTGCTCTGGGTGATGTCATCTCCTAGGCATAGCACATGGTCCCAGCAGGCAAGCCTCAAGTGGCAGGCACCCCAGGGACAGGCATGGCTCTGTAAGGAGAGTAACGAGGGGAACACTACCACAGATGTGGCCACCTTTCTGAGGTCCAACAGCACCCCAAGGCTTTTGAGTGATTGCTTAGTAGGCTCTCAGATTAGGATAGCAGAAGGAAAGGTTTTGTAGGGTGGGTGGGTAGCCCATTCCTCCGGGGGACATTGCCCTGGATATATGTTCTGGAGATTGAGGAGGGTGTCTCAGTGCCACAGCTCTCAGGGTGACTGGTAAGGAGGTTGGGAGACATTGGTTGAGCTCAGTAGTCTGAAGGTGTGTACTGAAATGGCATTGCCCTATTCACTGCACTTCCAGTAGGAGGAGAGGGGATGGACCATGCAGGACAGTTTGCAGAGGAGTAGCTGGAGGAGGTAGGGATGGGCAGATTCATCATTGTAGTTAAGGGAAAGGGGAGTGACTGGTATCACAGCCCTTCAGTCAGGGTAGGCCTGAGAAGGTCTCAGGCTCTCTCAAACCCCAGTAATCTGGCATCTTACACATTTTCTTATTCCTTCAGCCTGAATGACTTTGTATCTTGGCAACTTTTGTCTTCACTAGTAGCCCAGATCGTTCAGGAAGCTTTTCCTTTAGGTTTTCCTTTCCTTTGTCATCAACAGAGACCCCTTAAGATATGTACCAGGACAAATGAGAAGGGGCTTGAATGCTTTCCTCTGCACTCTTGAATTTTGTCCCCTATGCCCCTGGTACAGGACTACTGGCTCCTTTCACCTGTTTCACACATCCACGTTTCCTCTCCTTCTCCACATGAAATTTCTCTCCTTTGTTCTTCTCTCACCAAAATCACCTCTTAGACAAATAGATCCCTCCACCTACATGTGTTTCCAGTAGTGTCACAGTATGTGGTGGGAGACAAAGGCAAACAGGACTGAGCCAGTATCCAATGCCTGATGCTCTCCACCTGCTGCCCTCAGTGTGAGCACTGGCTGCTCTACCCCACCATGCACCCTGGTCAGAGTTTGTTTTGTCTCTATTGAGTGCCTTGGTATTGCTGGGCAGTCAGTTTTGGGGAGCCCACCCACCAGCCCAGAGCTGTACTTGCAGTCATGGTGAGGCCTTTTTACACCACACTCAGACTGAAATACTTCTGAGGCCTTATGGAGGAGGATAGTTCATTGTGAACCAATGTGCCCCACTCTTGCACCACTCTCTGCCCTGACTTTTATGCCTGGCAAAGGGGAGCCATGTGCATCCCAGAGGGGACTGAGCTGGAAAGCTGCTCACTCTCAGTGCACTTGTCTGTGCTCACAGATCCATGAAGAAAGGAGGGTCACACAAACCTTTGCTTCAGGAAAGCTCTTGTCTTGTAGGCAGAGCTCTACAGCAGGCAGGGTGCATGCTCATACCCTTACAGCTAAACATTTTGTCTCTTATACCTTTTCTTACTGTCTTTTTTATTACAGAAGTATCTCCACCTTCATCCAGTTCTGGGAATTTCAGCCAATTCACACCAGATTCAGCCACCAGTCCACATTCGTCATCCTCGTCCCCACAGCCTACAGCTAAGTCTCAGAAGGGCAGAGAATATGGTGTGGAGGGGCTGAGGAAGACCAAGAGCCGTACGGCTTTCTCCAAGGAGCAGCTGCAAACCCTGCACCAGCGCTTCCAGAGCCAGAAGTACCTCAGCCCCCAGCAGATCCGGGAGCTGGCTGTTGCCCTGGGGCTCACCTACAAGCAGGTGAACACAGAGACTTTGACCCACAGTATAATCTCACAGTGGCTGAGTGGTCACATAAGGAAGTGACAGGATGGAAGGATGAGCCCTCAGCAGGGACTGAGGAAAGGTGCCAGCTGACAGTCACTCCCCTGCTTATTCATGCCCAGAGATCAGAAGTACTTTTTCTGATAGAGGAGTCAGTGGCACCTCATTTGGGCCTCCCAAGTCAGGGGTCAGTTAAGGGTTCTGTTGGCAACACCTGTAGTAGAATTGCAAACCCAGTGATGAATATGTTATTTACCACAAGCAGTCTCTACCCTGGGCTTTACAGCACTTCACAGATTTTTCCATGCACTGTGAACTTCACAGAAACCCTGGCATGCATCAGTTCTCTGAATCACGGGGCTGTGGGGCTGCGATATGCTGAAAGCTCTTGCTAGTGTCTCCCACAGCTTATCTTGTCCAATATCTAATAATGTTCCACACTCAGCACTGCCTGGCTGCTTGACACCTGCTCCCCACTCCATGTGGGTGCTGCTAGGTTCACACATCACTGCCCTTTGGGGTCTCTGCCAATCTCCAGGTAGGCTGCATGTAGGGAAATGATGCTGCCTCACATTATGCCTTCCTAAAGCAAGGGGGGCTAGGCAGTAGGGCACAAGAGCTCGCAGTTACAAGTCCGAAACCTGCCTGGAATATGGATCTCAGAGCTGGGCATGATGGCTTGAATGCCCTGGGACTAAAAAAGTTATAGGTGTGTTGTAAGTGCACACATACAGCACACACTGAACTGGTTCTGTCAGGAACAGGACAGGTGGGACAGTCTGCTCTTTCCCTCAATCCACATCCCTGCAAAGGCTGCTTTCACAGCCCAGACACAGCCTCGGGGGGAAATGGCCCTGGAATTCACCTCAGTAAAGGAGCTTTGAATTTGGGAACTGCTGGGTACAAGGAGCAAGTCTGTCCCTTCTATGTTCACAAGTATGCAGAAACGGTGTCTTAGAAGTTTGCCTGTAGTGCAGGGGATTTGTAGAGGTGTCAGTGGATCTGATTTACACCAGTCATTCACCTCCATGATTGGAACGAGTCGATTTGTCACAACTATCCCCGTGTCTTGACACAGAGCCACCCCCTCCCCCATCACACTAGCACTAGCCACCTGCTGAGGCTGCTAGACAGACCTCTCCCCGTGGCAACAACCCCCAGGAGTTCTTAAAGGCTTTTATCTGCTGCTGCCCATGTATCTCTGCCATCTGGTCACTCTCCCTCTGGTTCTTCCTGCTTGTGAATTTGGTAACATTTGTTCTTCCTTTGCTGACATTTTCTCCGCTCTCCCTTCCCCACCCAGGTGAAGACTTGGTTCCAGAACCGGAGGATGAAGCTGAAGAGGTGCCAGAAGCACAGCCTGTGGAGTGAACGGGCTCAGTGCCTCACACAAGTAAGAACACAGCACATCCTGGCTCTTCTGTCTGGGCAGATCAGTCCTGTATTTCTTCCATGGGGGCAACTTAAGCATATAAAGTGTCAGTGTACCTAGCCTTCTGGTTTGCTCAGCACAGAGGCACAGACTTGGCATGACTCTCTGTGTACTGCAGGTAACCCAGCAGCAGGCTGGGTATGCCACAGAAATGTTTCCAGGGAAAAGCTGTTTTCCTCCTATTTATGTATAAATATATATGATTGTGTATCCACCCCTGAGCTATGGGAATGGACATAGTTCTTGCCCTCCGTGCCATTGCTGCTGGTCAGGAAACAATATGAAATGTGAAGGGCCCTGGTATGTGTCAGGCCTGTGGACACCAGTGGAGAAGCTATGTGCTCTGACTCACTGCCTTTCCCTTTCAGAGTGGCTTCCAGACCGGTACCTACCTGGATGTGCACCATAAATTCCACCAGGGCTACCCCATCACTGCAGCTGGCAACATCCAAACCGTGCCTACCCCCCGTCAGCACTATGGAGCAGGGCAGAATGCTTACACAATTGTGACCAGCGAGGATGGAGGAGTCTTTGGCAAAGGCGGGGGGACCTGCAGTGTCCAGCAGACAGTGGGCTTCATTGCCCAGCACAAAGTAGACTTTTACCACAGCTGTCCTGGCAGTGTGGAATATCCAGGCTCAAAGACAGGTGATGGCTGTAATTTTCACCACTCAGCCACAATGGGGGCACCTTTCCCAACCACTGCTGGCAATCATCTTTATCACTCCTAAGCGCTGTGGATGTGGGGTACTCGGGCAAATCTTGTTCTCATTTCTCCCTTTCTTATTCGTGTGCAGTCCACCTCAGGGAAACCTTTTAGCTAGAACCTGTTTTGGCATCCAAATACGTGCCTGCAGACACACAGCTGTGCAGAGACCCATTTGGCCCAGTATGCACACACAGCCTGTCCTCTCTGTGCCCGTACATGTGCACACACACACTCCTTCCTTGATTGGCACAGGCAACCAAGCTCTCTTACAGCAAAACCCAAGATCTGGCTACCCAGCTTATGCCCTGGGTCTTCTTAATGATGGTCTTGTAACTTGTCTTAGAGGAAGCACAGGTTCCTTTGGGGGTCTCATTTCTATGTATCACTGTACAGTTTGTGTGTACATAAGATGTGAAGCCAGGGGCTGTATGGAGAGGTGCTGGTTATGTACATTCAACTGAAGTTGGAGAAATCATTGCCATATGCTAGTTATCCATCTGAAGTGTAGACCATCAGTTCTGTATGTCAGCCATGAGGTGAAATGATGAAGTGTTTAATGAAGGGAGATGTGACAAGCAGCTTGCAGAAAGGCTGGTAAGATGGTCTTTTAAGCCCTTCCTTCTAGAATGTATCTTACTGTGCCTCTCCTTGAGAAAACCTAACAGTGCATTCAATTTGGCAAATAAAAAAAAAGTATTTTTTAAGATGCAGTATATATTTTTCTATATCCCTTTTCCCACTGCAATACAGCATTACAATATAAAAACCAGATGGAACATAAATAGCCATAGCAACCGTATGCCATTGTTATTTGATACTGAAACTATAAACAGAGATTTTTCTGTGTTATAAGTGGATCAGTGTCATGACTGTTGACAATGCCAGATATCTCGAGTCAAAGAAACAGGTGAGTAACTATCACCTTCCTTAAGAATTTTCCTGATCCAGCAATATTGAATATGGGTACTGTGATGGAGGTACTATAATTTCTAAACTTAAAACTATGCAAGTGTCTAAGCACCTAAACCCAGGTATGTGTAACAAAGTAATAACAGGCCTCCAGTTCCCAGAGTCACAGGTTTTCTATCACTCTTTTTCTGTCACTCTTTATGATAACAATGAATTTCTCTTAATGCAGCGAAGTAGTTGCCATGGTTAAAAAAGATGAGCATAAAATGAAGGCGGTGATTTCTGTGGCTGGAGTAATAAGAGGCATGGTCTTCTCTTGGCAAAGATGATCTCTGAGGTCTCTGTACCTCACAGCTGTTTGTTCCCATTCCCTCATGGCAGACACTGACCCAATGGTGCTGACTCTGGCTGTTTTCATTAATCTTCCTCACAGTATCTAGGATGGGGCTGTGTTTTGGTTTTGTGCTGAGAAGGGGATTGATAATACAGAGATGTTTTCATTATTGCTGAGCAGGGCTTGCACAGTGTCAAGGCCTTTTCCGCTTCTTATTATCTCCCTGATGGCAAGAAGGCTGGGGGTGCAGAAGGAGTTAGGAGGAGACACAGCTGGGACAGCTGACCCCAGCTGACCAAATGGATATTCCATCTCATATGGCATTGGGCTCAGTGTAGAAAGCTGGAGGAAGGAAGAGGAGGACATCCAGAGTGATGGCATTTTTCTTTCCAGGTAGCCATTACATGAGATGGGGGCCTGTTGTCATGGAGGTGGCCTGCCCATGGGAAGGGGTGAATTAATTCCTTGTTTTGCTTGTTTTGTGTGTGAGGTTTTTGCTTTACCTATTAAACTGTTTTTATCTCGACCCACGAGTTTTCTCGCTTATACTCTCATGATTCTCTCGCCCATCCCAGTGGTGGGGAGCGATCCAGTGAGTGGCTGCATGGTGCATATTTGCTGCCTGGCATTGAACCCCAAGACATGGCCAGTATGATTTGGGGCCTTTTGTATGGTGAGTCATATAACCTTGGCACAGCCCCCACCCCTTCCCCCTACAACCAGCAAGTGGCTAAGGTTGGGAAAGACTGTTCTTGGAACAATTAGAGGGGTGGGAACAATTAAGCCAACTGAAAAGGGGCTGGTTAACATCGGAGGGTGGACTACAAAAGCAGTACTTATCAGGGCTCTCACACCAGTAAGAGGATATTTTTCAGTTCTTTTTGAGCCGACAGTGGTGTTTACTTACCTGAATATCATCTAAAGCCTTTCCATGCCAACTCATCAAAAGGCTGCTGTGGGTGAAAAAAAGTTGAGCTTGCCACTAGTCCTCACTAATAATTCTCTGGAAAAGGAGTCACATGTCATGCCCTGCTCCTTCAGAGATGCTTTAGGACAAGGCAGGATTTTGCTGCGGAGGCTCTGGGACTGGCTTGCAGAAAGCTGCTGTCCTAGCATCACTTGTGATCTCCCTGCTAATGACCTTCAGCAAAGTAGTGCTAAAAACACTACCAAATCTTGCAGTTTCCTCAGAGACACAAAATTTTTCAGAGGTCACAATTCAAAGACAGACTTTATTGCCGCAGGAGGTTATGGAGTCCAAAAGCCTGCAGCAAGCCCCAGAGGCAAATAAACAACTTCCAGGAAGGGAGGTCATTGATATCTGCTATAGCAGGAGCTGCATTCCCAATGTCCTGCGTAAAAAACAGCAGGAATGCAGCTTCTGTTAGAGGGAGTCCCCTCAGCCCCAGCCAGCCAGAGGGACACTGGGGACTTGAATTCTTTTCTGGTCGTGGGGCTCACTCAAAGCAGAAGTCAGAGTGTTGTAATTTGGATAAGATTCAATAGTTTATACGCTGCCCAGCTGCTAGAGCAGATGGACCTTGGTCAAATATGAGAAATTAATTCTAGCCTGATCCTGAAAGAGATTCACAGATATGACCCGAGGGTGCTTCTCAAAATTCTGGATAGCATGAAGATAATATGGCCCTCACAGGTAGGAAAAAACTTGGGGCTGAGGTTTCTCAGGGTTTTTTTAAGGTTTGTTGTTTTTTTGTTTTTTTTATGAGTTCAGTTTTGTTTTTTGTTTTTTAATGTCTAAATGTCATGATTTGGAGTCCTTCATGCCACATGACTATTCAGTATCAGCCAATATGCTGCTGCCCTCTGATGACGGGCCAGGCAAGAGACGTGTGGCAACGCTTGACTGAAAATTTCCAAAACCCTGTTAGCTCAGCCTTCGAGTCATGTGCTGTAGTTAGATAACTAAATATGTTTACATATGCCTGTAGGGAAGAGCCTATTAAATCATGACTTTTATCTACACTGGAGAGACTGGGGCTCTGAGCCCTTGCTCATGGGTCACTCAGAAGAAACACACGGCTTGTAAAACAGTGCTCCAGGCCACATTGACATCGAGAGCAAAGTCACTTGCACCACTCTACCTGCTTGGTATTTTGCCTGTGGGACAGCTGGAACCCAATGAACTACAGAATAAAACACTGGTCTATGTAATCTGTACCAGATCAAATTTCCTCTGTTTAGGTGGGATTCTCTACATCACTGGAACTACATCTGCAGCTTTGGTAACAGAGTTGTCATTGGCAGCTGGAGTTTTGTCACTGCAGCGATACTGTGAATGTGCAGTGTATTCCCACAAGCTGTAATGTATATGAAGAGTTCCAAATCATTTTACAGCTTGATCCTAAAAAGATTTGCTGGCAAGGCAAATCATGGTTGCAGTGTGCAGAAATCACTGTTACACAGCTCAATCGCGAGAAGCAGCAATCCTAACAGAGGTGTAATGTATCCTTAGCAGAAAGCTTTTGCTGGCATGCACTTACAGCCTCTGAGGAAATGATACAAACGCTTCTGCACGGATGAGGCTGGAGGCACCTGCATCTCCACCAGTTTTGGTAGTAGTGCCCCATTCCTTGTGCAGTTGTTTCACATGATGATGTGATTCAGGCGCGTGAAGGTAACAGAAGAGCACACCAGCTCTGTGGAAAGGCACAGTCCTGCTTAATTCCACAATCTCTAGAATCACTTTATGAACTACTAGGAGTCCTTTCCAGCCTACCTTCCAAAACTCCAACAACAGCTGCTCCACACGTTCCCTCCAGCTACATGTGCTTGCCAAACCTGCACCAATCCAGGCTGAGCAACCAGGGGGAAAACACAGCCATGAGGGAACACTCAATTTCCACAGAGCACTCCCATAGCACGTGGATTAACACAAACCACAACACGCAGAGCAATCATTCTCAGCCCCAGGGCTGTTTTAGCAACAATATCTGTTTCTGCAGAAGAACATCTGTCAGCAGAGTTCTGGCTATCTCCTTAGCCTTGCAGCAGAGACATGGAAAAAAAACCATAGAAGCAACACAGGTAAACTGCAGCAAGTGTCCTCTGCAATTGTTCTGCAACAATCTGTATATGTTCTTTCTTTAGAAGTAAAGATTGCATCTTAAAAGAGCCATAAAAACATAAGCTGCTAATTTTAAAGCCGAAAGACAAGGCATAGTGTCAGGAAAATTAATTCACAAATACCAGAGGTCTATGTCCAAAAAGGAGACAGAGGAGTCCTGTAACTTTATTCAAATGATGGGAGAGGTCATGGGCATTTCCCATGGGGTCTCTCAAATTTTTAGGACACAGCCTTCTTTTTACCTTAATTTCCCAGCTGCATTTACCTCTCCTTCCCCATTGGATGAGCAACCTGAGAGGTACAGACTTCCTGAATTGCTTAATACAAACCTCCTTTCTACTGTACAACTCCCCTCTATTCATTTCTTTGTGTCTTTTTATCTAAATCCATGAATTAGCAGAGAGTGAGTAACAGTCTGTGTCAATTTAGTGGAATTGCTATGGAATTCATGGTTCCTCCCATTGCTTCTTTCACCTCTCAGTATCTGGATTTATCGACCAGCAGGGCCAGTTTGTTTGTAAAGACACCTCCTTCTCATTCCTTTCAATAGAATGTATGACTTTTATAGGTGTATGGTTCAGCTTTATTTTTTCAAGGCAATTGTTGAAATGAATACTATTGGCCAGAGAATTACCCAGAATTCATACACACTGATACTGGGATATGTATCTTCCATCCAGATGAGAAGGAGAAGGGATCTCTGTTCTCTAATATAGAAAACCACATGAACCTGACATTTCCCCCTCTTCCAGGCCAGATTTACCTTTTTGTGCTGTTTTAAGGTTGGCAGCCCACACATATGAGTGACTAATTCTTTTGTCCTCCTCTACACAGGCTCATGCCTCTGCTTTTCTCTCCTTCCTGTACTGATTTTGTACCTTGCCTCAGGAGCAGAGGATTGCAGCATTGCAAAAGGAAAGAGGGGATATGCTTTTGGATCCACAGAAGCAGGTTCTGTTCAGCAGAGGACCTGTAGCAGTTTGAGCCCAAGCAGTCAGCTGCCAATTTAGCTAATTGTCTGCTGCCAGTTTAGCTAATTGTGCTCCCTGGGAGTACCTGCTGAATTGCCCCTTTCAGACAGATGAAGGGCTTCAGTGGTGTAGTGTAACTTTAAAGAACCTGGGATTGAACCCAAACACAACTTTTGCTAGTTGGAGGATGAGTCAATAGCAGCTTGGTTCTGGTTTTGTTTCAGTGCTGGAGGCAGGAGATTCAGTTACTTACTCGCAGACTCCTGTTGCCAATTTGAGGTCAGCACAAAAACCTCAAGAAGGCTGCAGATTTAATTAAGCAGGATTCCAGGCCTCCAGTTGTGACCTTCTGGAACACCAGCAGGAGGTCACACAACCTCTAGGACACTTTCTTTTGCTCCATCCCCCTTTTTCAATAATTTTTTTGAAGCATTGCTGTTCAAGGGCTAATATAAAAGCATGTTAATACAAGCCAAAGCAGAGAGGCTGAATTAAAACCACAATCTCAATCACCATTATGTAGCAGGTTCAGTTCGTACACCAGGCGGAAACACCAATTAAATGTAGTGGTTTGGTTCAAAATATCCATTACTTACTTGTTATCCTTCTGTAAGACAAGAATTAGGAGAAAGCAAAGCAGGCACAAAACTTACAACAATATAAAGAAGTTTATTAACAGATCTAAAAGAAAGAAAAAAATCAGACTAAATCTTCAGGACACCTCTTTCCCCCAACTTTCTCCCTTCTCACACTGTCACACTAAAAAGACAAGCTTTGAGATTTGCCACCTCTACAACAATCTTTTTCAGCTCACTTAGGGAGAGGAGACTCTCTTGCTCATGGCTATGGAGACACAGGCATGAGCCTGTGAAGAGGAGGACAAAAGAATTAGTCACTCATGTGTGGGCTGCCAACCTTAAAACAGCACAAAAAGGTGAATCTCCACAAAAGACAGTTCTCTCATGGCTTCAGTGTCACAGCGAGACAGCTGCCCAGGGTAGTTCTCTGCTCTCATTTGAATATCCCTTCCCTCGACTTACAGCTTTCTCCACAACTGCTTTTGAGGGTTTCTGCCTTGAGCCAATAGGGTACCATTTTAAGGATGAGCTGTTCAGAAGCAACGGTTCTTTTAATCTGTCTCTGGAAGCATCATCTGTTCTCTAGGAACAGAGGTCTTCTTCTCTGGGAGCACATCTCTTCAAGCAAGCAGCTTATTCAGTTGCCTAACCCTAGAGCCTTTCCCCAAACTCCTTGCACTTGGCAACACACCTGGCATGCTAAAAACAGGCTGATAGATTTCTGTGACTTGCTCCTTTTGAACAATTTCTTGATCCCACCCATGGGAGAAACACAGCAAGATTGGTTTGGTTAGTTATTTCCTCCCTTTTCTCAGTACTGCAAGTCAACCTGTGTAGAATAACCATTCTCGCAGCAGGCTGTTTCAATGCAAGATAGTGACATCATTACAACCTTAAAATAAAGTAATTTATTTCAATTCAAACAACTTTGTAAGAACATTTAACATTAAAAACACTGAACATTAAGCAGAAATGGTAATAGAAGACAACATGCACGTAACATAAAACATGCCTGGTAACACTACAAAAAAACATACTTTATGAAAAACTATTCTTCAACAACAAATATTCACCTCCTTTGCAGTGGAAGCTCTGCTGCAAAACGCACAGGGCAAGGATCAGAGATCACCTGCTCGAAAGGCAGCAAAGAAGGTGAGACTTTAACAACGGACAGACTGTAACAACCTCTGCTGCTCACAGCTGTGACATTGCACACCGGCCTCAATGAATGAGGTTCAATCTCATCAATACCCAAAGCATCTCTGCCAAGGGTTAGCTAAGAACAGACAGGCATGTTTAAACAGAAAACTAGCCCCAGGCAGCAGGGTGCTGAGCCCCTCCAGTACTTAAAACAGGCATAGTGGAAAAGGGGCAAGAAAAACGAATAGAATCTGTATCCCTGAGTCAAGACCCTGGAAATCCCATGGGTGAACAAAATAGATGGGAGAAAAAAATACTCAGACCTGAGACTCATACCAATTCTGGGTCCCCATGGGATGCCAAGGTACCTGGCATTGATTCTGTATAGGAGAGCTTGAAAATGGTGTGCCAGTGTCAGAGGTGTTGTGGAAGTTGAAGGTATCTTCTACCTCCACGCTGACATAATCTATATTGTCAAAGCAGCTGTGATAGAAGTTCATTTGCTGGCTTAATAAACCCATGGTTTGCTGAGTATTGCAGCTTGTCCCACCTTTTCCAAAGAGCCCCTCATCCTCCACAGACACGAATGAGTACAGGTTCTGCCCATTCCCATAAGTCTGTCCGCTGCTGTAAGCCTGGTGCACGTTGGACACAGCCTGAAAGTTCCTCCCGGCGCCGACAGGGAAGACCTGGTGAAACGTGGGAGCTATATCCAGGTATGCAGTCTGATGAACCCCATTCTAGGAGACAAAGAAAGTCGTTCAGTCGTGCAGAACCACAACAACGGCCCATTCTTTTGGATGGCTCTTCCTTTCTCCCCCAGCTCCTCCTCCAGGTCGAACAATAGCACCTTTTTCATGCCCACTGTCCTCCCAATAGGCCAGTAATAGCAGAGATGACAGACTCTTCTCTTAGTAATCTCCAGCTCTAAGTGTCTAGGAACACCAGGCTGGGGGAAAACCAGCTTAAAAGACATGCCACTGTAAGCTCTGTTAGAGAAATACAACTGGCCTGGTAATACTGAGTCCTGTGCATTGTTTGAATTAACAGGTTGGACATGATACACTTCTCCCTGCAGACTGGAGGAGCTGTGACTGGTGGTGGTGGGGAAGTTTACTCACCTGTGATAGATACATCCCTTTTTCCACCCACTGGCTCTCCTTTTGGCAACGCTTGAATTTCATCCGTTGATTCTGAAACCATGTTTTCACCTAAATGTGATGCAGAAAGGACATAAGAAATTAGAGATTGATTTTCAGAGCTTACTAAACGTTCTCCTTTCTACTACAATCCAGTTTCTGCTTGACTTCTACTTCGGTAAATAATTTCAGCAGCAAACAACGTGCAGCAGGTGCAGGTAGCTGTGAAATCACAGAGCTGAGACATGAAAACTAATATTTCTACTCTTTAGATCACCATGGGATCTTCTTTCCTGACTTCAAAAACCCTGCCTAGAACACCAGCCAGGGCAACTGCAGAAATCAGCTTGAACAACACTATCTCACTGCTGTGCCAAGATCAGGGCTCAGGACCCCGGGAGTGAGTCGTTCCTTTAGCAGCTGGTGGAGCAAGGACCCTCTTTCCAGGGAGACACCAAGGTACCACTCCAACTAAGAAAGGCCACTTGCATTGCAGTGCAAGTATCTTTCTACACTCAGAGACAACACATGTCCATACAGAACAGTAACCTGACTCTGCATTGCCCTGCTTTGCTTCTCTGCATGCCCTTTCAAACACCTGCACGGAGTGGGTGGTTAGTGCTGGAACCAAACATATGAAATCTGAGTCATATTTTCACACCCTCTGCTCTCTCACACAAGCAGCAGCATGGACAAGATAATGAAAGAAACTTCTCTCTGGGGTCTAAGAAAACATAATCGCAATAACTGACCCCAAAACTCAGCTGCTGCTCAGAGTAAGATGTTCACCTGTTTGTAGGTGAGCTCAAGGGCAGCAGCCAGCTCCCGGATCTGCTGGGGGCTGAGGTACTTCTGGCTCTGGAAGCGCTGGTGTAGGGCTTTCAGCTGGTCCTGCGAGAAGGCTGTGCGGCTCTTGCCGGCCTTCACCACACCTTTGCCTTGAGCCTTGACCTTCCGCAAAGAGGAGTGGGAAGACGGGCTCCCTGCTGCGGTGGGACTGGTGGCGGAGTCAGGGGTATAGTACTGGGTGAGTGTCCCAGAGCTGGAGGAAGCTGGGGAGAGAGGAGAAGAGAGAACTGGGGTGAGCAAAATAAGGCAGGGAAGACTCAAAAACCTCTAGAGTCCAACTTCTCCGGATAATTTAAGATTGTGACTGCCCTGGGGCTCACAGGGGCTCTTCAGCCGTGGGCAGCGCAGCGCGGGGAGCTGGGCACAGGCCGCCTCGCTGTTCGCCCCTTGGGCCCGTCCCGCCTGGGCAGAGTGGCCAAGCCATCGCCGCCGGCAGCAGCGCTCGCCTCCCGCCGCCCGTCCCCGCGGAGCCGCGGCCGCCTCGCCGGGACCAGGGCTGCCCGCAGCACCGGCATCGCATCCCGGCGCAGGAGGCACACGGGGCACAGGGCTGCTACCAGCCCAGGGTAGCCCGACTGCTCGGCCGGGCCGGCCGCGTACCTGAGGGACTTGGAGTCTTGGCCGCGGGCAAGGGGAGGGCGTCCGGCGCCGGAGCCTCCTCGGCGGGCACGCTCTCCATGCTGCCTGCGGAGAACCAGTAGCAGTCTCCATACCTGGCCGCGCTGGGGTAGGGCATGTATGACGGCTTGGCCAGGTGAGCACTCATGGCCGGGCCGGGCCCTCCTGTCCCGAGCATGAGGCGATGTGGCGGTCGAGACTGCCGGCAGCCCGCGAGAAGGCACCCCATTGAGGGGAGGATGCTTTAAGTCCTCCCCGAGGCCCTCCTGGCCTTGGCTGGAAGGTATTGTCACGGCCATTATCATGTTAAAAGCTGGTTGATTGGGGAGGGAGGGACTTCGAGAGTGTTCAGGGACTGGGGGAGGGCTGGGACACGGGTCCACTCTTGCCAACTTGGCTCCCAGGTGCCACGGTGGGGATCAGTACATCCCTCCCTGCTGGGGCGTGGGAGGGAGATCCATGCTGGCCCCTCAGGGCAGCAGGCATGAGCCGAGTCGCCTGGTGAGTTGGACAGAGCTTGGCAGACACCCCCCACCCCCACATTTCACACTCTTCCTCCTCACAGGTCCCCACCCAAACAGAAAGAATGGGCCCGGAGCCCGCCGCGGGGCATGCGGAGACTTTGTGCGTCTGCATTGCAGATCGCAACCATCACTGCAAACAGATAAGCCCTCCACGTCCCCGCACGTGAATCCGGACCGGGGCAGGGGGGGATGGCCCTGCAGAGCGGTGTCTGTACGGCAGGGTAGAGGGCTCAAAGAAAGCCACGCTCCTTCTCCCAGCGGTTAGCCCAAGGCTGAGTCAGGTAGTCCTGTTCTGCATATTTTCCAAGCTTTCCTCGCCATTTAAGACTTTTTAAAAAGTGATATCTTAAAACAAAAAAAAATTTTGCTACACAGCCGGGAGAAATGGAAGTCACTGGGTCAGATCCAGAAGGAGACAAGAGCACTGCAGCTGTAAAAGCTTTATAGATCTTAAAGATTTGAAGTTAGGGCCTACAGCTCTCTTGGGGAGAATAAAGTGTTTTCCTTGCCACCCTGCCCCCTCCAACTATTACTGCTTACTTTAAGGAAATTAAAAACTTATCGGGAGGATCTCACAGCCCGGGAGTTACAAAACCTGGAAAACCACTTGGAAGAACTCTGTACAAATGAGGACATAGGACACATCAAGCAAATTCCCCACCTCCACCAGTGCGAGGAAACGGGACACAGGCAGGGTAGTAGCTACTAACCTGTTGCACTGTTAAACGTCTTTAGGACCTGACTGAGAAAGGCAGCCCTTGATTTCAATTTATCTCTGCCTCGAATCTTGAGTCATTATGAGAAATGAGCCCCAGCTGGTCCCTTGAGCTATCCAGGAAGGGGCCTTGCTGGGCCTACTTTTGATCACCTCCTAATTAATGATGATTTAGTTTCTCAGAATCCGGACAAGATCCAGTCGGGGAGACTATTAGGAATGTGGGAGGAAGTGATTATAATCGGGCAAGAGGGATGAAATGCCGAGCTAGAGCTAGAGCTTGGTTCTGGCCCCAAAGCATGCAGAGCCAGCCGGGCTGTAGGTTTTGGGCAGGTCGCTTGCTCGGTGCTCGCAGTGCAGATGCACGAACGGAGAGGGATTGTCCCTGGGACGCGAAGCCGTCCTGCTGCCCTTTGCGGGGCAGAGAGCCGCCGGTCCCCATGTCCCCTACTGGCAGGGCTGCCCCGGGACACGCGTGATCCCCGCGGGGACTCTCCGAGGTCGCCAAACACAGTCCTTTGCAAAGACGGAGAAAAACGCGGGGTCTCCACAAGCCACAGCCCTGGTGTTTGGCCGTCCCAGAGGCTGCGGGAATCCCCGAGTCGTCCGAGGACACACGGGCTGGTGAGGATCAGCCGCGGCAGAGGGATTAGAGTTTTACAGACGGAGTAATACTGCCTCTGCCAGCAAATCCTCCCTCGGAGAGCTATGTGTGTGTTTGGAAAGGCAGCAGGACTGCTCGCAGTTCGCAATTTTCATACATAGATCAGTTTTCGCATATGTATCAGCTTCTGTCCTAGAGTCAGACCTGCTTTGTAGTAGTGAGCATTGGGCTGTATGAAGCTGATTTAATGTCCCTTTTTTTTTCTTTAAGTCTCTGTTCATAGTTTTGTTTTCTCATTCCATTTGTCCGCCATTCCCTTTGGTTTATGCTTTAACCACCAAATCTCTTTTCCATATATCCCCTTCCAGTGAGGATAATTCGCTCCCTCTCCCCAACCATATGTCTAATCTGGTGACCAAACATATCTTTTTAAATGTCATTGTGAGATAAATAAGACTTATGTAAGTGTATAAAACCATAACATCGAAAGGATGGTATTTATTTAGGGAAAGAAATCTCATTATTTTCCCCCAAATAAATGACACACATAGAAACATTGGGAATGTAAATGCAGAAGTCCTACAGACACAGGGAATGCTATGGGAAACATGATGTGGACATTTGGGAAGCTCACAGGTTGATCAGATCTGGAACATCTGCCTGTGGCACCATCAGCCTTCAGACTGGGTATACTGCCCATGAATCTCTAGAGCTGATATCCTTCTAAAAAATACCTGTTGGGAATGACTCACAGGGCAGATGCAAGTATCCACTCGTGTTTCTTTTGGAACTGTTTTCAGCTGAAACAGCAACACAGGTCAGATCTAGTCTAATCCTGTTTTTCTCGACAGGGCCAAATAACAGGAACAGTCTGGTTTTTGACCCTGGGTTATGTTCCCCTCTCCCTTAATTTTGTAGCTACCCCTTTCTTTTTCAGTTCTTCGCTCGTTATGTGCCTAATGCTGTGGAGCATTAGCCAGGTGAGTAAGAGTAAGCTGGCTTATTCTTGACACCCATACCCTCATCCATGACATTGTTTGTAAAGACATTAGCACACATCTTTCCTATCAAGTATATGGGACTGAATGCAGCCACTCACTGGCGTGTAGAATGCTCTAACAAACCCTTTCTGTAGTGCTTCAGCAGCAGAAACAGAAGCTCAGGTCCAAAAGCGGTCTTGGCCTCTTAGTCTAAGCAGTCAGACAGGACTGTGGCTGAAATGTGTTTCATCCAGGAAATTCCCCCTACAAGGATCTCTCATTATTCTCAGTAGGGTCGCTACCTCCAGAGGGCTGGAGCCCATGCTTGCTCTAAAGTGATGCAAAAACACCAGTTTACACAGATGGAGGCTGGGGGAGCACCAGCTGTCTAGTGCTGTAAATCCATCTCTGGAGCTCACAGGACCGGATCAGAAATCCTGTGATTTTCCTACCTCAGAGCATCGCTAAACCCATTTTGATCAACAGGATAATATAATAATAATAATAGTAGAGATTGTCTCAAATTTTACATAGATTAGATGCTCTCCTGCCTCCTGTAGCTGGCTGTAATATGGGTCACCTGTGTTTTGGTCAATACTGTGAAGTGTCATTGCATGTCTCTGTGGCATTCTGCTCATGCTGGTGGTGCCCAGCGAGGCACCAGGGTGCTGGCTCGGTATTAGTGAGCAGGGAACCATGGCCAGAGCCCCACTGCCCCTCGGAGGATTTCCTGGGAACCACCATCCTCTGACAGGGGTGTGTGTGCTTGGGGAAGGCAACTAGAAATCCTTGTCTTGTGTTTTGTGGAGCTTGTCTGAGCTTTTGTCCAAAGCAGGCACCTTTAATTTTGTTGTTTTACTTTTGTTCTAATTGAACACTCCCCAACTTAGGCATATGAAAACAATCCTGCCCTGCAGCCCTTAGTGCTAGCCCAGCCTTTGGCTCTGGACAACCTGTCCCCTGTAGCATGGTCATAGCCTGCAGTCTGCACCCAAGATGACAGCCTGTAGAAGGAAGGGAATAAAGAAAGAATAACAAAAATTAGGCCCTCATTCATATTAAAATACAGTTTTTCTTTCTCTTGACTCTTTAGGGGACCAGGTAGAGCAGAGGACAAAGCTTCTCCCTCCCCCTGACTCCCCTGTCAATGCCCCTACAATTGCTGGGTGATATGGCCCTTTGTTAGCCGTGCAGGGGCAGACTAGCACAGGGCATCCGTAGCAAAAAGCCAAGTAGCTCCCTGAAAAGGCAAGAAAGCTGATTTTCAAAAACCAGGTGGGAAGCAGGCTAGTGAGAACACAAATTTCAAGGGTTTGATGAGTCTGTTCTTTCTTTACCGATGCTTCATCCATGCCTGCCATGCACGTGATGCCAGAGTGCTGTAGCTGTAAGCACGCACCTCAGGAAGCATTCCCTACCAGCGCCCATCAGCTGGAATATGGAGCAGTCTCGCAAGCGGCTTGGAGCCAGGGTTATGTGAAGTCCTGGGGCACATGGAGAGATGTGCAAATGGGGCAAAAACCTTCCAAGCATCCTCTCTGCTCGAATCCTCCTCTCTCCCCGCTATCCCAGCTGTGGTTGTTCCCACAGGCTCAGTTAGGAGTGTTCTTACTGAAAGCAAACAGTACAGAGCTGTGCTCAAATGCTTTCTGCTGTTTCCACCTTAAGGGGGAATGACAAATCCTGAGTTTCTCACTGTACCAAGGCCCTATGCATGGCATGAGCCACCTCCCCCACTCTCCTCCGAAGGCTGCTCTTCATCAAGCACTTTGCCTTTTGTTCTCCAAACATATACCACTTATGAAATTTGAAATTACACAGAAGCTTTTTTTCCCCCCCTCCCCTGAGACTTCTTTGTTTGTCTTCCTCAGTCTCATAGGGATAGCTTCCTGCAGAATCCAGTGCTGCCAGAGCCTTCATTTCAAGTGGGACACTGAAGGGTAGCTAACTCTCATCCTTTTGGGAGTTCACTGTGTACTGTGGCACCTGCTTTCTTCCATCTAAGGATCCATCGAGTAAAAGGTGCTGCTATCTCATCTGAGGATGATCCCATGTATGTCCCCATTGTAAATGAATATCAGAACCAAACTAATGAGGATTATGTGCCAAGTGGGTGACTGTAATCACACTCGTGCAGGCCGTAAGTGGGCACACAGTCTGGAAGTGCTTCTGACACATCCCAAAACAAATTCTTCCAAGTTAGCACATACTTTTCAGGCAGCTCACTGTACCAAATCTGTGCTATCTGGATTTTTGTAAGTCCCAGAAAGTCCCTAAAGGTGCAGATCACCTGTGATGCAAGTGTCTAATTGCAGGGAAGGCTAGGATTAGGAAAAATGGTGCACAGTTTTCAAATCTGTCAGGGGTTGAGACAGGGATCCCCCCCATTGCCTGACCCTTGCCGCCACCTATACGCCCTCTGCCCTCTCCTTTTCTCCACGGCTGGCTCTTGCAGATGCATCCATGAGCGATTAGCAAGTGTTAGAGCCTGAGGCTCCCTAGCTGGAACCTGTTCTACATCTGAATGGCAGAGCCGGGTAAGCCCAGGGCTGTGGAATGGGATCTGCAAGTGGATGTTGTCTGGGCCTGGCGGAAGAAAAAGATTTACCTGCTTTTGTCTGACAATATTTAGATGGCCGACTTGGCTGAGATGGAAAGAGAAAGAGAATGAAGAGCCGAACAGTGTGAGGCTGGAGCTTTTTAAACTGGGTGTAATTTGACTAGGAATTAAATCCGTGAAGGGTGATAAGTGGGTAGGGGAACACAGCACCACCAGTTATTGGTGTAAAGCTTAAAATTACCTGTACTTCATCTTCTCTAAATTCCATGGAGCTCAAATGAGTCTGTGAAAGCACATCATCTGGGGGCAGCAACAAAATACCAAAGAGACCATAGTATGGACTGCATCTCTCCCCAGGTGCAAGGTCAGAAGCCCGAGAATCATACAGTGAAAGAACTCCAGACCCTCAGACTACTGTGACAAAATAAAAATGCTTCACCAGCACAGCTTAGTCATGATGGAGGCATGACTGTCTGTATTAAAAAAAATATTTTGCTAAAATTTCCTTGTCTATCCCCAGTTGTGTCTTTTATGCAAAATCTGGGGCTAAGACAGGCCTGAGAACAACTTCTCCTAACCCCACTCATGACTATATTGCTTTACTGTAGTTGTAAACAGCCTAATAATAGTGTCAGAGTGCTTGCAGATGCAAAGTAACTTTGCAGAGAATTTCATGGCTTTGGTGCAGAGGTACAGGTGTCGAGTTGTGATCCAGCAGGGGCCTCTGACATGGTAGCACCTCAGGTGTCTCTCTTCACTCACTGCACCCATCAAACTTCACCAACTCTCCAGCAGAAATGGTCAAGTCAGGTGTAATTCATCTCTCCGCAGCCACTGCAATGCACAGACAGCACATTGATGCAAACCACTGAAGATTTCAGTTTCTATCAATACCCACCTGCTCTGTGAACCAATGTGCTGGCACTCTTTCTCTGTGATTTGATCCCCAGAGAATAGTTGCACGCCAGTCATGGGATTCAACACTTGTCCCCTTCACGTACTGACCCTCTAGTGGCTTGAGAGAGCTGTTTGGAGCACCTGAAGCTGAATGATGCAGTTATGGAAGTGCCAAGGGCTCTGGCAGCCTGCTTAAGAGCAGTCTGCTGTGGCACCAGGGAACAGGAGGAAAAGCAAATTCTCAGACTCAGGCTGTTCTATGTAACGTCCTCTTCCTAGCTTTCAAAATTCCCTAGTGGGGAAACACATGAACAGCTAGTTTCAGTCTCCTGAAGTCAAGGCCAAAAGAGAGGGAGTGAGTCCGGTGGGATAGGTGCTGATTTCTGTTCCCTCTGTGTAACCAGGAGCAGGGAGGGATTCCTGTCCCGTGGCAGTCAAAAACACACGTGGATTTGGGTAGCAGTGAAGTTTGAGATTTTTTTCTGTGCTTGTAAAAGTGCACCTGAGTGCACACTCAGACCCTTTGTTTACATGTGGCAATACATGCGTTCCAGGACAAATAAATAAAGCTAGACACAGTGAGAAAAAGCTGAGCCACAATAAGTAGAGGGGAGGTAAGAGAAAAGGAGAACAGAAAGCCATTTCATTAGGTCCAGGCTCCTAGATTGCCTTTATCGTTATGGTGTCTGAGCATTTTCCGGAGGAGTATTCGATGGCCTGACTCAGATCTGCCACGTGTGGTTCTTTGTCTCTTTCTCATCCTCTCCACAGGGAGACAACTGCACACGTTGTGGAACATTTAACTTTGTCTTAGCAGGCTTGGGTTTGGGGCTTGTTCATAACATTCTCGCAGCTGTCTGTATTTGAGCTGTGTGTTGAAGATGTGCACCTTTTACTCGAAAGCAAAAACCAGGCCATGTTGTAGCACGGGTTTATTGTGACCCCTGAGACACCTCTGCTTCCTGCTTAGACTAGGTTTTCACAGGGTTAGAGAGCTCCCTGCTATCAGTACAGTAGAACTGTTAAGACCAGTAGATGTCAGCTGTCAACTTCAGGGCCGTAAAGGAACCTCTACATACTGGCCTGATGCCACTGGGTTCATCAAGATGTTGAATTTGGTAAGTAGGGAGCAACCTCCCTCAGAAAACACAGCTCAGATACGGGAAAAAGCAGGCCAACAGGGATGGGTGAAACACTCCACAGTCCTGTCCTTGTGCTGTCTGAATTCTACTGACTTAGGAGGTTGCCTATACTTTGCCAGCTGATGTTGGGAGGGGACGAGAGTTTCACTTTACATGAGTTGTTAGCAGAAGTGTAACTGGCCAGCTGGTCTGATTCAGTATTTTGGGATGTAGAGCACTTTAGAATACAGTAAATATTGAAGCTAAGTGAGGGATGTCTGCTGTTGCACCGTGCTGGGTCCATCACAAACCCATGTTAACCAGCAGACAGCTCCAGGCAACTTTCCATATCAGAGAAAGACCTTACTGTACCACAGGGTCCACTGTTCCAGGGTACATCTCTGAGCCAGCACTTAACTCTGTGGTTTGGTTATGGATAATGATGGAGTTTGGATAGTTTGAAGCTAAAAAATACTGGCTGAGATGCTGATTAAATACTCTGGCAGTGATCTGAAAGAGTGGTGTCAAAACTGCAAGAAAATGCTATGTGATGATGTTGGGTAGTTCTGTGGCAAAATTATCTACTCATGGCCTGATCTGGTGTGATATAAGTTATCAAATTATCAAGTATGGGGAAGGACTGAAAATAACACATCAGTTCTTCAGTAGAACTGACAAAAGAAAAATACAGCCTTAATTAATTACTTCCCAGAAACAGGTCACTGCCTACCTCCCCACCCTCAGCAGTGCACATAGCAGTGGGTGATTGCAAATACTTTTGTTTGTTTCCCCCACATGCCAGGAAACTGAGGCACAAGGCTCTGTGGTATCCTGCCAGGCCCGGAGCAAGCATCAGGTGATTCACAAGTCTTTGACAGCTTGCATTCTTAGGCTGAGCAGAAGTGGAAATCCATGTCCTATTAAAGTGAGGTTTTGCACTGGCATCACAGAATCACAGAATGAACTAGGTTGCAAAAGACCTTTGAGATCATCGGGTCCAACCTACGACAGAACACCTCCACATCAACGAAACTATGGCACTGAGTGCCATGTCCAGTCTTTTTTAAACACGTCCAGGGACGGTGACTCCACCACCTCCCTGGGCAGACGATTCCAGACTGCCGTTTGTATTTAGGGGAGGAGTGTACAGGCTTGTGACACTGCTGCTTTCTGTGCCTCAGCCCTGGGCACTGCACAGAGCCCGGTAGGAAGCTGTTTGGGTTTGTCACAGACATGCTATGACAGTGTGTCCCACAGACACTTGCTGGGACAGATATGCCTTGCCAGGAGGGCAGTGTGGTAGCTGGCTAGTCCATATCCCAAAACACAGCTGCACGGAGCTGTGGAGCTTCCATGGTGTGCTCCTGCCTTGTGCTGCTGCCAAGGGAGAGGGGCATCCCGGCATTATCCTCAAATCCCTCCAAACCTCGGAGGGAATGCCATTTCAGGCAGAGAATGAGTCGCTTCACATCAGTCCAAGCAAACGCGGTGACCCGAGTACGCAGCTCCTCAGGGAGTTCTGCGTTATGCGGTCAGCTCCATCCCACACTCGAAAAGAAGGGGTAACCCTATCTGCGTCCCAAACCCGCGGCTGGGAGCCCGTCCAGGTTCGGTGACTGTGACCCTGGCGTGAGGGAGAGCCGGTCCTGGGACACAGCAACAGGTGGAGAAGGACCCCTGAAGGAGGTAAGCTTATCACAGACGGGTCACTTCTGGGAAACCCGAGCCTCCTCCGGCACGGCACAGCACGGCCGCTTTCTGGGGCAGGTGGTGGGAAGGCTGAACTCGAGGGGCCGGGCATCATCCCCCCACCGCGGCTCTGCTGTGCTTCACCGTGCGGCGGCCACCGAGCGGCAGCAGACAGCCGCGGCGGGAGGCTCCCGCATCCCGGCTCCCGCATCCGGGCTCCCGCATCCCGGCTCCCGCCCCTCCGGCGCCGCCGGGCAGCGGACCACGAGCGGTGCCTGCCCTCCGCGCCGCCTCCGCGGGCCCCGAGCGGCTTAGGCGCCATCATCACCGTCGCAGAGGACGTGGTACACGACATCCAGAGAGTGTGGTGAACCCCACCAAGATGTGCAGTGGTATCAGCCACAACAGCACCTAAATACAGGAATTTGTGTTTACACCGTTTTGCACCCGAAATAAAAGCTTGAAAACACAGCTTCTCCCCTAGCACAATGTTTTTGTGCCTCTCTGCCCTTGCCCTGCTTGATTTCCCTCCTTTAGGGTCACAGCTCGCCCCTGTGCTTTGGACAGGATTTCCTGTTGCTGGCAGCAAACCCCCAGACACGGCCTCTGTAAATCTGCGTTTAAACTGGCAACGATTAAACTGGCTGCAAGCTGGCTCAGCTTAATTGCTGCAAAATGCACATCTTCGCCTGTTTGCACAAAGGAAGGGACCAGCATCCTGTCTAGCGTGACATGCCAGACTGTAACTGTCTTTTTGCAAAGGAAAGATTGGATGTGACACTAGGAATCTTGTAGAGGTGTTGTCTTGGCTCTTCTGTTCTCCTTGGCAGCTGAGACTCATTACTCGTGTGTTCCTTTCAGTATGACACCGTCGCCAGCTCCTGGCTTTGCCACAGGCAGCTCAGATTCTCCGTGGGTGCTTTTTTTTGCTACCTGTGCTTCAGGCAAGCGACTCATTCGCTAGAGTTTCCACTAGACAGATACCCATACAATAAAGGCCCCAACAGGGAGAAATTTCCTGTGCAAATAAACACTTCAGCTAAAATACTTTCTGAAGATGTTAATCTGTAGGGTGTAAACCCTGGGGGCTATGTGGCCTGAGGTCCTGGAGGGCTCATTAGCTTGAGAATCAAGTAGGCTAAATGAAAGGAAGCTGAACTTCCCCTGCTTTAGGATGATGTTGCTAACAGTTCCCAGCAGGGCTGGAGCATATGCCAGAATCCAGTCTGGCAAAGATTAAGAACTTCAGTCGCACTAGGAGAAGGATTTCTTTTCCTTCCACCAGATGTCATAGTCTTCTGGTCTGTCTCCCCTGTGCATGGACTGAGCAAACTTTGTAGTGTGGACTATCCAGCATTTTCTTCCCCTTGCCCAGTTAGGATGGAAGTGTGGTTGTCTCTGGGCCACCACTGCTCCCCCCTCAGGACCTTTCACTTATTTTTATTCTCACTCTTAATTTGCTTTCACTTCTGTCCTGTATTTTTTCCTGTTCATTTTCTTCTCCAGATGGCCTGTCATTTTAAATTCACATTTCCCTGTATTTCTTTTCCCTTCATTGCTGTATCTCCTTGTTATATTTCCTTGATCCTGTGTGATGTGCAGCAGTCTGCAGCCAGTAACCAAAGCAAGCTTCATTTGAAGACAAACATAACTGCTGAGAGAGCTGATTTTGAAACACCAGTTGCTTGCAGCTGCAACTGTAGTTTGCCATCAGCTATAAGGATGCAGGCATCATTTTTTTTTTCATGGAGAAGGACAATTGTCATGATTTTATGGTCCTCCTTCACTATTGTCCATTTATATTGTGGAGATAGGTGCTCTCAGCATGCATGGTGCTGGCACCCCTAAGGACATCAGTGGTGAGAATCTTCCACCAGCCACACTACTGTGCCAGCCTCTCTGACATGGTGACAATCTGTGCAATAAAACCAGGGAGTGGTTTCAACCTGGCAGCTTCATCTGCTTTCCAACTCTGCCTCCTAGATCACAGACAGATTGCATCAGGCTTCTCTGCATGCTCAGAGGAGAAAAATTAACAATAGTTGTTTTAATCTCCAACTCAACTGTTTCTGTGCTCTCCTGTGTGCCGATGCTCTTTTTTTTTTTGTGTGTCAAAATATGTCGTGTCTTAGAAGACAGCCTCACAGGTAGTCCTTTCCTGCCTAACAGTAAGGATGACAGGATCCCAGGAAGGTTCTGTGGCTGTGGCACGGTGACATTTAGGACCTCATGGCCAGGGGGCTGGAGGACTTTCCCACATTATAATATTGAATATCCATACTGTTTTCAGTGTGTTGTGGACACTGGCTCAGCAGTACATTCAGCTATGATAGTGCTCACCTCTTATTTATAACTCAGAGACTCCCCTCGGGGAACTGTCCTGCCCCAGTGGCAGTAATAGAGAATAGGTGTGGGGGACAGCAGGAGAAGAAAAGATGTGAGCTGTACTTGCTACAGCATCAGTGTCTGTATGTTTATGATAAGCCTCAACCTTGTGATGCAGCTGTCCAAAGGTAAATTCCACCCATGTGTGCTTAGTCCTAGCTTTTGTTCTCCTCAGATAAAGGTTTCTGTGGAAAGGAGGAGATCAGCTCCTCTCCTGGGTGAGACTTGGGTTTGTACCTCCTTTTAAATCTGGCTCTGTGGCATCCCTGCTACGTGCCACAGGTTATCAGCTGTTTTGTAGGACAACACAGGATGGGGGGTAGAAGCCAGTGAGAGTGGAAGGGAAGTGGTGCCTTTTCCTGGTGTTAAAATCAAGAGTCAGACATGGTTAGAAGGGAAAAAGGGATTTTACCTTGGTATTTATTTTAAGGATCTTTAGGTGCACTACGTCCAGGTCAAATGCACCTCAGTGCACACCACAACACACCCCTAAAAGATCTGGTATAACATTACAGGTCTTACTAATTAGCATATCTATCAAAGATTCTCCAATGAGAGGCTTGAATGAGCCCCCCTCCCCGAGGAATCTTCCCCTGGATGGTTCTATCATAGTTTACAAATGTGTTCTGGAGAGGACCTTTGGGGTCTGGGGCACACTAATCCCCAACTATGAAGCTTATAAGATGTTTAGTCTCCTAGCTTGACAAACAAGGCCAAGAATGTAGGCTAAAAGCACTAACAATACAGAAGTTGTAAAAAGGTGTAACGGCCATAAAAGACAAAAATCATCATGGCATCAGAAGGAGGGACTCTATGCTATGAGTCAAAATGAAAGCATCTCATTAGGGTGAGGCTTTTCAGGAAACAGAACTGCTGATTTATGGCCAGCTGTCTTTGAGCTTGGCTGAAGTCAGTCAGGGAAGGTATTTCTTGCAAAATGGAATGTCCCAGGTTTGTGATACCTTGTTTCATAGCACATTTTGGTTTGCTTGCGTGCCAAGTTATTTTTTGCCAAAATCCATCTGTTACTTTGCAGACCTGCTCTCCAAACTATTTTGCTACCTTCTGCAGAACTGACTGGATTAGAATTAAACATTATAAAAACTTATGAAGGTGACCATTTATCCTGTCCCTCCCAATCACAGAACTTGGAGGGTGGCAACTGGCAGCAGAACAGCAATGACAAATAGCCAGGAGTAGTCCTGCCACAGTCCTATGAATAATTTGTGCGATAGTAAGTGGAGCTATCCTGATTCAAAACATCTGCAAAACTATGATGCAAGCCCAGTAACTTGGACTGTTGTTTTGGGGTTTGAACTTGAGCCCATATCACAGCTCACCCTGTTCCTTCTTCTTTAGGTATTGCTACAGGATCCCAGTACAGGGAGATTGTTGCTTGAAGTAAAGATAAAGGTGTCCTGGCTCATGTTTTATCTTTCTAAGATTAGAGATCATGACAAGCTAGGACCAGAGAGAAGAAAATGAAGTTTCCTCCTTCCTTGTCTCACTGTAGACTTTTCTTGAATTGGGATTTTTTTTTCCCTTGCCTCCTGCTTTTGCCCAAACCCTTTGCCCTACCATCCCCGGCATAGCCACTATGCCCTTAGAGAAACTCTTTATCCTTGTCTCTCACTCACCACTGCAGCTTGCATTTTCCTTATGGAGATGCACAGATTCAAGAGAGATGATTTGGGGACAGAGATCAGAGGCAAATTCCACTGCCTAGATACATTGCCTCCGAGATGCTCATGCATTCGTATTTGAAAAGAAGCCTGCACTCATTCGGGTCTAACCACAGGGCAGGCAGGGGCTTCCCCAGAGCTGTTGGTGCTGCTGCTGCAGCAAGGGGCTGTCCGTGGGCTGGAACGGGGTGGGGCAGCTTCAGGCCGGGGGTAGGAGCAGTGGTGGCCTCAGCACCTTGAGACAGATGTCCCCACTGCCTGTGCTTGCTGTGGGCTGTGCCAAAGGCAACAGCAGTGGCCAGTCCTGCCCAAGTGTCCCCAGCTCTGCCGGCTCATTCCTCCTACTGCTGTGCTGAGGATGGGCAGGCAGCTGCCTGCTGCCTCTGGGGCAGCATGGAAGCTGTGTAGTGCTGAGAGGTGGCCTGACCTCTGTTACCTCTCCAAGACATTCATCTACTAATGGAAGGGCCCTGCAAATGGCCAAGTAGAACAGCATGGAGGTGTGTTGTATCCCAGCCTGGCTTTTTTTGCCTGTCTGGCTCATGTTCCCTCTTTAAGGGAAGAGTTTCTTTGATGAGCTGGAGTAACCAAGGGGAAGTTCACTGTTTAGGGCAGACTCTTGGCAGTGAGAAGTGTCTAGATAGCACATGAGAAGTGTCTAGATAGCACAGGAATGATGCAGAAAAGAGACACCTGCTTTAAAGAGTGAGGAGAAATACTTAATGCTGTTGTACTGCGCAGGCAGACTTTCCCCATCTTTCTTTTTTCAAACATCGGTTTTCAAAACAGAAGCTATTTCACTGTCTTCCCCCATCACCAAAACTCTTCGAAAATCTTTAGGGAAGCATATGCTTCATAAAATGATGAAACAAGCTTAAAAACAGGGATGAGCAATTTTTTCTTGGATATTTATTTGCCTTTTGTTTTTGAGCTCCGAACTGTCCTTCCTGTTCTTTGTCCCATGGGCCTGCACAAATATATAATGTCAGATGAGTGGCTGTGACGCAGGTCTGAGGCTAGAGGGGCTGAGATGTAGGAAAAACCTTCAGAATCTGACAGCAAAGGTCAGCAACATCCAAGAGGCTACAGAGAGATGTGCTGGGGAGTGCTGTAGTTTTCTGATACACTGATTTTGGTGACAATTGTCTTCTACAAAGCTCCTGGCTTGTACGGATTCTCCTGTCCTATTCAACTCTGTGAGGTGATAAAGCCTCCTTAACAGGATTTGTAACAGATGTGGGGTCAGAAAGCCCCAGCAGTTGGGAGACCCACATGTAATATGTGCATAGGAAATATTCCCTGGTATTCTGCAAACGTTTAAAAGAAGAAAATAAATTACAAAAATGCAGTTATGTTTTGGTTTCTGTTTCATCAAGTAATAAAGAGCAGCATATTGAATGAGATAAATTGAACTAGAACATTATGACTCATCTGTCCCATGACTGAACTGTCAGAACAAGTTATTTTGTATTTCTGGTTGAGTTGCCTACATGCTGATGATCTCACATCATGTTTTTCGTTGCCATATTCAAGTTTTCACTGAAATAACAAATATGACCAGAGTGCTTAAAAGGCAAAATGACTGTGGGCACATCGATCACTCAACAGTTTTTGTCTTTTCTTTGTTGGCTGTCTACAAATCTAGTTACCTAACCTGCTTTATTTATAGTCCTATCAGACCCCTGTAATTAATAATGCTTATTATTTACCCAGCAGCCCTCTGAGCCAGGCCTGAGCCAGTCTCTCCTTAATTCCAAGCCCTTGCAGTGCTGTTGGTCCCTGGTAGATGCTGTAGATTTGTTCTAATTCAGGTGTAGCCCACAGCCACATTCTGACAGGGCTCTGCTGAGTCTTCCCAGCTGTGATTTTGTGCCAGCACATTTTGTGCCATGCCCTGCATGTGGGGAGCTGGTGCTTCAGGTGGTACAAGATGGCTTGTGCTGTGCATTGCAATGATCCCCTCCTGTTGCACAGAGCAGGTGTCTGGGCAGTTTCCCAGGAAGAGACTGGCTCTTTCTGAGGGCAGCCACCATCCCATGACATGACCTTAAGTAAAAACATCCCACTCTGTGGTGGGAGGGCTGAAGTGTTATGTCAGCAGTCCAGCATGTAATTTTCATCCAGTCCTAGGACGCTGCAGCAGCAGGAGGAGGCAGTTCCAGCCTCGGGTGTTTGGAAATTGAAAACCCTCAACATCCAGCCTTTTGTTGCCAGCTCACTCAGAGAATCTTAGCCTGTGGCTTGACAATATGATATGAAGCTGTCACAGCACAGCAAAAGCATCCCTTTCCCTAAGATGTGGGAAATCCAGGTCAGCATGTCATGCTGCTATTGCAGTACACAGGAGGTGATGAAGTCTGAAAGACTGGAAGAGAACCTGACCTAGGAAGTGCTATGTTCCTGTGTCTCAGGCTGTGTTAATTTTACACCCTTGTGTCATTCACTAATGTTGTTTGCATGATGGAGAGCATGTGAGTGAGAATCAACCAGGTAAATTTACTAATCTAAGAAATTACAGCTTTTGCATGTTGTATTGTCACCAAATGGATGAAAGAAAAGTATCCAGTAGCAGTTTGATGTGAATAAGCAAACACTGCTTTATTCAGGCACTGGGAACATGGGGGATAGCTCCTCTGAAAATGTGTTCCACTTAACCAACAAAACTCATCCATTTGATATTATTCTCCTGCTCAATCATCGGTACATAAGTTCTTTTACATACTATGCATACTATGCTTGCTCTTAAATTTAACCTTTGCATTGGTTGGCTCCAACTGTTAATAAATTCATCAATATTCTTAGCCCAAAATAATCATTGGTTATCTCTCCTGAGGTGTACTGATCATAATCCTTAATATTAAAATCAAAGTGGGAAGGGGTTTCCAGCATAACTGGTGAGCATGACTGGCTTCATATTTTCTTGACTGAAACATAAGGGTCCACAAACTTCTTGGTGAGGTTTATATGACAACACATTCCAAACAGAGACTTGTGATATTTTTATGCCTTATGCCTTGCAATTTTCTACTTATAATCTTAGCTAACCCTTTAATATGATTTAATCAATCATTTGATCAAAATATTAATAACATTCCCCCCCCCTCCTTCGGAAATTTTGAAAATTATTTCAATATTTTCATCCTAGTCTTTTCTCTACCTGCTGGTGAGAGAGTTGGAAGTGATTCTTTTGCATCTTGTTGCCTAGCTGCTGCTTGGATAATCATCCAATTCCCCACAGTCTTGTTGTTAATTTGCTTCTCAAACAACAGTAGATCAACATAATTGGTAGGAAGATAATTAACAAAATTGTGTTAATCAGTGACTTTACCCATGAACTCAGATTCCATCCCAATCCACTAAAAATTTAACTCTACAATTTTCTTACATATTTTGTTTAAGCTTATGAGTATTTTCTTCTACATTTTCTAATAAGTCTAGGTCATACTCTGCATCTTGTGTCACATTGGGAATGTGTATGCAGCAATGATCAATTCAATCTTTTAAGTGTCCACAAACCCCATGCTCTTTGAACAGGAGCATATCTAAAGCCACTCTGTTTCATGAAGTCATCCTGGAGGTTGCTTGTAACTGCATGTTTAAATCTGTAAATCCTTTCCTGGTCACGTTTGCCAACCTCCCTATGTGTCCTGTGAGTTGATATAATTTTTTATTTGTGTATATTACTAAAGGAGTTGATAAACACTCTAAGACCCTAGTAACTTTCACTCCAGTTGAAGGTTCATTCCATCCTTCATCCATTTCTGACCTTTTCACCCATTCTAACTGCAGGTTTTCTACTGTTCCCCTTAAAGGAGATTTCTTCCCAATTGGACATAACTTTGGCATACCTAATGTAATTTGCTTTACTTTACCATCTAAAGGTAAAGGAGTTGTCTGAGTCCCGTCACTCATTGCCCATACTAAATGTCTGAGGCTCCTAACTGTAGCTGTACTGCAACCCAAACAAAAAGGTTCCCCTCCTATCAGTCAATTGGAGGTTATTTCTGAGGCCTCTACAGAAACATCCATACTTTAAAGCAGCAGTTAAAGGAGGAATAGTCTATATTACCCAATCAACAGGACTACAATTACATATCCTCTCACATTTCCACCATGACACTGTTTTTTTTTTTACTGGATATGAGGTTCCCCTTTCTTGCACAAAATGGTCAAATTTTTGCAAAAACCAAGCTGTCCCAAGTAAAACACCAAGGATCCTGCCTTAGTCATGTACTGAAATTGAGAAAATATTGTCATGGACCACATGGAGTCCCAGTCTGTCTCCTTTTCTTTTGTTTGACTAATTTTTCCACATGTCCCTTCCATAAACATTTGGCTCACATTTTTCTTTATTTGTTCATCATAAGAACACCATCCTACTGTCTGAAATCTACCAATTTTGGTCAAAATATAATTTGGTAATTTCTCACAATCAGCTCTATTCCCTGGAGACTTCCACTGTTTCCTAATTTTTTCTACTTGCTCCTTCCATCCAATTACAGGTTTCTGTTCTCAACATGTGGTTTCATTTTTATGTTCTTCAATAGTCAAATCCATGACTTAAATTCCCCATGGAATGGCCTCACCTACTGCTCTTGGTATTGTTGAACAAGCAGTAAGCTGTGATATGTTCTGCAAATTGGCAAACTCCTTGATTAACCCTAACATCAAATTCTCCTCTGGAGTTTTTCTCAGGAAGATTAATTGCTCTGTTTCTGTTTGACTTTTAATTCTCACTTTCTCTTCCTTCTTGATCTGGGTGAATGTACTTCTTTCTGAATGACCGAGTTGGCAAATCAAATTTCCTTGGTCTCTTTCCAGTTCTGAACAACATCCCTGCTATGAAGTTTGGTATTCCCTACAAATCAATTCTTGTTTTGGACTTTGTAACACTATGTCATATCTTGGGCCCATTTGTTCCTTATTTTCAGTGGGTTGGCAACAAAAAGCACCTTCACTCAACAAATGACAGACTGCCATCCTTCAGGATGATAAGATGTGCCACTGTGTCATTTATCTATGCACCTAATTTTAAAAACAATTCTTTTCTATCTCTTTTCCCCAGCTCACTTTCAATTTACCAGGATTAAAGTTGGGAATCCAAGTAAAGCCACACTTCAATGGATCTCCACATCTTATGGATACTTCTTTCTGTTCAGTTTTTACTTTGCCTGAGGCTCCCACTAACATTGGTTTCCAAATTTTTGTCAAAATGATGACTAAAGCTCCCCAAAGAACTGGATTTTCTTCAGACATTTGTGTTGGCAAAATATTAAAGAAGTTACATTCTATAAGCTGCCAAAATTTTGCACTAACTTGAAAACCACATTCCCCTTCCCAAAAGTTAAAAACATAGTTCCCACCATTATTATTATTATTATTATTATTATTATTATTACTATTACTATTACTATTACTATTACTATTAAATATTATTAA
>JACBWW010000006.1:29175593-29249003 GCA_020086605.1 Lanius collurio | reverse complement strand
ATATTATATATAATATATTAAAATAATAATAAAAACATGCAGTTATTTATCATCTTAGTCCAAATCCAATAAATAGTACCCCCCTAGAAAATCATATTCCATATCTATAACAACAGGATTTATATATATACATGTATAGACTCCATGGTGTTAGTCAGTCTTGTCCCTGCTGCGTTTCATGTGTACTTGCTGGTTTTATCTGTGTGTGATGAACCCAGTGTTCGGTTCCTTCCACCTTGAGTGCAGTGCAGGTCACCAGGAGAACTTGATCTGGTCCCTTCCACTTCTCCTGGATTGCTCCAAAGTTCCAGGTTCTGATGCACACCATATCTCCTGGTCAGAAAGGATGTACAGGCAAGTCTAGTCCTAATGAGCTGTTGATAATGATGTATCTTTTAAAACTTAAAAGAGTTAATTTCAGTGCTATTAAATACTAATTTCAGCAAAACCTTTGAGACTTCTCTTGTCTAGCTGGTGAGACATGGGGGAAGTTCTTGGCCATCCAAAAAAAGTGTCTACCAATACCAAAAGGTACCATTCCCCATTCTGCCCAGGCAGTTCCGCAAAATCAATTTGCCAATAATCCCCATGTAAATTCCCATGTTTTACTAGCCCTGGAGGTGGTCTTCTTCCTTCCTTGGGATTATTTTACAAAACAAATCACGTATTTTTCAACAACTGATGTATTAATTTCTGTCATATTTGTGCTTACTATATTCCTTTATAAACTAGTTACTTACTATTCTCTCTTTCCTAATGAGTTTCCTGATGTTTTAGTTCTGTTATCTTAGTTATCTCATACATTAATTGTGGAGGTACAATTACCTGCCCACGTGAGTTTACCAATCACTTGCTGGGATTTTCCATAGCTTCTAATGATAAGGCTAACTGCCTGTCCTGATTACTGCAATTTGGTTTTTGTTCCCAGACATTCAACTTTTTTGCTAGGTATTAGTGCTAGGATACCTTTTTCAGCAATCTCCTTAGCTGTTTAGTCAGTGAATTGATCCTCTGTATTAACTGGGGAGTCTCCAGACTGATGGGCTTTACAAGGGCCACTTCTTTCAGCTTTTGCACACTCTGTAGTAGTTGACTAATTTCTTCTTTGTATTTAAAAGGAGCATCCTATGCCGGTAACAGTTCCCCTTTTTTCCATATGGTTTCATGTGTGTGGATTATTCCAAACTCGTATTTTAAATCAGTCCAAAGGTTTACCCTTTCTCCTTCAGTGATTTCTAGCACTTGGTGTAAGGTCATTAACTCTGCTTTTTGTGCTGATGTGTTAAAAGGTAAAGCCTGGTCTTCTATTACCTGACTCAAAATTCCCACTGCTTAACCTGCTGCCTGTTTTCTGTTCTGTACCATGCTGCTCCCACTGGAGTGCAGGTCCGGTTCTGGGTCTGGGATGGGATCACTCTTGGGATCTGGTCTGCCAGAACACACTTGTTCAGTGATTATAAGTGTTAGGAAAATTAATCCAAGATGCCAGAGGTTTATGTCCAAAAAGAAGACAGAGGATTCCTGTAACTTTATTCAATAACGGTAGAGCCGATGGGGCATTTCCCATGGGGTTTCTCAAATTGCTGGAGGTCACAGCTTCCTTTTTATTCTAATTTCCCAGCTGCATTTCCCTTTCTCTTTCTCCACTGGCTGAGGTACATGAGAGGTACAGACTTCTTAAATCACCTAATACAGACCCCCTTCTAACCTGCACCCTCCTGTCCCTCCTTTTTCTTTGTATCTCTGTTCTTTTCCTCTAAGTCCAGGAATTTAGCATGGCCTTGGCTGAGTAACAGTCTGTGTCAATTAGTGGAATTCCTCTGGAATTTATGGTTCCTCCCATTGCTTCTTTCACCTTTTAGTATCTGGCTTTATCTACCAGCAGGCCCACAGTTTGTTTGTAAAGACGAGTCCCTCTCATTCCTGTTACCAGGCAGTCATACAAAAATCTCTGGGCTTCTTTTGAAGACTGGAGAAACATGGCTGGGTTTCAAGTAGTGTATACCTTAAATTCAACATCATCCTGCTCCAATAGAGCAACTTGTATTTCAGCATACTGCCAGCAATATCCAATGTCCTCATTTTTGTCCCAAACTAGCTGTGCCCACATGGGGTACATTACAGCTTTTGTGCTTCTCTGTGGCTACCACCACTCTCAGGCATCCACCTTTTCTTCCATTGTCCAGCAGTTTGGATAGGCTACTTCCATGGCCCCAAATGCTGCACCAGTACCCCTAGTGCCAGGTGCATCCTTTCATGCACAAATAGCTCAGATGGTTTGGGTTAAATGTGGGAGTCCCAATGCAGGGGTTGGCATTAAGGTTCTTTTAGGGCTCCAAAGACCCTCTGACTCTCAGGATTCTATACTAAGTATTGTCAGTGGAGGACCATGCAAGGGTTTTGCCAGTACCCCATAATTGCAATCCCTAACTGTCACCATCTGGCTCATAGTCCTTTGGCTCTGGAGTCTGGCAAATGGCTTCTTTTCAGCTGCTTCCCAAGCTTCTTTTTTCCTGTGAGATCTCTAAAATATATTGCTGCTTCTTTGTCTATTCACGCTATTTTCTTTGACACTCTGTATCCAAATAGTCACAAGAAATTTAATAGACTTACACTAGCACCGAGGCACTTGCCTTCAGTCTTGATTGCTGGTAAAACATCATCCGCAATTGCAATAAAGTTCTGTCCAGATTTTCATTTTCCAGCTTTCCATTTTATTTTTCTTTTTTTTTCTTTTTATACTGTGAGCGTAATTCATGTCAGCTGCACCTTCCACCTGGTATTTGGACTCCCCCACTCAAAAGCAAACAATTTCTAACTATCTGAGTCAAGGGGTATTACAGAAAAAGGCCTCCTGAAGACTGAGCACCGTAAACCATTTATATTCCCCTTTCAGTGCTGCCAAGAGTGTGTACGGACTAGCTACTGCTAGATAAATACCAGCTACTTTTTATTAATAGCCCTTAAACCTCGTACTAATCTGTAACTCACAATACTGGTGGGTCATATTTTAATTCACACTCTTTCAATAACCCATATGCTAAAAATCTTTCAATAAGCTTCTTCCACTTTTTCCTTGCCTCCCACTTCATGGGATATTATTTTTGCCTTACCAGTTTGCCTTCAGGTTTGAAAGTAATCCTTACTGATTTGACCACCTTTGATCATGCAGGCATCTCAGTTGCCTATACCAATGGGGTTAATTCTCTCCTCTGGGATTTCTTCCAACTCTTTTTTCATTCCTGTAACATAAAAATCTTTGACTCAACAGCTTTTGATTCTGACATTTGAATTTATTTCTTCATCACAGAAAGTTATTTAAGCATCCAATTTCCCCAATGATTCTCTTTCCAATGAGGGGATTGTTCATTTCATTCAGGCATATACAAATTGGTGTGTCTCCCACTGTTTCCTTAACTTAAACAGCAACGGTTGTAAAAAAGAAGCCTGTTCTCTTTCCTCTCTGTTGCATCCACAACGCTTACAGGTTCTAAGCTAAGTTTTTCTCTACTCATATTGAATACCAAATAAGTTGCTCCTATTCTGATTAAAATTTACTTTTTCATTCCCAGCAATAATGTAACCAATTATTACAATGCAAATTGTCAAAATATACTTCAGCCATCAATTATTAAAATATTCAACCATTTTCCACTTAAATAATTCACCTGCTGCTTTGTCCAATGTTTCAATAAACACCCCAATGGCGAGGTTTTAAAAATCTGATCATCATCAGTCAAATCACCAACACTCTTAAACATATCCTTAATACCCACACCAAGTTTCTTAGCTATGCTGTATTTGAAATGGCAAACAATACACAAACTCTGACAGATATTAAGCAATACACAGACACCAACAGAAACTTAGAGGCGTGTAAGTATAACCCATCCATTTTATATACTTTTTCTGCTGAATCATCAGTACATAAGTTCTTTTACATACTATGCATATTATGCCTGCTCTTAAATTTAACCTTTGCATTGGTTAATTGCATTTGTTAATAACTTCCATTGCAATTGTTAATAACTTCATCAAGGTTCTTAGCCTAAAACAATCATTGGTCATATCTCCTGAGGTCTACTGATTGGAATCCTTAATATTGAAGGTGGGAAGGGGACTGGCTTTCCAAGCAGTATAACTGGTGAGCATGATGGTCTCCATGGCTTCCTGACTGAAACATAAGGGTCCACTAACCTCCTGGTGAGGTTTATAAAGTTGCACATTCCAGACACAAGACTCCTAATATTTCTAAGCCTTATACTTTGTAATTCTCTACTTATAATCTTAGCTAACCCTTTAATATGATTTAATCAATCATTTGATCAAAATATTAATAACAATATGAGTGTGTGTCTCCCCACTTAGGACTTGCAGGGGTCACAGACAAAAGCCATGTGATTTGTGGAGCCAGAGGTGAAGAATGGGAAATGGCTTCTGGAGAAGAGATATAGGCATTGCTTAGTGTCATCCCATCACATACCTCTTAGATCTTTGGAGAAAGCAGTTGACAGGCACATTCTAGGGAACAGAGCTTTTGCAGTTTAGGAAAGTACTTATACCATCTCTTGACTTCATCTCTGGTGATGTTTATTGCTGTCAGAGCAGAGTCACTGGAATGGATCATGTCAACAAACTCATTTTGCACATTATCCTGCAAGAAGGTTTCCCATCAAATCTCAGCTGAACCCATTCAGGCTGAGTGCCACCATCTTATTTTAAAGGTGTAACACACCTCAATCTACAAGGTGCAAAGAGGCCCATTCCTTATAAATATAAGTTCTTCATTCCAAGTTAGGTGAGTTTATCGCAATCTTGAAATTCATGAATTTCCACCATGAACTTCCATTTGTGTTCTACTTTTTATGAAAGAAGTGCATACCTAGCAGACCTTATCTGGTAGTATCTATGATCCTTTTCAGCTTTCAGAAAGTTGCATTGTTGCCACAGGTACTTACAATGCATTTACAAACAGACATGTCAACATGAAGACACTGTCTGTGCATGCCTTTCTATCCTCTTCCAAGCCACACAAGATTTCCCACTCGGTTAAGGTGGCATACACTGGGTAGCCAACAGCCCACTGTACTCATTTTGTCCTTCCCAACTGGAGACAGGCACTTTCTGAGGCAGCCAGCATTCAAGAAAAGAAGGTTAGACAAGCTGGTGTCAACATCTGGCAAGAGCTTCAGCATCAGTCCTGAAATCACTGGAGCTTCTTGTCCCTCGGAAGAGACAGAGCTCAGCAATATTCTTCAGGTATTCCATAAAAAGAGAAATGGAAGCTAAAATCCTCATACTGTCACCTCATGCCATTTTGGGATATCCTAGGTAATAGAAAAAAAACCAAAACCTAAGGCCAGTTACTGGAGGGACAAATAACCCTATAACTGTTCTAGGCCAAGGCTGGCTCTGTGTATCCAGGCAGTGTTGAGTCTGAGGTAACCTGCCCTCCTGGCATGATGCTGGCATGCAGTGTGCCATAGCTCACCCTGAGGCAGAGCTGGTGCCTTCATGGCCTATAAGGAGTCACTTGGGTCCTGTTGCCTGCTGCTGCCCTGGGCTCCTCGTCTGAGGAACACACCTGCAGAGCCTCTGCAGCACTCTCTAGGCACATCTAGTCCTTCTTAGAGCAGGCTTGGTGTCCCATGAAAGTGTTTGTAATGTTTCCAGACCTGATCAGGCAGTGCTGTACCTCAGCTGACGAATCCAGCCAGACTCTGCTCGGAGCCAGCTGAGCTGTCTGCACCCACAGTGCAGGTAATCTGCAAGCAGAACCCTGCTGAGTGGCTGGCTGGTATCTGTAGCTACTCCTTGGTGTCTTCCGAGGGTTGTGAGTCTTGACAGGTTTGCCTTGGCCATGTTTTTGAAAGGCTGCACTGTGTTCTTCCAGCACAGAGGTTAGGTGAAGAGTAGGAACTTTGTGAGACTTGGGAGCCACTATCTTTCCTAAATATTTCCACAGGAAATTCCTATACCAACACTCAAAAAAACCATAAAGAAAGGGAATAGGAGTTGTTTTTACAGTTCTCAGAATAAATGGATTTTGCCCCTTTGCACTCTTATGTACTCATCAGCATCATAGAATATTTCGAGTTGGAGGGGACTCACAAGGATCAAATCAAAGTCGAATTTCAAGATGTGTGTGTCCTCGTGGCCTGGCCAGGATCACTTATGTGCAAGAGAAATGGGGCAGGGTAGGTAGTGTTATAGATAAGTCAAAATTCATAAGAAATCAAAATGGTAAAAGTAGAATAAGTTATTAATGTGAAATCCAAAATGTGAAATATATCTTGTAATTTGTATATATGTTCAAATAAGTTATGTTCAAAGTACACCTTGGCAAGTCTCATGGCATCTTGCCCAAGGAAGGTACTAATTAACATAAGAAGTGCAGGCAAGCTCAGAGGAGATGACCTCAGATCCATCAACCTACTATGATTTCATCTTACCCAACGAGAATCGTTTCCATCTGAAAGGAGTAAGAGATAGGATCTGCTGCTCCTTGGACACTGCTGATGAGTGGACCTATTGCTTAAGACACTTCATTTTAATCACATAAGGATTTCTGGGAAAAATCATCATCTGAACAGGACCCTTACCAGAAACGCTGAGATGGGTTACTGGAAAACATCAACCAGAGCACAAAGAGAATCCTTGGACACATCAACATCTAAATGGACCACTGAGCACTGGGCCAGAGGATCATCAGAAGTGAAAAGAACAAAAGATTTCCTAGCCAGGAGCAAGAAAAACGGTATAAAAACTGGACTCAAACACCTCAAAGGTGTGCACTTACCTCTCTGCACTGCTGGTGGTCAGAGCTGTGTATGTGTCACCCAGAGTCAAGAACCTAGGCTTGGCCCTGCTTTTCCTTTATAGTGGCTGATTTTGATTGTCAATTTGATTAAAATAAATTTTATTTGTTTTATATTAATAATTTGGCTGGCACAAATTATTAATTCGATGAAATTGACATTTCATTTATAACAGTAGGTACTGGTTCTCAGTAAGTACTGCCTGAAAAGATTGGCTAGAAATAAAACCCTGTAGACTGGTGTCTATAGAGCAGGTATTTTTTTATTGCAGTGCAGGAGGTGACGGAGATTTCTCCACCTAACTTGCCCACCCTTGTGAAGTGCTGTGGTTTATCTATACAGTAAGTATTGATTAATATTGCTGTGTCATTATAACATCATCACATATGGACTAGAACTAATTTACAAAATGTTATCTTATAGTTATAAATAGTTCTTCTGCACTGCACTTGCTCTCCCCCAACTTAGGTGGTCTTGGGGGCCTTCTTTGATGAAGGCTCAAGGTCTTCCTCACATCTGAACTTTTCAACTTTGTCTTTGGAGCATGCGCAGCTATGGTATTCCTTGGGCTTTCTGGATCCAACCGGTCTACATTCTTCATTTTGTGGCTAATTGGCTTTACATTTGCCAATTTCTCATTAGTACATCCTGCTGCTTGCCAATATAGCTATACTTGTCTATTTTTGAAACTATTCACCTGGTGAGTTTCTGTTTATTTAAGCATTAAGCAGCTAGTTAACCATATATTAGCTCTTACATTGTATAGAAAGCTTGATTCAGGTTATATAGGTAAAGAAAGTTCAGGTTATACTGGTATTTTATAACTCAAGCTATATAAGTATTTTGTGACTTTGACCAAAGTAATACAGGCATCATAAGAAAGGCCTGACAACACACGACTTAAAGTGATGCCTTTTCCTGGTCTTAAAATCAGGAATCAAACATAGTTAGAAGGGAAAAAGGGATTTTACCTTGGTATTTATTTCAAAGATCCTTAGGCGCACTACATCCAGGTCGAATGCACCTCAATGCACACCACAATGCACACCCCCAAAAATCTGATATACCATTATAGGTCTTACTAATTAGCATATCTATGAAAGATTCCCCAATGAGAGGCTTGAATGAGCCCCCCTCCCCAAGGAACCTTCCCCTGGATGGTTCTATCTTGGTTTACAGAATGTGTTCTGGAGAGGACCTTGGGGTCTGGGGCCTTCTGAACCGTAACTATGAAGATTCTAAGATGTTTAGTCTCCTAGTTTGACAAATAGGTCTAAGAGTGTAGGCTTAAAAACACTAGGAATGTAGAAGTTATAAAAAGGCATTAAAAGGGTATAAAAAAAAAAGGCAAAAAATCATCATGGCATCAAAAGAACAGCTGTTTTAATAAAACAGAATAGGAAGAGAAGTATAGGGAACTAGTAAATCTAAGACCCCTTCAGATGCTGGGCACCATGTGTTCCGGCAGCACTGCTCAAGACTGCAGGGAACCCTGCTGCGTTTGGTGGGGAAGGTGATTAAGCTTTGCTGACACTTTGTGAGTGAAGTCTCTCATGAGTGGTATTAGTGAGCACTTCATCTTTGACAAAGTTGAGAGCATGGAAAGATCTGGTTATGCACAAGGCAGAACCACCATGCTTTCCACAGAGTTGAGCTTCAGGTGCTGCTGGAAAGGTCTGTATGCCACACAGAACAGCTGAGATCCTGGGAGGAGTGTCCTACACAAGAATAAATCACATTTTTCTGCCAAGGAAGCATTATCATCCCTTTGAAACTTAGAAGCAGGCTTCAAAGAGATGGTTCAACTATTATGGGTTTTTTTTAACTGGAAAAATGCATCAGCCCCCTGCAGCTCAGATAAGGGGTGAGGAAAGAGGTGAGAGCTAGGGCCAGGCATGCATGGATACGTCATTAAGAGGCAGCAACTGTGGTCAGGCGAACTTTTCCTGTTTCCTCTTTCATCAGCTTGTGCCAGCGGAGCCTGGGGGTGTGCTTTGTGCTTGGGCGCGCCCCGTGCAGCCCCGTCTGCAGGGACAGAAAGGAGGACGGCACGACGAGGGTCCACCAGGAAAGGAGAAGCCATGTTCGGGAGAGGGTAAAATAAATTGCTGACCAAAACCCAGCATCCCAGCTTCAGCTCTGTGCTGTTGCTGCTGCTTCAACCCGGGGGGATCCCTCGCTTTGCTGCCCCGCGGGAGGGCTCTGTGTCCGTGCAGATTCTCTGCCTTGCTTGGAGAAGGGCGAGGGCAGCACTGGTGGCAGCGTGCCCGAGTGGGACCTTTGTCCCCAGTGTGACCGCAGTGGGCGAGGGGCTGCACTGAAGTCTGACCTGTCGGGGAAGTTCCCACTGGTTTGGAAGCTCTCCCGGGAGCCATAAACCATCGAGGAACAAAAGGCATTGACAAAAAGCACAGGAAAGATGAGGATGTGTTGGGGAAGGGCTAAGGCGGGAATTGGCTCGCCCCGACGCTGGGCTGCAAGAGAAGCTGAAAATGCCTCTTCCTTGCTCGGTAGTTTCGAGGTCGTGAGACAGCTGTTGTCACCAGAAATAAAGTGTCTCAGACCATCTTCTGTTCAGTGGAGGGGGGAGGGAGGGGGAAGTTTTAATGCAAAGTTTAGTAAAGAAGTGCCTTGGTTGTGCAAAGCATTAACAAGGGACAAAAAAAATGCAGATTAAAGAAGTTTTGTCAAATTTATGCTCATGTATTTTTAGACATTATCATTATTACTATTACTGTCTTGCAATGAGCAGAGTTTTAAATAGTTTCTAATAAAAAGTGTTAGAGGAAGGAAGGAAAATTATTAACTATAATGATGTAGTTTATTACACAGTTTTAATAAAAGGGATATTAGTTTAAGGAGCTGTTTTTGTAAAAATTGTACATTTTAAAATAATGTCATTGCATTCCTGTTCAAGTTACGGATGATGGGACAATACAACAGAAATATATAAATAAGACATTTTAAAATGTATTTTATAATCAGTCAATACATTTTCAAGGTTTCATGTCCATTTACATAGCAGCTGCATATTAATATAAAATAAAATAAAGATGCTGGCTGTCATCCCTCTGCCATTTTCTGCCCTAATTTCTCTAAACATTTTGGGGTACAATCCACCTGTTAAATTATTAGTCACACGTTACAGTGTGTTTCTCTGCAGCTCTCAAATTCTGAAAAGATTACGAGTTCACCTCCATGAGATTGATGAACCAAATTTAGAAAGAAAAATAATTATATTTTCTTCATTATATCTTTTATTGTTTGCTAACTTTGAATTTGGTCTCATAACAACTGTTATGTGCTCGATTTTTTTGAGAAGGGCTCTATGTCTGTATGAGTACCGCACATAATGCTGAGCAGCGAGGACTGCTGGTGATAACTGTAAGAATGAAAAGAGAAATTGAAGTGATTGCATAGCTTTGGGCAATTTATCCATAAACTCACAGTTACTTTAAGTATTCTCTTATCTGGCTTGAAGAGAAAAATGAACACTGCCTTTCTGTGTTTATTCTATAGTGTGTGAATGTTTTATTACGGTTTTAAAAATTCTCATCTGTTCTTCTGGTAGAGATATTTAAATTTTCATTAATCTACTATTTAAAAATAGCAAGTTATAGCTGTAGCAAATATTTATCAGAATGCAGATTTTTGGTCATGTTGTATTAAGTTGATTACACTGGAAGTTTCACTCAGCTTAACACATCCCTAAGGTGTCTATATCTTGAAGTGTAGTGCATTTCAAGATTGTTCTAAAGAAATACCTTTATGTCCCTGAAAATATGCACAGGACACCTATTGCAATAGCTTGTCCAAAGTGCAATATTTTATGGTCAAAACACAGGAAAGAGGGTGCATAAGACCTGTTTTAAGTAAGACTTGGAAATTTTAACTTGTTTGTGTGTTATAATCAGATGGAAACATCTACATATATCTTTGAACAAATCAGATCTCTATAACCTGTTGTGACATTGTTTTCCAAAACCTTCAAGGTAGCTTCTGTAAAAATTAGATGAACTTATTGGCTTAAGTATTGGGAGTAAATGAATTTTTTTTTGTGAACTTCAACCAGTCACATATTTTATATATTTATTGTGAACATATGATATAATTATATTATATATATATGTTCCCTAAAAATTGAGTTTTAAGGAAATTTAAGCTAATGGACATTAACTTCCAAATAACATAATATAAATTGAAAGAATGCATCTCTTTTAACACCTCAAATGAGAAAGCATGAAAATTGAATTTGTGCTTCACTTTTGTCTCTCTTAGTGTTTTTTTTTAACAACATACTAAAGGAATTATGTATAATAAAAATTATTCCTGTACCAGAATTAAATATTTGGTGACATCTACATTTATTATTACATTTACATAAATTCAATAGAAAGTCTGATAAAGAAATCTGCATGCATGGTTTCTTTGGTTTATATAAACAGAGTTTACACAGAGAAGATAAAGAGAGATACACTCTGCCGTTTATAAACTGGTTTGTGTGCATATGTATTTTAATGTGTAGGAGGCTGGGTTGAGGAAGAAGAGAGGGTAAGAAGACAAAGCCTTCTGACTGACTCCAATAAATGAGGCGCTTTTTTACGTAGGTGATAAATCCTGCAGATTGAGAATATGTGACAGTTACTTATTCTGCAAGATTTCATTTGTCCCTAGTTCAGACTGGGGGGTTTTGTGACTTTTTTGTTTGTTTTTGTGACTTTTTTTTGTTTGTTTTTGGTTTTTTTTGCTGTGCTTTTTTTGTTGGTTTGGTTGGTTTGGTTTTTTGTTTGTTTGTTGGGTTTTGTTACTAATGAGTACTAATCTATAAAACAATTCACAGGCTTATTGCTTCTGTCTTCAGAATCTGATCAGTTGTCTACTAGATTTACTCTGAATTATTCTAATGTGGAAAAACATAGAATAATTTCCACGTTTCCATAAAGAAGTGCATTCTCATATAAATCTCTATATAAGACATTTGTACAAAGGCCACAAAGTGCCTCTGGAGACTTCATTATTTATGTATTATGGATAATTACTGAGTATAAATGATACATTCACGACCAACACTGGCAGTCTTTTTATATGTCCTTAACTGACAATATTTAGATGTCCTTTCTGAACTCAAAATATCCATCCTGGGACTTGCATCTTTTTGTATAGAGCACTTCTTTCTTCTTCTCTCATGTAGGATTGTGCTGACTGTGCTAATCCTTATGAAAATACAAACAGCAAGAGAATCCAATAAGGAGAAATATTCAGCTTCATAGTTTATCAGTGCATTTCTTTTCTTTTCTTTTTTTTTTTTTTTTTAGTTTCTGCAAGATTCACAACAGCTCCCTACATTGAAAAGGGCTACGTAGGAGCCTTGTAAAAATGTCTGACACATAAAAAAAATTTAGAGAGCTTTTAGAAATACTCCCACTGATGAGGAAGAGGACAGGCCAAGGGAGGGGGGAGGCGGTGAAAGTTCCGCATGCAGCTGTAGATGAGGGGAGGATTAGCTGTTCAGGGTTTGGTTCCTTTAGTTCCTCTACCCAGCCTGGTGCCTGCTCTCCATTTTCCTTGTGTTGCTCTCTCGTATTTTGCTCTTCTCAGTTCTCCTCTGATTTCCTCCGCCCTCCCCCTTTTTAATGTATTGTAGTACTACTGAAAACAAAGTTGTAACCAGTGATTCCTTGAAGCTTCTCTTCTGTTGCAGCATGTATGTGTCTAAGAGGGCATTAAGAGAAGAGTTTGATCCCTGCAATTATCAACGGGAGACATACCTACTATGTAAGCTGCACTGGGGTAATAATGGCGAGTCGTGGAGACACTGGGTCAGAAACAGAAACGACATTCATCAGGATTACCATGCGGAAGTGTACTTCCTGGAGAAAATCTTCGAGCCGAGAAGTCGCAAACCCTGTCACATCACCTGGTACCTGTCCTGGAGCCCCTGCGGGAAGTGCTGCTATATCATACGGGATTTCCTGCAGTGTCACCGCAATGTGAACATAGACATACGTGTAGCACGGCTCTACAAAGTGCGCCTTTCAGAAACATGCGAAGGCCTGAGGATGCTTGCCAGCTTGAAAGGCAGAGTAAAGATTGATGTCATGAAAATCAAAGGCAAGGTTCCCCATGCTTTGTGGGACTGGGGAGGGGTGAGCTGGTGAACTTTGTGCATGAGTGAATCGGATATGGGCTTGCTTCTATGGTGACCTGTGTCCTATCCAGCTTCTTTGTGGGCACAACCATCATCATGCAGTGAATGAGTGTCACATCCAAAAAAGCTGTTTGAATAGTGCCAGAGAAGAGGAACAGGACCCTTAGAAACCAGATCTGTATGAAAATTCTCCTTTTTTTAGAGATATCATCCTTAAGGCATTCGTGAGGGAATGGGAGATATGGTCCTTCTCCATTGTCCTAAGGGAGTAAATGCAGTTGCTGGGATAAGGCTGGCTGAAGAGCTCCTCTGCAGTTAAGAGAGGGAAAAAAGTGTCCAGAGTGTATGGCATTGGTTCCAAATATGGAGGGGATAGCATTCATCAGCTGACCTGTCCGTGGCCAAGCTGTCTCTGTGACGTGGACAGAAAGAGCTTAAAAAGTCTTGTTCCCTGAGCTTCTCTGCTATCTGAATAAACTCAGGTTAATCATCCTGCTTCTATTTCTCCAGACTATAGTGACTGTTGGAAGACCTTTATACAAAACAGCGATGATGGTGATTTCTTGCCCATGAACTTTCAAGAAGACCTAAACAATCATCGTTGGAGGCTGAAAAATATCCTTGAGGTCAGTACACTCTGAGAGACAAGAGGGAGTTCCATGAAATGATTTGCAGTCTAGGGCAACTGAGCTGTAAAGAGCAGAAAAGAAGCCCCTGTTCACATGCAGCTCTGGTTTACACCTAGCTGGACCTTAAAGACTACTGCAGCGGGCTTTTGAAAACAGTGATTACTAAAATGATGGGAACTATCCTGTCCCACTGGGAGAGAAGCAGTGTGGATATTTTTCCATCATATTGATGCCGCCTTGGTTTTTGCCTTATTTTCTTTTATATGTTCTCTGTATTCTTCACACATACATTTGGAACTCTGTAGCCTATTATTGTATTCTATCTAGCTTTCCCAGTACTTTTATGTGCCCTTTCCCTAGGCAGGAAGACAAAACAAATTCCAGAGTTCCAAGACCCAGGGGGTACAAGACCCCTAACCTATTTTGGCTCTTCCTGGGAACCAAGGTTGAGAACAAGGTCTTTGAGACACATTTCCATAAAGAAGTACAACTAGTACCAAGGAGGGAGGGCTCCAGAGAAAGAGATTGCCCTGGGGGGGATAATTGCATCACCACTTGTCCTCCTAATTGGTGCTTTTTATCAATTATACTAATTTCCTAAAACCTATAAAAACTATATTCACCCTGTGTGTGTGGGCTTTGGTGGACATTCTCCATAACTGCCCCTGGAGGCCTCCAAATAAAAATCCACTTTTATATTATCTCCTATACTAAAATTATCTTGATTTTAATTTTTAGGTTAAAAAAGGCAACAATATTATGAAAGAAAAGCTAAGAATGCAATTTTTCTCCTTTGGGTTCCAGTGTGAGAAATCAGTTGATTTTTACCTGGAACTCCAGTCTCATCTCAGAAACCCTCTGCCAGATTCCTTTTTAACCTGGATCTGAGCATGGGTTTCAGTTTGCCAAGTAGTGCTACTCAGCCCCTTTCTGCAGTGTTCTGACACCCCCCAGTCACTGGGCCCTTGAATGCTTCATTAAAGTCCCTTCCAGATTCCATTCAGTTATTTCTGTGTCTGGTTGGAAAGGTATAATTTCTGTGAGAAAAGCTGTTCAAAACAGAATGTCTGTACCCTGGGAAAATTCAACCTTTGGCGGTTTTTTTGTGCCAAGGCAGGCACAAAAGGTAGGAGGGAGAAAAGAGTGTTCAACGGCAGTGCTGAAAGTTTGTGTCCCTGGAGACAAGAGACACTGCTTGAATGAATAGATCCACATCCTTGGCCTGGAAGGACTGTATTTTTTAAATCTATCAAAACTAATATAAGTGCTGCAGCATTTTTATTTCAATGTACTTTCTGACAAAAGCTATTTTCAGTGAATGAGAGTGAAAGAAATCTATGGCTGCGTGGGTCGTTGGTTATTTGGGAAATCCATTTTATATGGCATATGTGGAAAAGTAACATCCTGGGATATTACAACTAATAGACTACTTCTGCTATGTTAATTTCAAATCACAGAAGGTTCAAAGTGCAATTGGAGGATCTAAATGTCATATTTCTACTTCCATTTCAGGGTCTTCGTTCATAGAATCAGAGAATCACAGAATATCTCAAGTTGAAAAAGACCCAAAAGGATCATCAAGTTCAACACCCTTCTCCTCTCAGGACTACCTAAAAAACAACACGACTAGAAGCATCCTGCAGATGCTCCTTACCTCTGACAGGCCTGATGATGTCACTGCTTCCCTGAGGAGCCTGTTCCTGTGACTGACCACCTTCTCAGTGAGGAGCCTTCTCCTAATGTCCAAGCTGAACATCACTGAACATCAATGCAGCTTCATTCCATTTACACCAGTCCTATCACTGGTCACTGGTTTCAGGATTACTTAAATTTCAGGATTACCCTGTCCCAAGCAGAGAATCTGGCACTTGCTCTTGTAATATTTCATACAGTTGGTGGCTGCTCAGCTCTTCAGTATTCAGATCTCTCTGCAGGGCCTCTTCACCCTCAAGGGAATCCACAGATCCTCCCAGTTCAGTATCATTCACAAAATTACTTAATTTTGGTTTCCGCGTTTGATTCCTCCATATAGATGATTTATAAGAATGTCGAAGATCACTGGCTGTAGAAATGAGCCCTAAGGAACCCCAGTGGTGATCGGTTGCCAGCCTGATCTAATCCCATTCGCTGTAACTTTTTGAGCCAGTTGCTCACTCAAAGGCCTATGGACTTCGCTAGCTGTGTGCTGGATGTTTTATCCTGAGGGTCAGGTACCGAGGTGTCATTGTAACCCCCCAGGGACGGCAAGAATCATGACATGGAGGCAGGTCAGGGGCTGGTCAGAGCAAGCTAAGACCCCCATTTAATGGAAGGCTTCTTTTTATAGTGTAGTTGGTAATAAGGAAATTACATTGGTTCAGGTTATCCACCCACCAAGACTGACAAGTAAAGTGGCAAATCACCCATTTCTAAATATTATTCTTAAAGAAAATAACTTCCCGGTTCTCAAAACAACTCTGCAGATGCAAGGATAGAGGACACAACTGTCCTTCTCTGTTTTGCCTTGGCTGTGTGTGGAAGAGATAAATCCCATAGAATGTGAGAAAGCTGGAAAATTTCTCAGAAAAACCTCTCTGCCAGCTTTTTAGCAACCACACCGAGGCCTGAACAACAGGCCCTAACTGAGGCCTGAAAAACAGGCCTTGAGCCAAAGTTGACCTCTAGATGAACCTTCCAACCAAAGGTTATATTTGTATCTGCTCACTAACAAAGTGCTATTAGCAGCATGATATAGGTATGCTCTCTTTGGCGAAAGATGTGAACGATTTACTTTTCTGTGTTCAGAAACTGGACAAGGCTAGATCCTTTTTTGCTCTACCTCTATTTTTCTATCTTTCTTTCTTCCTTTCTTCCTCTCCTTAAAAGTTTAACTCACTGCTGCTGCAGGCTGTTCAAAGATGGCTGTTGCCACAGGTTATTCAGAAAGGTTTAATCTGCAGGCTGTTCAGAAATGTTTAAATTGTTACTGCTAGAGGCTGTTGAATCTATCATATGGTTTAAATTGCGGTGGCCTGTGTAAATAAAACTGTCTAATTGATCACGTGGTGTTTTTTGCCTTAATTTAGCCCAAGGCTATCCCAAATGTTGGCTACCTCAGAGTATGTGGTCCAGGACATCCCTCCAAGGACCTGGTACCTGTCTCTCAGAATAACCTTCTCCATAGCTTTACCAGGCACTGAAGTGAGACTGGCAGGTCTGTAATTACCAGCGTCTTCCTTCTTACCCTTCTTGAAAATTGGAACAACGTTGCCATCTTCCATTTGACCTGGAACGTTTCCAGACTCTCAAGACCATTAAAAAATAATGCAAGGTCCTGCAATGATATTGGTCATCTCCTTCAGCACCTTGGGACAAATCCCATCAGGCCCCATAGATTTATGTGCATCCATCTGGAGCAGCCACTCCTGAACCCAGTTCAGGGTTGTCTCTGGGTTTATCATCCCCTCAGTTGTGCTCTTCCAACACAGGGCTCCTGGGGTGCCAGGACCCATCCTCTGGCAAGAGATGAGCAGGATAATACAAGGAACATCTCTGGAGACTTGCTGTCTTCTCAGCTAGCTTTGTTTCCTACCTCATGATGCAAGAGGTACAGAAGTGGAATTAAAACCACAGAAAATGCCCCATCAGGGCAGAAAGCACAGTCCAGACGCTCTACCTAGCAGTGACCGAGGGGATGATTTTTACAGAGAGCAGACAATCCTGGCCACTAGCTGTCATGATCCTGTCCCACTACCTCAATACCCACAATGACTGCATTTAGGAACCCTGCATCCTACCTTTAGCATCTGTATATGGACTTAATTTTACCCTCTCCTACCATCTGCATCCACAGTTTACTGGAGCAGAAAATTCCAGAAGCTTATATTTAGCCATGTAAATAAGCACTTGTGTTTGTATTAAGCTGATCAACTCATTGCAGTAAGTGTCAGTTCTTGGTATGGTAATGTCTCACCATTAATCACTGATACACTAGTCTGCATTTGAAGGACTGTGATAATCTAGAGGATTTTCCATTGTCTCAGTGGGAGCCATAATATGTAACTGACAGCAGTACTTGATTTTAAAAATCAACTTCAAAAATCCACAGATTCTCCATTCAACAGAAGCAAATCTTACATCCACCAAGAGGTGTGACTGTGGAATGATAATTACAGTATCCATGGTCATTGCATTTCAGCATCTCCACTCACATAGCTAGAAGAAGTAAGTAATTAATTTTATTTGCAAGTCCATCCTGGAACTGGGCCACTGGATGTATCCACTGGAAACCCCTTGTGCTTTTAAGGCGTATTTAAGGAGGCAGAGAAGACTGATCACACAAGTTGTTACAGCAGGGGTGGGAAAGAGAAACACAGACAATGTGAAACTTCTGAGCAAAACTTTTAACATGGACCAAGTGTTCCCTGTTCAGTCTCCAATGTAACTAGTTGCTGGCACAGGCAGCCAGCCAGACAATATCACAGTATAACCTTCCCAGCAACTTTGAGGGTGGTTCTGTAGCTTGTTGATCCCTCATCTGTGCCAAGGCTCATTTTCCTTAGTTCTTGTTTACACTGTCCTGTTGACCCTGTCTTAGCACACTCAGCTCCTGTTTGCACAGTAACCAGCTTTTGGCCGAAGCAAGCTTGTGACATTCCAAGGTCATGAGCAAGGAAGAACCCCAAATTTTTTTGACAATAAAAACCAAAGACAATTATGCTCCATGTCTCTCAGGGCCCTGAGGACTTTAAAAAACCAAAATCTGGTTATCTTGACCACCCTTACTTGTGGCTTCCACTGACACACTATGGACTTTGCTGCCCAAATATGGCCCAGGAGCTAATATGTTTAATATGAACTGCTATGAAGAAAATTAACTCCATCCTTGATGGTGCCCAGTGGTTGTAATGCTGGTAGATGTTTTCTGCTTGTGATGGAGGTTTTGCCTCCCCTTCCAGGTGAATTCTGGGGAGAGTTTAACCATATTTTGTTGTCATTGAGCAATCCCTGAGTGCTTGGAAAAGAAAATCTCAGAGCTGAAAGTTTCTAGAGCTGCTCTGAACACTCTCCTTGATACATCCTACAGAAAATCACTACTTTCTCTCAAATGAAGTCCACCTGATTATGTGGTCCCCTCATATTTAAAACTCTGCCAGTTGTGTGATGACTGACTCAGGGTCTCAAGAAAAACATGGACACCAATCCCCACTGGGTTTGGGGTACTTATTGTTCTGCTTAGTGCTTTGACAAAACATGTGTGTTGAAACAAAGACGTAGAAATGAGGCAAAATCAGAAAGATAAATAAGTAGAACTTCTGTAACTCAAAATTGTGTGACAAAACTGTAGAACGACTGCTTAGAGTAGAAAAACATATTCCAAAATACAAATATGTTCACTTGCAGCTTTTTTTTTCCCCACACTGACTCCTCATGAACTATCTTTGATGATCTGGGAAATTCTTTGATTTCTACAACCTCACCTGTTAATGTGAAAGAATTGTATTACAAGGATATCTTACTTACTGAAGTAAGTACACAGGTAAGTCCTTCCCACTAGCCAATTATTTTTCACTTTGCCTGGGTCAGAGCTCTGCCTTGCACATCCTTGTGGCTGCCTGCCATTGCGCTTCTTTGTTCAGAGTCAGCCTCATGAAGCTCACCCGGCAGTGGCAGGGTGCCACCAGTTATCTTAATCTCTTACGTTTCGGTTTCCATATATGGAGGCTGAACAAGAGTCTCAGTAAAGTATGGTGATGCTATGCAGCCTGCGAGGAAGTGAAAGCAAAGGTACTGGGAGAGATAAAAGCCCCACGGGTGGGTGTGCTTATCAGAGTTGCAAAGTAATATGCTGCCGAGGAGATGTATTTGTGTATCCACAAGCTTGTCTTTATATGCATTGTTGCATTATTGTGCTTACATATATGTAAATATCCGTAAATATCTTCGTGAGTGTGAGTTCATACATATTGGTCATACATAAACACATTTTTGCCTTTTTTAAATGTGGAGGTTACAGAATAAATCAAAAAAGGCCCTGTGGTTTTTCTTTCTATAAAAAAAATACAGATACCTACTGAGAAAACTCCATTAAATCCAAGTAAACATATGATGGATTTTCCTTTTACTGTCAAATGTGTCAGCAGCAGAACACTTGAACTAACACAGGATTTACCATTCCAAATTAATTACAGGAGGCAGCCTGTAAGTGGAGGTTAAGACTTAAGCCTCTGTGGCATAAGCCCCGGGCTTTTGTCACATTTAAATTTAACCTTTCTCTTTGCTTCCAGACTTCCACTTGGTGATTCTCACCTCTTTCCAATTGATCATTCAGCCAGAGAATAAAAAGCTCAGTACCTGTAAAATCCTCAGAGATTTGCAAATTGGGATCCTAGCTGATTCAAACCTTGTCCCTTTTTGTCTCCTTTGATGTCTGATTTAACTTTCCTTCTGTGCTCCTCTTTCTTCTCTAACCTGTCCATCTTCCCTAATTTCTTCCACATATTTCCATTTCTAGGAGTCTGTCTCAGTCCAAATGTGTTACCAGATGCATATCTTGGGTTTCAAGTGCCAGATAAGCTAAAAGACCCTTGAGAAAAGCGAGTGGTACATGAACAAACAACACCTCTGTAATAGTCATGCTGCAGACCTGGTTTGCTGCAATCTCTTTCCTGGGAGACATCTACAGGGACCTAGCTCCCTGATTCTTTGTCCACCTCTCTATCACTTAGTGTGCATCCTGGAGGCCCTTTGTAAAATGTTCTGAAGAAACTATGAAGCTTCTTGATTATTTTCCCTAGTGAATCTGGCCATACGTGTACAGTATGGCTCTACTACCACCAAAGGAAATATTCTCATGAAGGTCTAAGGAACCTGATGTTCAAAGGAGGCATGAGTGTGTGTCCACCATTCTATGTACCCTTTGCTGTGTATCTTCCTCCAAAAGACATTCAGGTTCATGAGGCATACATATGAGGGTGGTGGTTATTAAAAAAACCCCTTTGCTGGAGTGGTTGAGGTATATTCAGATGTTACCAATATCTCAGCATCACGAACCACCTCCTCATTTATCTCTTATGTTACCTTCTATAGGTTATGTAGCTTCTATAAGGGAGCATAATTGACTTCATAAGAAATAGAATAAAAATTTTTGCCACAGTTAAACGTTTGAGTAATACAAGTCTCCACCTATGGAGATAACCCTTGCTACTGGCACGTAGCGATTTAAAGGGGTACTGGATTACTGCTGGTTGCTCATAAAAACCAGGAAACAAGTTTCCCACCTAGTTGTATGATTCTTCTGGAGGTCAACAGCCTTCTCTTGACTCATTGAAGCATGGTCCTCATAAACAAAGAATGTAAATTCTTTTAGAAAAATGAAAATTCTCTTGTGTGGCAACCTTGTCTTTCTGATGTTATTAGGGTTAAAGCAACTATTGAATCTGGAAGGGTTTCTTCTCATATTAGGCTGACAGGACTAACAGAGCAGTATTTCCAGGTGTTTTTTTTTTTTTTTTTTTTTTTTTTTTCTTTCCCTTTTGGCTTTCCACCATGTCATACAGCACATTCAACTTCCTGGAGACACCTGAAAATTCCCTAATTCCCGGCTCCAACTCATTTTTCTCTCTCCACTTTCTGTGGCATGTTGCTGTTTTTCTATCAGGAGCTACTGCACCTAATCAAGCCATTCCTTGCAGATCAGACTAATAATCTCTAAGCCCAATTCACACCTGCTTATTTGTAAATATGCACTGTAAGGACAGGGCAGTGAAGGGAGTGCCACAGCACCAAAGCATTCCTGGCCTTACTGAGGATCATGGCCATGAACTCAAAACCACATCAGTCAATCACATTTTTGTTTCAACAGTCTCTGAGTGTTTGTGTTGCTCCTGTTCACTCTTCTGTGGTAGGAAATAATCCAGCTGCTGGGGAATAATTATGTGCTCAGAAGTGAGGAGTGACCTTGCCGCAGAAGAGGCCTCCAGGGCAGACTCTGTGCTGGCACTCCCCGATGACCTGCCACAACGAGTCTTCTCTTTGACAGAGAGTCCTGCCAGTCCCTGAATCCCTGCTCCCTCTGAACTCCACCATTCATGTACACTTCTGGGTTTTTTTCTGTCCTGACAGGAAACTGAATACTTTTTGACCATGGAATACTGAGAGCTTGCTGCAGAGAATGTAAATAAATCCTTCCCTTAGCTTTACAATCCCACATCAGGCTTGTCACCAAGGAAGGCAGTGGCTTTGTCCAGGGACCTCTACAGCTTGCATCAGGCCACAAAATAATTATGTCACAAAACCAGAAAAAACTGTAAGTGACAGAGACTCATTCTACCTGAGCTGCATGAAGAATTCTTTTGTAATCCCTTTCCTCTGCAAGCCAGTTTTAGGTGTGTCAGTCAGAGGAAATCTTCTCACTAGAAACTAGCATTGTTTCAGTCATTTTTTAGATTAAATGGCAAATATTCTTTTTCTGCATCTTCTCAGAGTTGCAGAACTGATCAGAGGAAGTTGATGCCCAGTTCATAATGCTGAGCAGATTTCTCAGGGCACTGGAAAATGTCTGTTCTACTTACATCAGCAAACTGATATTCATGACCAATAGCTTCTGCAGATTCTCCACAGGTGGTTCAGGTCTTGCTCTCAGAGCATCCACGTGAGTCGGACACTCTTCTCAGTTGTGATATTTCAAAAATATCTGAATGTTCCCTCATGACAAGCTGTCCACTGCCAAAGCTCTCCTGGATGCTGGGCAGCTTGCTTAGAGGTAGCCTGAGAGTGGCTGCCCAGTCACTGACCACAGCTCAGTGGTCACACACATGGAGTGTCTTCTTTGATTGCATGAGGGCCCAGTCTCAAAGGGGTATGAGCGGTCCTAAGAACTCCACAGGAGCAGTCCCATGAAGGGAAATGGCAGTAACCACCACCACCTGCTGGAGTTCCACAGACTCACACGCTTTTGCACATCATGTCTTCTGTTTCCCTCTTTCCGTTGGGTTCTGTGTGACTTCCTTGTGGCATCTGGGTGTCAGAAAAGGGACATGCCACACCACAGCTGTGTGGCTTGATGACATTTGTGTAGATGCTTTTCTTTCTTGTTGCATTGGGGTGACTAGAGAAGATTTGCTTTTCTGTTCTGGAGCTGGAGTTAAAAAAGAAATGTAATTTCTGCCTTCACTGGAAAAGGTGGCTCACCTGTTAATTCCAGCTTCTGGAAGGTAACCTTGTATTTTCAAGGCCAGAACAATTTCTGAGTGGGATCTCCCCCATTTGCAGTTCTTTGCTGCCAGGAACTTCCTTTCATCTTCAGCCAGTGGAGTAATGCAAGTAGGCATGAACAAAGTCATTAAAAGGAAATACTCAACAGAGCAGGATTAGTAAGGCCCAAAGATCAGTATTCTGATTCAGGAATAGAAACTGAAACAAATGTAAGACTAATAAAGGCACACCAGTCTTCCAGGAAGAGACACACAAATCCAGAAACACCCATGGCCGCTGTCAGTGGCAGAGGTAAGTACATTTATGTGGAAGGCAGTCCAGTTTCTCCATATTCAAGTGTGGATATTTACTGTAGTTGTATCTAAAGGACTGGAGTGTAGACACAAATGTGTTTTGTTGGCACATGAAGATGCACAGCAGACAGAGGTGGATTTGCATTTTATGCCTTTGAACACATTACTGTATCTTGAATCTTAGGTCCAGCCACAAATATTAATAAATTTTTTTTAACCTTGGTATGGCAGGAAGAATTCAAAATCCCAAAGAACTTTTACTGTGGAAAGAGACCTTGAAGGCATTTAAGAATGGAGAAATTTAGTTAGCTTATCTATTCATCTATTTTATTTTAATTGTGATAAATAACTAGAATATTCTTCTTAAAGAATCAGAGCAATAAGGCTGTGCAAGGAGTTGATCATGTCTCTGTTGATGTAGAAAACTATTTTCTTCCTGTTGAAATGTAATTTCACTCTATATAATTCATAATTTCTCATCTTAAAGAGCTAAGCTGCAGAAAAATGCCTTTAGTATCTTAATTCTAAGTAAATTTTAAAATAAATCTTTATTCTATTATGTATAATACATAAAAACTAAAATGAAAATTAATTCTTTTCATTTTATATACACTTAAAAAATTAAGAAATGAAATTAATTATTTTATCAAATAATATGACGGTCCCTAGATCTTTAAATTTTCCGTGGGTGGATTTTTACAAAATAAATGAGTAGCTTTGATCACCTGCAATTGTTTACCTCTAGACCGTCAGCTGGGAAGGGATAAATAAGTCATGGGGTCAAAGTTGCTTGCCACTATGGGAGATAAAATGTGTATAATCAGTCAGGTCTGCATTGCCACTGTGTATGTATTTGTTAGTCAGAAATCACCCTCCTTTCTGTACAGATATTTTTTCTTGGTACTGATTTTTTTAGTTTTTGAAAAGGTTACAGATTAAATAAAGATGAGAAGTTGGTTGTGAAAGTATTTCTGTCTAGTTTGCCAAAATTGTGAGTACTGATAGGAAAATGGCTCAAGTTTTGCCTGTCTCATAGAAGTGGTTTGGAAAATTTAAGGGATAAGAGATTTGATTCTGCTCTTTGATCAGGCAGGGAAAAACAGATGCAGTACTGCTGAAATCAGGGAATTTAAACTTGAGTGTTTACACGATCAACCATAATGTGCTAAACTGAGCAAGTGTTCATGTACAACATAGTTTAAACAACCATCAAGTTCAACTTCCAGGTAGGAATCCACACCTCCTGCATCCCAGCGTGCCTATCCTGCTGTGCAGTGATTACTTACTAAGCCCTTTTAGAGAAAAGAGACTTGGCAGGGAGTGTATTGACTGAAAGGGGTCTGGACAGAAAGTGTAGAGGAAATTTTGGTTTTTGACCCGCTGTCCTCGATGACTCACAAATATTTTCCATACAGATGCCCCATCCAGAGACAACACCCAAGGGTAAGAGATGTAGCTCTGTCACTGACTGCTGCCTGAGCTCCATGGCAATTTCCAGAGACAGCCTTGTGCCCTGTTTTATTCTTACTATCCTTTTCCTCAATCTTCCTTTCCAGTCACCTTACTGCTCTGACTGGTGCTGATCTCTGAGTGGTGATGGGGTTGCTTACCCACCCAACAGTTCTCAAGGAGGTGCTGGGGGTGTTCTGAAGTCTTCATCAAATTCCAGATTTAGATTGCTAAATTGTGACATTCTTCAAGCTGCTCATTTCTGATGGGAAAAGCTGGGAGTGGGAGGCCTGGCTCATACTGAGAGTAGGCAATGCACAATGGGGACCAAACATCATCGAAATCTTGAGATCACAGTACTGCTGGTACTCTTACTCAGGTGGAAGATACAGCCAAGAGACTTCCAAAGATATTATTCGCCTAACCAACATCAGCGGGTGGTGTACCTGCTGTATGAGATCAGGTGGAGAAGAGGTTCCATCTGGAGGAACTGGTGCTCAAACACTCGTCAACAACATGCTGAAGTCAACTTCTTGGAAAATTATTTCAAAGACAGGCCACAAGTTCCTTGCTCCATCACCTGGTTCCTTTCAACTAGTCCCTGTGGAAATTGCTCCAAAAGGATTCTGGAGTTCCTGAGGTCACACCCTAATGTGACCTTGAAAATAAATGCAGCTAAGCTGTTCAAGCACCACGATATCCGTAATCGACGAGGTCTCTGCAACCTGGCAATGCATGGAGTCACTGTAAATATCATGAGTCTTGAAGGTAACCCAGCTACTCTTTGTCTAAGTGTGGATTGAAAGTTCTGAGATTATGTGCCCTCTTAGTTTGTAATAGAGGTGATGACTTGCTTTGGGAAGGACTAGTGAGTGCAAAAATGTCAGTCTCTCTTCTGCCTTATTTCTTCCCCAATCCTGTACAGCAGCAGGACCAACATGGTCATTTCCTCTTGCCAAATCTGAATATCGAGAGTTAGAGGTTTCTCTAGCCATCCACCCCTCCTTAATATGCAGTGAAAAATCCTGGGTGTAAGACAGAACCTGTCCTTCCTAGAAAACACATGCAGATAAGCTTGCCATCTGCATCAAGTAATTGGTTTCCCTTGGCAGCTGGAGAAGAGAAGGAAACTGTTTAAAGGAGACTTTCAGATGATGCATCACAGAAGATGTGTTTTGCACATGTGCCTTTTTGTGCCTACATCTTTCTTGCCTGGTGATGTTTCACTGTAAAAATAGTCCAGACAAGCAGCTCACAAAAAGAAATGTGTATTTGAAGAGATGAATCTCACACGCCTGTGTGGATATTTACCACTGGAGTGAGTAGCTATAAAACCCACCAGGTCAAATGTAATCTTAAAGGACATTGCTTATCTTGGAGATACTGTCTGGTGGATTATACCACCGGAGCACTTACAGAAGCTCTGCCCACCCTATCAACAGTAAGATCAATATGAAACTACTAAATGTTAGAGTCTTCACTCCAGGTTTTCCCTGATCATTGGGGTAAGTCAGACAGATTCATGATTGAATCAACTTGTCTGACCAAAGCTGTGTTCTCAAGCACAGGGCTGCCAAAAGGAGAGCCTGAGCAGCTCTGACTGCATGTGCCACTTCTCTTTTCACTCCTGCCACTCACTCATTCCTTGTCTCCTGGCAAATGTGCTCTGACTTTATGCCAAAGTGTGCTATTTGTGATAAGGGTTGCCCAAGCCACCACAACGATCAATTTCTCTCTCAGGCAATGTAGAGTTTTGGTTCCCCTTTCCACTCACTTATTTATGTAGTTATTTGTGTATCCCTTGTATGAATCTCTTTATTCTTTACTGCATTCTTACTGAGAAACAAATTACTCACTGATATGTTAATGAGGAAAGAACAGGGCATCCTTTCATCAAGAGTGACTGGGTATCTCTCTTCTTAGATTACAGTTACTGCTGGAGAAACTTTGTTGCTTACCAACCTGGAGAAGACTATAATTCGACCCAGGACTTCCATGTATATTACTTTCTGAATTGCACAGAACTCCTTCACATCTTTTTGGTTAGTAGACCCCTGAAGAAAACACCAAGAGAGAAAATAAATGCAAAAAATCCAAGGAAAAGGAGATTTGGATGACCCAGCAATGGTGTTAGCGGAAATGATTGTAGAGAAAATAAGCATGGACTTGATCCTGCATGAGCAGAGAGCCAAGGAAGCAAGAGATTGCCAAAGGACTATGCTGCTACATTGTGCCTTTGTGGTCAGGAGTAGAAGGGGGAAGAGATTTAGCAGTACTCTCATATTTTTACCAATGAAAGGGTGTATTATTTCAATCCTTGGCATGAATCTGCTACCAGTTCATTAGCTTGCAGCTTACCAGAGCTATTTGACCCCAAAAGCTCCTTCAGCTCTGTAACCATGATTCAAGTATTCTCTTTTTGCCTCTCAGGACAGGCCCATGGATTTTAGTTAAGTTGTGAGCAAGTTCAAAAGAGCATATGGGTGGATTTACCTTCAAGATCAGAGTTTACACATAAGACCAGGGTCTGCTTTCCCTATTTCTTGCAATGCATACAACTGCAGAAGATATTTGTACGGCCTGATATCCTACTCTACAAGAAAGAGAAGGTGGTCTACTGAACAGGAGAGAAGACCAGGTCTGGACTAACTGCAGGGCTCAGCCACCCTTTGTGAAGCCAAGCCAGTTCTTGCTTGGGCTGGTCCCTCTGTGCTGAATGGATAGCAGGAGGTGGAGGAAGGGATGCACAAAGCTGCTGGCAGGAACTGAGAGTCACAAATACAACACTAAGCTGTTTGTAGGATGCTATAAATGCCTTGTTTTATTTCTGGCTGAGGAAAAGGTACCCATTACCCTTCATTTCAGTTCCATCCATCCCAAATATTCCATAGGACTTTCAGTACCTCAAGACCTGACCTTTCCATTTCTTGTCTGAGTAAGACATTCAGGTGACAGGATACACAGTCAGTAGCAATATCTAGTCAATCAGCTGATATGACAAAGTACTTTATGCAATGTAATGGTTTAGGAGACATTTTTCCCTTGGCTTTCAGTCTTTCTGAGTCTTCTAATGCCCGAGATGGTTAAATAATTTATCAGCTTACACACAATCAAGTGCATGGTGCGATGCTTGCCGGGAGCTGAGCAGAGCTGTCTGCTAAATGCTTGTGAGTGCTGACGAACTGCTGCTGACTCAGCACTGTTCCCTGTGCAGCAGTACAAGGGGAATGTGCCCTTCAGGTCTGGGTTTTAAAGAGCCAGCTAACAAATTGCCTGTCCCAACCAGGCAACCTTGGTGATTTCTGCAGAGTCCTGCTGGCTAGGAAGCCTGCTGGAAGTCAGGCACTTGCTCAACTGCTCTGCTGTCTCAGCTAAACACAAGCCACCCCTCAAATGAAGGTGAATAGGGCCCATCATCAACAGTTCTAACTACCAACCCTCTGCAGAAGGAGTGGGAATGTTTGTGTGCTCAGCCCTTTTGAACATCCTTGCCCCATTTTACTAATTATGCAGAGGTGTAATGAGGTGAGTGAGTTCCAGGCATGTGCTCCAGAGAAATACACACTGTTGCATCTAGCCCTGGCCTCCCTGGCATGAGAAAGTCACTGAGAAACCAGAGGGGATTTTGTGGAGTAGCATTGCAAAAGGCAGGGGACTGGAGTACTTGCCCTGTGAGGAGAGGCTGAGGGAATGGGCTTTCCTAGATCTGTAGAGAAGGTGGTTAAGAGGGATCTAACTGCAGTCTTCCACTACATAAAGGCAGTAAAGACATAGCCAAACTCTCCTTGACAATGCACAGAGGAACCATGAAGTAACACACACAAGCTGAATTGAGAGAAATTCTGACAGAAGGAAAAAGTCTCCCCTGACAATGGTGTGGTACTGGAACCTGGAGAGGCTATCACCTCTATCCCTGGACACACTGAGAACTTTCCTCTGAGCTGTCAGATCCAGCCTTGGAGTTAGCCATGCTGCAAACACAGTGTGGTACTAGAAACCTCTGGGAGGGCCTTTCTAACCCCCCAAAAATCTGCCTTTCCACAGGACCCAACTCCACTTCCCCTGTGTTCAGCTATGAAAGTTGCTACCTTTTAAATGCTTTTGTTTCTAAATGTTTGTATTTCTAGCAGTGGTGCAGTAAATGAGGAGATGCTACCCTGTTTTCTGGAAAAATGTATTCCAAGGAAGATTATCTAACACACTGAAGGAGAATCAGAATGATCTCTTGGACCAGATGCTTTATTTTAAAATTCTCTATCATACTGAAGAGACAGCTTAGGCTTTTGTATCTAATTTTTAATGTTTTTTCTTCCTCCTAGGGGCTTCCTCCATTTTTTCTGACAAACTGAATTCTAACAAGCATCACCACCATGCTTCCAAACTCACTTTGTGAATCAACATAAGACCAGAAAATCCAATCTCTGTCACTCTTTTCTGCTGCAGCCTTGATAAATTTCTTGCTGCCACCAGAGAAGACTCTCATCACTGGCTGGGCATTGCTAAGTATTGGACAGAGCAGAAGGAGCTCATGAGAAGCCATCAGGAAGCTCAGATGATGCAGCCAGGCATCCAGGACACAGTGCTCTGTGTCTTTACAGAGCTTCCTGAGAGTCCAGTAAGGATGGAGACTGTGCCCCATAATCAGGCCTTCCATGTGTGCTGATTCTGTAATCAGATTCTGCAAGTACCCTCTTGAGAGGCCAGCATGTAACATTTTTCATGCTCTGATCTGTTCCAAAGAAGTAATCATCTACGCATTCTTGCTTTCAGAATTTCTTATGAAGATCACTTTCATGGCTACATGTGTAAGTTTCAGAAAATATTTCATGCTTTAACAGTATTTATGCACTACTGTAATAATACTTCATTTTAAGTTTTTATTTATGACTGTAAAACCAGTGTAATAAAAGGGAAAATGTCAGCTCTGTGGAAACTTTGCTTTTCTTGTTCAGCTCCTTGATACACAGCCTTCCCTTGTAATTCCACACTCTGGACACATAGCTGCTCCTCGCAAACTGGGGGAACAAAGTAAAAAGTCTCTGTTTTTCCAGCTGGAAACACGGAGTGGAATGGTGATGTAGGAGATATTGAAAGCTCTGAGCTCTCTCTACTGGCAGAAGGCAAAAAGAAGATACAGGTGTGTTTGGTCTTGCAGCAGATTTGAATTTGAGCTGCAAATAATGTAGGACATCTGAATGAATAATGTGGGGAGCTCCATGTGTCATGATTCCCAACCTCTTCAAGCAGGAGGCCCAGTGTGTGATCCCACTGGGAAATGTGCTGGTGCTGGGATCCACAACATGCACAAAGGATGATTTGAAGAATGAGGCAGGGGCTGGTGGGAGCCATGCCTATCTCTTCTAGTTTATTAATACTTATAGCATCCTTTGGCCATGCCAAAGTCTCCAGATGTTTAGCAGACCATCAAGACAGCCAGAAAAGCTGCAGGCTGAGAAAGCAGCTCCAGTCCCTGCAGTATGAGAGCATATCTAAGGCTGAGCACAGCTGGCTGGGGAGTGTCTCTTACATTAATCAAATAAAATAACTCCAAGCAATGTATAGCACAGATGAAGTTTTGTTCCCCCTGTCCAGGGCCTCATACTGGATGTCACATGCCCTCCTTTCTGGACATTATAGTGTTTACTCTTTGTTTCCTTAGGGAGCAATCAGATCACTTGATCAATGTGTAATTTAGGGTCCATAACCATTCATGCCCAGGGCTCAGCCCTTTCCCGCTGAAGGCAGGAGGACAAACCTTCCATGGTCTGTTTAGAAGCTTGCCAGTTCTGAGTCAGCCCAGTGAAGTTTTTCACACCAGTTTTATCTGCCAGAGTGAATTTGCAATCTGCTGTATCCCTGCTGTGCCCCTACCGGCATGTGAAAGCCTAGGGGTGGTTCTACCTCACTGGTAGCCTTTAAAGGCAAATGCAGAAAGCAGCTGGTCTGCTCTCAAATTATTCTGGCCCTCTGGACTGGTAAAAGCATTGTGCCAGCTTGTGAAGTGGGATAGTTCTTAATTGTGAATTAATAACAAGGTTATAGTGCGGAGAGATCAACACCCTCCCTGTGCTGGTACCTGGGTGCAAGAGCAATGGAGTTTTAGCCATATCTTTTGTGGGTTTGGAAGCCTGAAGGGAAACCTGCCTAAGACAGAAGTGTATGAGAGGTTTAAAAGCCAAAGGCTTTTAAAATACTTTTTCAAAATAGTTTTTCAAAATACTTGCCACCCTTTAGTGCCTCCTCATCTGCTATGACCTCTGCTCTTGCAGCAATCCACTTTCTCCTTCCCCTCTGCTCATCATTGCTTGCATTGGCTGAACAAGTGGCCTCCTCTCTGCCAAATCCCTTCATGTTTCTTCTGTGAACCAAATATGACTACCATCACTGTGAATATTTAATACATATGTGATGAAATAATGACATTTCTGCTTATAGGAACACTAAAGGGTCAGCAACAGGGAGAGTAGAAAAATGCATTCAAAGACAATGCTGGACTCAAATACATCTAGGCTGAAATCCCCCTGAAGGGACAAGTGGCAAGGGACCAGACTCCATGACCCTGAAACCCCTTTCTATCCTGATTTCCAAGTACCAGCACGTGGGAGAGGAAGAGAAAGCAACTGGGGAGAAGACATGCTTGTGTTTGTAAGGGTCTGGAGTGTGTCTTTGCATTGTTTAATGGTAATCTGTTTCTTATTATTGCAAAGTCCAAGGACGCCGTGTACTGACCTGGAGTAATGCTGTGTGCAGCTGTGGGAATGATGTCAGTGTCCGGCTCTTCAGAGGGTATATTATGGGAGTTGTGTGCAGCATGGAGCAGCAGCCCTTCAAGCCAACACCCTGGCACAGGATGCCAGACACCCCGGTGCACCAGGAGATGGCAGCCATGCCCAGTTTTCCACACCAGCAGCCATCCCATCCCGTTTGTCCTGTCTCTGTTATCAAAGACAGATCCTCTACCACTACCTGGATGTGCCTGTGCCTTGTTCATTGCTGAAAACCGCAGTGCCTTGATCAAGTGAGACTGGGGTTTTCAGCCAGCACCAAGGCCCCTGCTCTGGCTGTTCCACACAGGCTGGGGAGGAAGTGTCCTCCCAGAAATCACAAGCCCCCATTTCCCACAGCTCAGGCAACTGGGGCTGGAGGTACATTTGCCACAGTCCCCTTGAGAGCTTAGCTGCTGCCCAGGTGCATATAAAGGAAAGAGACAGCTAGAATAGCGCACCCACAATCTCCATAAGGCTGTTAAGATAAGTGGCCCTCAAGAATATAAAAGCAATAGTGAAATGTTCACTATATGCACAGTTTACAAAGCAAGTAAAATAACTTTTGTTAAAAAAGAAATGTTACTGTGTAACAGTCACCCTCCAGGGAGTTATTCTTGGCAGAGACACGTAAAGCATTTGAGATTGAATTAATTTAGAAAGCCAAATTAAAGAATGTCTTGTAACAAACAATATGAATTGGTATTTGTGAACAGAAAAAGTGCAATTAAAACAACCACTGTAGCAAAAGAGCTAAATTCCTTTAGCTGAATCACATGGATTAACTCTACAGTCCGCTCTGAACTTAATCTGATTTATATTCAGAAGAACCTAAACATAGGATATATTCTTACCATAGTTCATGATTCTTTTAATTTACTCATTGCATTTTTTCTCCTCCTGTACAACGTCTCCTGTTGTCATGTTTCAACAATATCTTCAACTCAGCGTTAGTCAGAATTTAAGCAAAAGCCAACTTCTTTTCAAAGGAGTTTTCCTTCAACTCCTTTTTTAGAAAATATTAATTTTTCTAATAATTTCACTGAGAAGGACAAGGGTGTTGTACAGGCCAATATCAAAAGATTCTTTATACATCTTTGTTTCTCTTCTTGTTTTGTGAAGTATATTGGGTCATCCAGTGTGGTTAATTGCGAGTCATGACTGGGGACAATAGGCTGGTCATCAATGAAAGAAGCATCTCAAATAACTTTAGAGATTTTTGGTAGTATTTCCAAAGTACCCAAACAATTTATCTGCCTTGATCTGCTGAGTGGCCCTGTCAATAACTTCAATGCTACAAGTAAAAGTACAAAGATAGTTCAATAGTTCCAGGCTGTGTCTCCAGAAATGAGAAAGATGACTTGTCAATCCTCTGCGTCAAATTTACCTCCTTCACCCAGGTGATACCAAAAAAAAATTGACAAAATCAGATGCTAGTTTGTAAGACCTTTATTTATATAAATAATACACACTATATGAAACAAATATACAACACCATGCTCGCAAATTAATGCTTCGCAAAGGACTCTCTTTGCTATTCCTGGTCGAAATTTCTCAAGCTGAGAGTGCCTTGGGAGCCTGAAGTTGTAGGAACCTTGTGATGCACCTGGTTGTGACCTCTCCAAGCAGGAGGAGGCCCTGTAGAAGCAGGGCTCTCTGCTGTCCTCCTGAAGCTGGCCTAGCACCAGAGGAGGTGTTTTGAGGAGCTTCCAGCCTTACCCGGAAAGAGGAACAGGACAGAGAAGAGAAGAGAACTTGCAGCCATCATGAAGGGAATGACAGAGCACGCCCAGCATGTGGGACACACTTAGCCTTGTCAAAGCCTCAAGAAGTTAGATTGGAGAGGATAACCCAGCTGTAATTTAGGTGCTGGGAAGGTGGTGGTGAGCAGGTGGGTCCTATGAACCTGTATCTTCAGCTTGTAAAGGCTGTGTCCACCAGATCAGATGCTAGTGGGGTCCCCTAATGGAAACAGAGTGATTACCAGGCAGGAGGATGGTTTGATTTTTGCCCCTACAGGCTATAGAGCTTTGCTTGTGCCAGGATTTTTTTTCTGGCCAGCTCTCAGTACAGTGACCGACTAGATACTGCTGGCCATATTACGGGCAGTAAAAGACCTGGAGAAACAGAAGACTGTGGGACTGTAAAGGTGCCTCTAGCAGAGGCAGTTGGCTGGGGAAGGAGTGTATTGCATACCTGGTGTAGGGGGAAATGCTCAGTGGATGGAGAGTACTCCACACAGTGAGAGCTGTGGTGCCCTGCACACAATCCGCTTAGACAGACCTGCTGGCTTCAAGAGAGGTTTTCAAGCTGAGCTACCAGGGTTGTCAAAGACTCACTTCAACACTCTCAGCTGAACTTTCCAACAGCTGCCCAACTTTGCTATTAATACATGTGCTGTACCACTTCAGCGGTGATGGTTTTCAACTTCCTACCCACATCCAGAAGGACAAATAAACCATTTCCCAAGGAAGGACACAGAGCAGCTGAGTGTAGTTCAGCTCTAAGAGCCATGAGATGTGCTCCCTGAAGCCCTCATAAAATGTGCAGGTCAGTGCAGTGCCAGTGAGAACACAGCCACATAAATAGCTTTGCAGGCTCTCTGCTCCCATTTGGGTGAGGATAAACCCAGAGCTCCATACAGAGGATCACCTGAATTAGCTCTGCAGGGGCTGAGGGGGGACAAATCATTCTCTGGCAATGTCACTGCAGTCCTGGCTATTCCCAGTTAGCAGTGGATAAGGTGTGAGTCTGAGGAATGCATCTTCAGAAGATCAGCCTAATTCTCCTTGGAAATAAAAAAGTAAGTATAGTCTTATCTCTAGACACTGGGCTGGAAAGTAGAGAGATGTAAGGAGGGGAAAAGTGAAAGACCTGTTGTAAGGGAGAGCTGGAAATCAAAGAACAAGTGTTTGCGAAGTCTTCTGATTGCTGATGACTTCAAAGTCCCAGAATTTTAAAGGCATCTCGTAAATCATCCACTTCATACAGAGGCTGCAGGACAAAATATAAGTGGTAGGTTGGTTGTCAAGTGAGCAGGAACCTATGAACATGAGGAAGGACAGGCAGGAGATGGGATGAGAGGTGGAAGAAGGGGAAGTGAATGAAAAGAGGAGAGATGAAGAAAATTGGGGGAAGAGGCATAAGTGATGTGGAAGGTGAAGATGCGTGAATTAAAGGAATGGCAGATAGCAGGGATGAGATGCAAGAGCAGACAGGAATTGTAGTGAGGAAGACAAGAATAAGATGAGGGAAGAGGCATTGGAAGAAGAAGGAGAATTGGCCCTTACCAGGAGGATACGTCGAAGTTTCCTGGCGAGGTGGACGGAGTTTTCATGCAGCCCTTCCCAACCTTTGAATGTCTGTTCCCTGTTCTCCACAAATGTGTTCCAGCAGTAGAAGTAATCTGTGCAAAGTGCAGGGGAATTACACGTTGCTCAAGAGGACGCTGACCTCTCCTAGGATCACTAAACCATCACACTGCCTCTTTTCCTACCTTCTCCCCACTTCCTGGGTCTCCATAAGCCCCCTTAGTTCACCATCATCTCTGTCTTGCCTGCAAAACTCACCTTTGAAGGTCATGATGGCAATTTGTGCCCCCGCCTTGTGCAGGCGCCTCAGCCCCTCGGGCTCTGCCTTGCGGTCCTCGCAGAAGTAGAGGCGGGCCATGAAGATGCGGAGGGTCAGGTTGGGATAGGAGCGCAGGAAGTTGGCGATGTGCTGGGCGCAGTCGTAGCAGGGGCTCCAGGAGGTGAACCAGGTGATTCGGTAGCAGCGTCCCGGGTCCAGGTCCCAGGCTGCGATGTAGCGCAGGAAGAGCACCTCCACATGACAGCCCATCTTCGGGAAATGGGGACAGAGACGGGCGAGGCGTGAGGTGGTGGGGAGGGAGAAGGGTGTAAGAGGGGCAAGGAGCCAGGTGTGGCGTGGATGGGGTGTGAGGGGAGGAGAAACAAGGTGGGAGTCAGCACACGTGGAGAGAGGCACGGTAGTACCTAAGGGCTAGAAAAGCACAGGAGGGCGCTGATGTGGAGGGATGTACAAGTGGGATGAGTGGGACCTAAGCAGGAAGGTAGGTAGATTGGTAAAGCAGCAGGGAGTGTGGATGTCTTGCTGGTAACACACTCAGGGGTAGCACAAAGTACAGGCTTACCCAGAGGCTGCATCCCTCAAACAGTATGGACCAGCATAGAGTCCAGGTGTGCCTGCATTGCTGCCACAGCCCTTTGTTCCCTGCTGCCCCAGGCAAACTGGGGCTGCAGGCACCTCAGCATGGGTATAAGAACAGGAAGGCAAGGCATTCCCCATACCTGGTTGCGCAGGTATCCAAAATCCAGGGAGCACGATGTGGCACTGTCCCGGCGCTTTACGACATAGCAGAGGTAGGTTTCACGCCGGCCCTTGGCCTTGCGCAGGTTCCTGAAGTTGTAGAGGAAGAGTCTCCTTTGCATGAGGATGCTGCAGGAGAAGACAAGAGAGAATTTATATTAGCCCTACCCTGCAGCCAGCAGTTTACCATGTCTTTCTTGAGGGCTCAGCACCAAAAATATCCTCTTCCCATCTAAGCCTCTTAGTACGAGAAGAGTGTCGGTAATTTGCATGAAATGTTCTAGGGAAAGGATGCAGACGTGACTGTGGGATGAAGCAGGTGACCTTGTGAGTGGAAACAGCATGTGAATTAATAGTGATTAGTCAAACAGCAACTATGGCTGGGTAGAGTGTGAAAATATCTGAAAATATCCAGAACATGGACACCAATGAGGCAGAAGGATGAAGGCCTGTGAAGATGAGAGAATCTGGAGTTCAGTCATCAAGAGATGTTATTTTTGCTGCATAAAACCCTGAAAATCCACTGGGGCAAGGGATGGATCAAATTAGAACCTGTCCAGAGAAGACTGCACTGAAAGTCTTCCAAGTGCTGCCTAAAAGAAAAGCAGAGTTGAAAGTGTGCAGAACTAGGGAACGATGCCATCCACTAGCTGATTAAATATATAATGGGTAGGCATGCTGACACCTCTCCAGATACAAGCACCATTTCCACAGCAGACAGACATCAAGACTGGCATGGGCCTGCTCCCGTGCCCAGGGACCCTCCTTGGGAGAGGCAGCAGGAGCACAGGGAGGGTGTAAGGTAGTCATGAGCCATATCTAACAGCATTGCTGCCAAGTGGAGGGGCACAGGCAGCTGGGTTCATTGAGGTGAGATACTCACCTCCCCCGCAGCAATGCAAAACAGAAGTGAATAGGTTAAAAATAATTGTGTCCTTTGTCACCTTTTCCCACTGTTAGGCTGATGCTCAGCACAAAGATGGGGTAAGTTTAAGAGATACTGAGCTGGGTTTTCCGGAAGGTCTCCAGTGAAGTGTAGAAAAGGGGAATTTGGGTTTGTTAGGAATTTAAATCTGAGAGTCTAGGCACATATACACATCCTTCATCTGTTTGCCAATGTCACCATGAAGCTTGAGCACTGCAGAGCACTTAATGATCAGCTAACAGGCACCCTCTCTGCTCCTCCAGGAGCTTCTGTCCCCTTGTGCACCCTCACACATGACCACGGCACCACAGGTACTCATTCATACAGTCATGCACATCCTCTTGCCTTTTGCTACCTAGTGACATGCTTTGAGGTTGTGTAACACTCCCTACTGCTCCTCACCTGCATCAGACACATTCTCCCTCAGGCACCCTTGCTCCCCTTGTCCCACAGACAGGCAAACCACTCTTTCCTGTCATGTCTTCCTCAGCCTGCAGTGCAAAAATACCTGTCCTGCTCACACAGAAAGAGGAAGCACACACACTCTGTTCTGCCATGTTTTATACAGACAGACTCCTGCAGAAGCACATCACATGGGAGCATGTCTTAGAAGAAAGTCCACAGAGAAGACTGCACACACTCAAGAGGGTAAAGCATCCCCACTAAGCATTTCATTCAGCCCAACAGCCTGAGGCAGTTTCCTGGAGGTCTGTCCAGTAAGCACTGTTGTAGTCTGGCTCTGTTGGACTTGGAGGTTGTATTAGGAGTAGAGCACAAGCTGATCCCACTACCTTTCATCATCCCTTTCTCTTGTTGCTCCTGTTGTGTTTCCCTTACCCACTGTATGTTCTTCATCATGTTTCTCACACTTAGAGCTGACTCACTTCCTACCACCTTAGATTCACCCTATTACCCTCCCTTTGTACAAACACTTACGAATTAACACCTGTGTATATTCCTAACACACACACACACACATTGGTCTCCTCATAAAATTATCAACCAGTTGTTCACTGCGGTTGTCGAAGTCTTAGATGTGATATTGCAGGGATGTGGAGAAGACTGTCCCTTGTAACAGAGATGCTGGAGAGGAGGCACCTGTTCTGTGGTGGCAGATCATCAGGTTGTCCAAAAAGGATAACCCAGAAAATTGCACAGGAGTGATAGATCAGAGGCTTGCAAAACTCTTATCTGGGGTGTGCCACAACTGCAGAAAATAGAACAGAGGCACTTTGCACAATTAAATTGCTTGCTGAAGAAACATAAGCCAGGTGAAAAACAATTACAATTATGTTGATGTCTCATTAAAACCCATGGAAAAAATGCTTTTTATCACATCAAAAACATTAAAGAACACAGATTTTTTTTTTTTGTGTGTGTGTGTGTGTGTGAAGTTTTGGGCAAAACCATTTGCTCTCAAAATGTTTTTGATTCTTCTTCTAATTGTCCCTTTTCTCATCTCATTAAATTTTTCTCTATTCAATGTTTTGCCCCTGCAGAGTAGCATGTGGATGCAAATAAGAGTGAAGAAACCACAGAAAAACAAATTTATGATCACCTAGATTATTTTTCAGTTTCAGAACAAATTGAAGACAATTTCAATCACAGAAGACATTTGTTCAACTAGAAGAGTTCTTTAACATCAGATATTTTTCTCCCTTTCCTCTAGAGTTCACCATCTCAGGGTTTTTTTTCCAGGGAGGATTTCAGAATATGGCTGGTGCAAACAGAATAATGAACAAACAGATGTTGTGGGGAGCAGGGGACCAGATGTCTAGTTAGGTATAAACTGCTGGATACAGATGCAACTCCTGTGGCTATAGCATAGCTCAAGGGAAAACAGCAAGGACATGGGAGCTGTGATCATACCTGGGCACTGAAGAAGTGTCCTGAACAGAGATCTGCTCCTCAAATAAAGATTAATGAAGTTAGAGTGAAGCCCCCTGAGTGTGTGCATAGGATGCAATTGTGGAGAGTCATAATAAGCTCACAGAGTAATTGCAGTGCAAATAGGGGATTGAGGTGCTTTGAGTGGCAGATAGCATCTGACTGTTCATCGTTCTGTTATCATCCTTTGTTTCTAGAAAAGAAAAACAATGAAAGCAGCAAAGAATAGCCATAAGAAAGAAATGACAGAAAGGGAAAAGAGTACAGGTGGCAGACAGTCAAAGAGAAAGAACAACAGAGACACAGAGATGCAAGTTGCAAGGACAGGCAGGGAGTCAGATCAATGAGTCAGATGGAGAGCGAGAAAGGGATGGTCAACACCAGAGGGAGAGCAAGTTAATTCTGACAGAAAGACTCTCATCTCTCATACGAGCAAGAAACTAGAGGCACTCATTTTACCTGTCCATGACTCCCAGGGTCTCTCAGGTGATGGGATTACAGGGAGGTTATCTTGCAGGCTCTGTCTGTGCAGCCCTCTGACCTGATGTACAGAAATGTGGACTGACCTGTGTGTCCCCTCCCCATTCACCCCTATCTACTCCCTTCTGGCTTTCATTGGGGTGTGGTTGAGGGAGGAGTTAGAAGGGTCTCTGGAGCTGCAGGAGCCGAGAAGTATTGAGATGCAAAGGGGCATCAGTTCTGAAAGATGCTCAGCACCCATTGGTCACCACCCACCACTGCACTCCCTGTTGGCCTCCCCCCCCCCAGCCTGCAAAATTATTCTGAAATTATATCAATAGCATAACAAGGCAGGAAACATTGTCTAGTGGTTAGAGGGGGGCCTGAGAGCTTGTGTACCACTAGCGTGAATGTGGGCAAAACCACACCATCCCTCTGGGCTTCACATCAAGCAGCTGTGCAGGGAACGGGGTAACTCTGCCCTGCTCCACTGCAGAGGCAGCTCTGTGCAGCACCCTGGAGCCACTCCGCTGGAAGGAGCTCAGGGAACACCAAAGTGTTGGCAGTCTTTCCCCACTCCACTGTGACCCCCTGAAAGGCCGGGTAGTTGCATGGAGCAACACCAAAGCTGCACATGAGACTGAGAGGGACTCAGGTCCCAGGGTTCAGTGGGGAGTGCCTGACCCCACTTCAGCACCTGAACATTGCCACGGGTGTCTGAGCCCTGTCAACATGCCAGGAGTGGTGGTAAACCTGCATTGCAAAGCTCTACACAAAGCACCAGTGGTGAGTGATCCTGCTGTTCCAGTGGTACTGGCACTGGCACCAAGATCTGCGGGTGGCAGGGTTACTGTCAGGACCCCGACTGAAGTCTGCTCTGTCACATCCAGGCTGGCACTCAGCATGCACATGCTTTGCTCTGCCAGCACTGCTCCGGGCTGCCCAGGCACCCATCCCCTCTGCAGGGCCGAAGGACAGCTGAGGGATGGGGCAGTGCCTTGGGCTGGGCAGGGTGCCAAGGAGGCAGCCAGGGCACATTCTGCTCCGGTTCTGCCTCAAGCAGGGCATGGCTGAGAAACAGCGCTTTTGTTTACCTCACGCTAGGGTAGTTCTTCATTTTTTCTCTGCTTGATTTACTTTCCTTATTAATTTTACTGGTTTTCAGAATGCTACGGCTTTGTGAAACCAGTATGTGCAAAAACATGCAAAGGAGAGATGAGTTGCCAGAACAGAGCAGACTCTCTAGCCCAGAACTTGGACAAGACTTGTTTTTGAAAGCAGAGAGCATGGCATATTTCAGGAAAAGAAGAAGCACTCCTGGAAGGCCCAGGCATGGGCTGTCCTACTCCTGGGGGAAATGCCTGGGTGGGACACATGCTCTGTGAATACACATTTTGGCAGCTGCATTGGTCTCAAGAGCTGTGGCAATTATCCTCCTTGAGGGTCTGACTCCTAGTGTTTGACCAAAACCAGAAGAGACTGAAATCCTTGATAATCCCTGCCCTACTTAACAGAGTCCAAGAGGACAGTCCTGCTAATGAAACAGCTGTCCCATTTCAGCCTTTGCTCTAGTAGCACCTTGTGACAAATCTCCTAGGTGAGACCAACACATCACACTTTAAAGCTAATTTTTTCTTTTAATAATTCAAAGAGGACATTTTTTACACAGGATATCAAAAAAAGAGAAAAGAAAATAAAAAAGCAAAACACTCTGGGAAATCGGCTTCTTAGAGATCACAACTGTTTTGTGCTTCATCTGATGAATTAAGGTAACTTCAGCTTTATTCTTTTGCTGGATCAATTTTCATAGCCAAAAGATTGCAGAAAATTTTAAATAACATTTTCTACTTTGAAAGGAGTCGATAAATATCTCCATGGTCAGCCTGGTCTTCCCTATAAATTAAATTGGTACAAAATTATTTTTCAAAGATTTAACATGCCAAGTCTCATAGAATTTTAACTAGATCCTTTCTCTGGTCCTGCCTGTAAGTGGAATCTACTCTTCCATGTTTAAAACATGCTCTTTCCCTTGAATGTTGAGAGCTTCTTTGCTCTTCACAGAGATAAAAAAGAAAGAAGGGATGAACAAAGAGATGCAGTGTAATTAATGGCAGGGCTCCCAAGCTGAAGCACTGCTGTAGGCTCTCTAATGGCCTTCGTTCAGACTGGTAACTTCCCTCACACGTGAGATGCAAGTGCACAAAGTCAGTGGTACAGATTCTCTGCACCTAGCTCTAATCCCCAAAACAGAAACATGTGAGTGTGGATGTGTTTTAGTGTATTGTAGCAAATCTAAGGGACATTTCAAGCGGGACCTTCAGCTCCTGTGCAGTTCTGCCTAAAGCAGGAGCTGCACTCTCTTGCCGCAGCAAGATTTTGCTCATTAGCAGATGTCACCCCTGCTGTGGTTAAAAAAAAATGTAGTTTGGAAAACCATGGAAAGGTTGCTGATCCTTCATCTGGTTGCTTGTCCAGCTTTCTCTCTGGTTGTAAATTGCCAAGTCTTTTACATATGTCAAGCATATGCTGGGAGCTAATACACAAGGAGATATGCTGACCACTTCAGTTTTCTTTCCTTTCTGCTCAATGCAAACCTATTTGGAGAGGGACCTGAAGATGGGAGAGGAACATACTGAAGATGGCTCCATCACTGTTTCTGATCAAAGCCTGGGTCAGCTGGTGGGGATGGCTGGAAAGGGTCCCTGTGCTGCGTTTGAAGTGTTATCTAGCAAGAGGCACTGCTCCAGCTTTTCGGGATCATGGAAGGATGTCTTAGCCTCCCTCCAGGTTTCCTGTGCTCAGGGCTTTATTTTCTGTCTTGGAGTGAGAACAGAGAAATAACAGCTGGATGAAGAATAGTGGTCAGATGTAAAGTGGGGGAGAGGAGGAATGCCACCATCACTTTAACGAAAGATTTAGAAAGCAAACTATCAAGAAATTAGACAGCAAAAATGCAGTGAATAATTAAAATTATCTAGCCCCAAAGCAGAGGAGAGGTTGCTTGTTTAGTCAACAGGAAGTCATGTGTTGGTGCATACCATTATAAATATATATTTATTTTTTCCATTCACCCTTTGCTCACAAATTGTCTTTTGAAACCAGCGCCGCTATCACCAGTTGGTTGGTTTTGCACTGAACACAAAAAACTCAGACACCTGCTTCCCTTCGCCTCAAGAGAAAACCTCAAACAGAAAAACTTTCTCTGCTCCACAAGTGCTGATGCACCACAGACACTGACTTGCACAGAGACCCTGAGCAGGGGTATGGTGGAACTCCTTGCAGTTAGGCACTGGCAGATAAGTAAGGGAAACTTATTTGTCATAAGCACACAGAACGTTCTCACTTAATATGAGCATATACTAACTGTGAGACTACATATTAAAATGCTTGTTTATTACACCCACATTGCACTGTGCCCACTCCACAAAGATTCATCACCCCATTTAGAACGACAGACCCAACACAAAGGTAGTGCACGTGCTCAGACACCACTGCCAGGCACACCACTCCCATTATTCCAGTCCTGGGTGCAAAAAAACCCTCCAGTCTAGATGTAGAGCAACTTGCTCTCTAGGACATGGGGCAGAGAGCCTTGTCCCTAGAGCTGCCAGCTCATCCTGTGATGCAGCTGTGGATTCCATGCCTGGGGAGAAGGTTTCAGCCACTGCATTATGAAGCAGAATACGCAGCACCATGGAGATATTTAGAAGCCATAAGGATGTGCGTGAGGTCTGCCTGGGCTGGACTTCACCAGAGAGGGCTGGTGTGGTGGGGTTTGCAAATGCAAAGCTAAAGCACTGTGTGTGACTGTTGCAGAGGCAGCATCTATGTTAGACAAGAGCAGGGATCCCAGATTATGAGAAGGAAGGGGGCAGGAAAAAAGGCAGGAATTCGGGATGTGTGGGGGTGCCACTGGGAGTGTGGGTTTACAAAACTTGCACTGCTGCATGCTGCAGGATTGTCAATGATGCCACTGATGCAGAATTGAGGGCATCTGGTTGCTGGGTGTGCACAGAGGTTGTGTGTTATTGTGTGTTTCACTAGTAATTCAGCTTTCCAGGCTTGCACTGCAAAATCTTTACCTGGAGACTTGACCTGAAGTTTATTTTTGTTCCACTGTTGGGCTTGTTTTGGTGCTGGGGGATGAGGCAAATTAGGGTGAAACTATTGAATTGAGTATATGTTTTTCAACCGCAGCCCCGTGAGTGCTTCTCATTCCTGCCCTGCAGCTCTCTGCCAGCCCATCCTGAGGCTCCTTATAGGAACTAATAATCCTTAATTCTGCCCCTGTGACCCCACAATTATTTCCTCTCCCTGCCTATATTAGTGCCCTCCACCATGTCTCTAGGCCACACTTCCAGCCCTTGCTACCAGAGACTGACATCTGCTGGGTTCACCAGCAGGAAGGCAGGAAAGGGGCTAGATTGGGTTGAGGAGTTGGAGACCTGGTGAATGGCTTCCTCATTATGAATGCAGTTAAGAAACATGACCAAAATCCACATACTTACGCTAAATGTCGTCTAGTGTGTTCTCTGACTCAAGGCCGTAACATCGTTGGGAGTTTATCTCATTAACGCTAAGAGAAACAGACTCTGTGATGAAAGCAGAAGGTGTCCTCCCCGTGTTGAGAGCTGGGGGGTAAAGTGCCCACCAGAGCTGCTTGCAATGGGCTGCTTCCCATAGCAGTGCCTGCAGCTTCAGCCTCCAGATGCCCTGCCCCTCTCACTTGGCCCTTGACTCTGCACTGCACTGGAGTACACCCTCTGCGTGCTCAGGGAGCTGCAGGCGCCGTTCCAGGGTTACTCCATTCTCCTACAGCTCAACCCCCTGGTCTGGGCACCCCACACCCTGCTTCAGATCACCTCTTCCCCCTCCTCAATGGAGGTCACTGGTTCCATATCTCTGCAATCATCTGCTAGCCCCAGGGAGAAGTTCAGTTTTGCACTGCAGTTTTTCACAATGACACTCACCTTCTAGCTGTGGTTATGGTTTTGCAAACCAGTGTTGCCTGTGATTAGCTCGTGTTTGTGCAGTGCTGCAGCTCGTGCTACTCAGTGCAAAAAGAGCTTGCACCTGGGGCCTGGGTAGTAAATCCTGATTTTAACTTCCCTGTTGTCTTTGGAGAAGTACTTTGTTGGAGAGACTGAGAGAGAAGTCTTGGAGTTCACTCAAAAATAGCATGTAGCGTATTCCTTGGCTATCAGTCGTGTGCTGAGTACTTTGCAGTTGTACAGATTTCCTTGGCGGGAAGTCCTCATGAACATCTCTTGGTCTTGCATTCACATACAGAGCCAGATAATTTCCTTTTGCCCAGTCTGTGCTCAAAATGGGGACACCAGGTCCACTCCTCTCTTCTATTATTTCTGTGCAGGTACAGGTAAGGCAAATTTACTTAGAGGTGGCTAGCTTGGTCCTGTTCCAATTTGAAGAACTGGGAACAAGGCCAGAAAAGCTTTTAGATCGGAAGAGCAAAAACTTACTGTGAAGCAGTGCCCCTGGGGATTCCCAGGGAACTGAAATGGCAAAGAAGTTTGCAGAGACTACAAAGAGTTCAGATGCCTTTCCTAAGCTAAAGCAACTAGAGACTACAAAGAGAGTAGCTGATGGACAATGGAGCTGAGAGAGATGGTGGGTGATGACAGTGCTGGGCTCAAGCAGACCTGATGAGAAAATTGCAGGTCACCACAGCATGGAGAGACTCAGGAGCAATGACACTCACACTGCACCAGGCAGAAAAGAAATGCTTTTGAAGGTGCCAAGAAGGCAGCAAAGGGCAAGACCCACCTGGCCCTCTGCTGGCACTGCCAAGAAGCCCCGGTCAGCTGTGGCTGTGAAAGATGTCCCAAAGAAAGCCATGAAGATGGCAGCAAGCATGGCCAAGAAATAGCTACAGAATATGAAAACTGACAGACCAAAAGAGGCAGAGATCCAGCTAAGGGCAAAACAGTGATACCCAAGGCTACCAAACGCAAGGCAGAGAAATTGAAAGTGACCTCAGGGTGAGAAGGTAGTGCACAAGAAGCAGATGCTGTGTGAGCATAGAAAAAGTGGTCTGCTGCAGGGACACAGACTGCAAATCCTTTAATTGAACCACTGATTTTTTGTCATGTTGTGCATTTTTCAACACAATTTACCGAAAGGAAGAGAATTGATTTCAATAATTTTAATGCCTTGTTTAGCAATAAAACTTGTGCTTTGTATTAATTAAAAGTTTCTTGTTTTCTTCAGCTGTCTGCATCAATATTGTAGGGGAGACAGTTTGCTCAGAGATGCACAGCAAAAAGAACAGAGGCAGCAGATGAAAGATGCAATAAAGAAATTTCTGATCGGACATCAGGAAACTAATCTCCATCTTAAGTGTGGTGCAGTATTAGAACAAATTGTGGATTCTCCATCCCCTGCTGAATTTTTCAAAATTCACTTGGGTAAGGCTCTGAGCAATCTAAGTAGCTTTGAAGTTAGCTCTGCATGCTAACTTTCAATCTAAGTTTACCTGTGATCCTACCTGGGAACATACACTATCTCCATATCCACATCTATTTTAAAAAATGCACAGCTTCACCTATTTATATTCAGCTTGACCTTATATTTAAGCAGGTGACATAACTTATTAGTTAGACATATTGAATTACATATGTTTTGCTATTATAAATTTTGCTAATTTGTGACCAGCTCTATTTGTATGGAAATTGTAATCTTAGTAAAATACCCCAAATAGCATTCTGATAGATAATTTATTCATTGACTGAATTTAATGCTTTTCACCACTTTTTTAAATACCCTTCATCATACTAGCAACAAGAACATGCTGTTTCCATTTTAACTGATATAATTTATATTATTGAACATGTTTTTATTTGAAAAATTAATTTACACTAATAGCAAAAGTAGACAATCAAATACCTTTGTGGTATTTCCCACACATTTTTTAATAACTGTTTTTAATGGTCTAAAATCCATCTCTCTATTTTGTGGGAGTTTATTCCGACTTGCTGCATTACAGGGCTAAGGATGGCAGGGAACAGAGAGAAAAAAGCAATATGCTAAAGATCAGAGAGCAGGGGGTGAAGAGACTCAGAACTGGAATTCAGATTTCTTGTGCCCCAGTCAAGGGGCTGTTCACAACTGGACAAATGTACACTGTAAAACAATGTCAGACCATGTGGTGCCACAGATCAGGATCATGTACCTTTAATAACTCTGGAAAAAACCCACCCAAATAATTAAAAAAAAAAAAAAAGGTAAAATCTCCTTTGGTTTCAACCCAGCTATTCTTTGTCTAGTAGAGGTGCTCTTTTTGGTTGTGTGACAAGGACCAGTCCCCTCTGTGAAGGACAAGCCCACATGGCAGCCAGCAGTACTTCCCTGAGGGATCCTTCCAAGCTGAGATGCCCAATGTCAACACACTTGGTTCATGCTGTGGGTTCTTGTGGACAAGATTCAGGCAATGTGGAGATTCCAGGTGACATGGCAGCTGCTTCCAATAGCCCTCCCTTGCTTGCTAGCTCCATACACCCAGCAGTAAGGCACTGCTTCAAACTGGGGAGCAGCATTGGAGCACTGGCTTGAAACAGCAGCCTTCAAAGTGGTCACATTGGTCAGTATTGGAGAGCTGTGCCAGCAGGAGGAGGAACAGTCATTGTGTGGGAAGTGACCCCAGGGCATCTACACCTGCTCCAGGTCAGGAAAGGTTATGAAAATCAGCCACAAATGCAGAATCATGCTTCTAAAAACAGGGCTCTCTCAGCTTTCTTTGTGGCTAGCCCAACTGCATGAGCAGCACACCTAGCTGGAGCTGTATTTAAAACCACTTCCCTGGCTTGCAAGAGAAGGCACTGCCCAGATACCACGGCAGTTCAGGCTGGAGAGGCAGGGGAGATAAATCTGTGTATGGGCTAAGTGCTAACAAAGTGTGGGCAGACTCCAGTACTGTAAGGAAAAGGAAGAACAAGCTGAATTACAAAAAGCTGATGGTATATATTGTGCTTGGCTCACACAGCCAGGGGATCAGTACAGGAACACTGCAAAGGCTAAGAGCTTGTGAGACAGAACAGGGTCTGGCCTGTGTAGGTGGGAGCAGTATCTCCAGCCACTGGGGCTGGGGCTGTGTCCATCACAGCAGTCTGAGATAGGGACACCACAGCTTCAGCCAGGAAGGGGTGTTGATCCTAGAGGAGAGTGTTGTGCAATAACCTGCACTTCGTGGTTCAGTCCTGAAGATCTATGGGGCACTCTCAGAGGCAGCTTAATGGGTTACTTGGCCCATAGCCACTTTTGTTCTAGAAATACCATCTAAATGCAGACTTGACTACTTGTACATGAAGACACTGCTCAGTCTTCTCCCATGTCTTAGTGCTCCATCTTTTCAACCAAAATATGGCGTACAGTCAGTGCCTGATGAAACTATGCAAAGGTCAGAAAATCAATGACAAACAAATTTTCCTAATCCTTTTGACCTAGATGTGTAATTTTTAATGTAGTCTTTCAGTTATTCCCATTATTGAGTTAAAGGCTTGTAGTGAACAAATTCTTCTCTGCTTATGCGATATTTATAACAGCTTTTCTCTTATTTCAGTCATCTTGCCATTTTATTTGAAGCTGTTAATTTTCCACCAGAAGTCACAGCACATGCACAGTGAAAAGATGTGTCCTCAGCACAAATTTCATGGGCTAAGTGGAGTTATCCCTGTCTTCAGCAGCTACCAATTGTCAGGAAAATCTAGCACAGCTATCCATGATAAAAAAATGCTGAAGAAAATGTTATGTTTCTCTAGAAAAAAAATTAGTTTCCAGGAAGACCTGTGATTCATGAGTGAAAGGAAGGTGACAGCAGAGGACTAGGCTAGCAGGGAATAAAAGGTTCTAAATGATAAGGTCAACCTGGAATCAAGTCTGCCCACAAATCTGGAAGAAACACAGCAAGAGACAAATAAACCCAAACACATGAGAGTTGCCAAGAATAACAGGAAATAAATTTTCTTTTAATATGGATTATATAGACTCTAGCATTTAAACAGTGTTTGCCTGAACAGAAGCACCTCTTCCTGTCCCTGCTGAAAGCAAGCAACAGAAAGACTTCTAACCACTTCCCAACCTGTATGAAAGTTAAATTTCTATATGTTGTACAGTAGCTATGTTACCCAGTTATGTATCTATAGTGATGTATATTCACCCCTAAATACAGAGTGAAGACTTGACCTAGTCCAATTTCCAACCTCTAACATCTCATCTCCACCCTACCTTCCTCCACACAGGCAATTTTCACTGGTGTCCCAGCATGGAAGTCCGTGGCTACCAGTGGCTTAAATGTCCTTGAGATCAAGCTGTCAGTACCCTCCTCTCTACAGAAATGTGCACCCTCCTTCATTCCTAATCTCATGAGCCTGGAGTACTTGAGAGTAGCATCATCTTCTGAGTAGAGGTGCAATGCTCCTACATGTGGGACGAAATTCTAGTCACTGTGTAATTTGGAATTCTTTCTCCTGTATACTGGATTAATACAGAGAGATTTAGCCTGTCTAGGGCTAATTTTGACCTCATATGGAATCTGTCTGTGCTGGGTGTCTTCCTCTACACAGAGGATGTAACCAGCTTCTTGCTGCACACAGCAGAAATGCAGGTCCTGGCGACATAGTCCTACATTAATTGTTCTGCTCTTTTTCTGAGATGTCTGCCTCCATGCAGCAAACTGTCCCAAATAGTGTGTGACCCTGGCTTTGTGCAGCAGGGCAGCGCTCCTGCAAGGCTGAATGGTTTCTGTTCAGCAGAAGAGTTTATTATGTGAGGGGAGCGAGTACCTAATCTGGCAAACTGGCTTTCAGTTACTTGGGAACAACACAGAGATCCTAAAGATAGGGTCTTGCTGATCTTCTGCTGCAGTACTCTGGTACCCCACAGAATCATGCCCCTAAGAGTCACATGGAGTGATTAATACAATTCAGACTACTCTTCCCCACTTACCCTACCCAGTCTCTTCATGAAAACTGCCCATATAGCTGGAAATGTTCTCCATATATCTAGAAAACAAAGTTCTTGAGCAGACCAGACATCCAGTGCTACCACAGTGAATTCTTCTGCCCAGGCTGGCCTGTGTAAGAGCTTATACCTGCAGATATGTTTACCTTCCCCATCAGCACCTGGCTCTGTGCAGATCAGCACAGTCAGAGATTCTGCAGGAAAATCCCAGGTCCCAGTTAAACAGGGATCCTAGATAATGATTCTGTTCCCACATCCGATTCCAGTTTGTGACCCCTTTCTGCTTTATGCAGGAATTTCCAGGTCAGGAGGCAGGAACTCAGCTGGAGATATTGAAAGCAGGCACAGCAACTGGAGAGTGGGGAGGTAGCCAGACCCAGACAAGACACCAGTACAAGATAATTCATTGCAAGTTATCAGTAACATCAGGCCACATGAGTTCTTCATGGGGTTCCTTGGGCTTTGGAGTGGAGGCAGCCATAATTACTGCTCCCTGGAACTTGCCTGGAATGGCATCGAGAGATGTCTTCAGTTGGAAGGGAGGGACAAGAACAGGGGAGAGGAGAGGAGGAGAAGCAGAAGAGGCAGCACTCTGTTCCAATGTAATCTTCTTGAGAAAAGTATAATGCCATGCTAAATCCAGAATTCTTCCTTTTGGTAGAAGATGTGTGTGAGGGAGGCAATGGGCTTGAGACAAAGAACTTCCCAGAGGTAGTTATAAATGATCTGTTGCCATCCAGGGGCAATGAGGTTTGCCTTGGGTTCAGGACAGCTCATCTCCCAGCTCTGTCACTTCCCTGAGGCCAGCAGACACAAGGAGGAGACTGTGCTACCAAACAAGTGGCTCAGGGGAATCGGAGAGGCTCAGGCTGACCGACCACATCTGAGCTCATACTGATGCCAGGCAAGAAATCTAGGGCAGGAGTCCTAGGGCATAAAGGTGAGATGAGATGCAGCTTAGGGCATCTATACCATTGGAGAGGACTACATCCTGTCCCCATTTCTATCCCTCTCCAGGGGCAAAGCAAGAGAAGGTGCAGCACATTTATAAGGACCTCTGGGAAATGAGCATCTCATGGCCTGCCAGGCAGAGTGTGAGAGAAAAGAGGGGAGAATCGAGAATCCCATATCCTCAGCAATAGATTATAAAGATGACAACAGCTACCATGACAGACTAGCAGAGAGGGTACTCTGTGCACTGCAGCACCTGAAGAAGAGGATGTAAGGGAAGGCACAGAAGCAAGGAAATGGTGGGGAAATCATGAACAAGAAGCACTTGTCTTGGACTGTAGGTAGTGGATGATGACTTCTCTCCCTTCCTTTTCCTCTCCTCCTGTGGGTAGCTCACAGAGCATCAGGCCTGCGCTGCTGCTCCAGGAACTGTCTGCAAGGGAGAGGCAGGGGCTGCCTGGATCGGCGGAGACGTCGAGGAGGAAGGCCAGCCAGCTGGCGGCAGATCTCATCTGAAGACAAGCAGACACAGACAGATAATCAAAGCTTCCTTCAAATTCTGAACCAGCAAAACAATTAGAGGTACATCCTTCACTACATCTACAGAAACTGTTGAAACTGCTGAATCTTCATGTACATGAGGCAAGCAAAGCAAATCCTTAGGCTTTCATGAACTTCCTTCTGGCTTTATGCATGTACATTACATATTAAAACCACTTGTATTTGCTGCATGCATAAAAAATCTAGACTGGATCCAGCTTCTATTCATGAACAGAAATACTGAGATATACTCTTTAACCTCAAAGGAGTACAACTTTGAGTAAGGATGTGTCTGGGACTACTAGACCATGATTGAGATCGAGGAATAGAGAGCTATCATATTTCTTGGTAGTACAGTATCTACTTCCCAGTTTGTTTATCATGGCATGTGTATTAGGTCTGAGACTGCATTGCTTTAGAACTCTTAAAGCCCAGGGAAGTTGCTACATGTGGATTAGGGTCTAAGTCAGCTAGTTAGCTTGGAGATGCTATCAGATGGTTGCAGCTATCCTTCTAGGCTAGCCTGTGATACCACTCACCTTGCATGACCTCGTTCTCCTTGCAGACAATGCGAGAGCATACCTCCTTGTTTATTATGTACATGCGCCGCACACTGCGGGATCACCGGGATCAGCAGCAGAAGGCACATGGACACAAAGAGACAAAAAAGGGATACAGGGAATAAACATATATATTCACCAATGAGCAGGCAAATCCTAAGTTTTTATGATTACTTAGCCTGGAACAAGGCTGCTTAATATCAAAGTGACATTTGTAAAGACTTATATTACCTTAGAATCATACAAATGCTTGGGTTGGAAGGGACCTTAAAGATCACCTAGTTCCAAACTCACTTCCATGGGCAGGGATGCCACCCACTGATCAGGCTGCTCGAAGCCCTACATTGAACCTTGCTTTGAGCACTCCCAAAGATGTCGCATCGACAACTTCCTGGGCAAGCTGTGCCAGTGGCTCACCACCCTCTGAGTAAAGAATTTCTTCCTGGCATCTAAGTCTCTCCTCTTCCAGTTTAAAACCATTGCCCCTTGTCTTATCACTATTTGCCCATGTAAAAAGTTGCTCTCCCTCTCTAAGCCCCTTTAGGTACTGGAGGCTGCAAAGAATTCTCCCTGGAGCCTTTTCTTCTCCAACCCCAGCTCCAACTCAGCCTATCATCACAGGGGATGTGCTCCATACCTCTGATCATTTTCATGGCCCTAGAAATGACCAAATACCTTAAATATGGATTACAATATAGGGCACATTACAGCTCCCTAGTGCTGCACAGACTATAGCCATTGTGCTGTTTTAAATAATCACAGTAAAAGAACTCTGAGGATAGCATTCATCTCTCCAATGGGTTTGCAGAGAAAACATCAGATCTTCAAAGGGAGCAATTGCTGAACCGGACATACCATTTCTGGGCTGGTTTTAGGGCTTTTCTTAAGGACTGCTGGTTTCTTACCTTGTAACACAGAGGTAGCTGATACACTGCTTTACTGGCTTGTGAACAGAGTACAGGCGTGTGCAAGGGAACTTTTCCTCACGACAATCTGGGAACAAACACACAAACACGGAGGTGCAATCCAGCATCATGTCCAGGTGCACTCATTCTGGCACAGATATGACTTAACCACTAGGTACAGTCCTCCAGGCTTCTAGGAAAGGACCATAGCCTCTATTGTCACTCTTATGTGAGAGATGGGGTTAGTTTAGAGACTGGGAAAATGGTACAGACATTTCTGATCCCCTTGCTTCATAAGACAGAAGGAAGGGAACGTTGAGTGAAGTGCAAGCCAAGCCCACTGGACACCCAGAATACAGAAGGCACATGTTGTAAAGGGGACAGACACATATAAACAAAAAGTAAATTTTAGTTGCATATTTAAGACATGTTTCTAATGCATGTGCAATTATCACATTCCCGGACAAAAATCTAGTTTCTTTCTTTTCTGGACAATCAATCCTGTAGCTAACTACAGTGGATTCTCTTGCACTTCACTCTGAAATGCCAGGTCTTGGCCACTGACACAATATTGACCCATTGTATCTGGTCTGCTGATCTGCCAGCTCCTCGCTTCCCAGGCATGCCGCCCAGGAGAAGGCTTCAGCTTCCACTACCATCATTCTCCAGTACTTCTAGCTAAAGGAACAACTGAAAGCAATTTTCCAGCAGACAAAATTCTGTGCCCAGCCAGAACCTGCTTGGAGAGGTAACAGGGTGGGTGAAAGTGTGTCTGGGAAGGGTTTGGGAAGTTTGCAGGCAGCAAACTTAAAACTCACCTGATGAAGCCGTTGTCGTTTCGCTGTCAGATTGAACTGGAAGACAGAGGGTAGTAGTTACCATTATTCCTTCCTAGACATCAGCTTAATCAAAACAAATACCTGGAAAACTCTTTTAAGAGCCCTCCACTGTAACTTCTAATGTGGAAAAGGGTTTCACTGTTACTGACATGAAACCATAAGGTACAAATCCAGTGTGAGTCTAGTGCCAGCTATGCAGTCAATGCTAAAAATTTGCCTAAGCTTTCCCATAAAGCAGTACCACTACTGTTCAAAATCACAATGTAAGGACGTTTTGACTTAAAAAGGTCAGGTAAATTTCTTTAGCTGCTGTAATTACCATTTATATAGACAAGAGGTGAAGGAGTTTGAGACTGCTCTTCATAAGGAACAGCGACACCTTTAAGAAACAGCATCCCAAGACCACTGGTTCTTTAATGTCCATGACAAGGGATCAAAAAGAGGTTGGTTTGTTATTCCCTCTGATAAAGTAACCCACCTGTGCCACAGCAAACTAGTACATTTTATAATTTACCCAGTAACAAACTGGAAAGGAATTCAGAGAACTGACTGCTGGGTGTAAGTTCATATCAGCAGTTACAGAGGACTTCTGCTCAGATGCCAGAGGATCAGCCAGAAGCACAGAAAAAACATGTGTATTAAAGAAAATGAATCCTTTGGGTGTGGGGCTTAGGGGCAGTCAGAGAAGGCAGGATCCCAGGTGTGCAAGGGACTGTGGGAGGAGAGGGAAGAAGGGCATTTCCCTGTGGCTGAAAACTGAGAATAAACTCACCAGGAGGAAGAAGCACAGGTGGTGTGGCAGCTGCACCTGGAAAAAGAGATGTGCTGAAAGATCTTAATTTGAGCTTCCAGTCTCTTTCCTCCTTCCAATATTCTGCTGATGGCTCACCAGTCCTGACCAGTAGCCATCTCACATCTGGTTCATAGACAATGCTGATCGTGGTGTTGTTATTATCTGATTTGTCAGAGTAACTGCAGGGTTTCCCTGCAAGTATGCTGGGTGTGCTAGAGCTGATAGAATGCTGCAAAGCAAAGATGGGTCCCAATGGCACGTCCTTTGCAAAGAGTTTGTCTTGATCCCTCAATAGTAGGCCAAAGTTTTCTGTAAAGGCTTCACTTTTAGTCTTTTAATCTTTAGATCAATCACCACCAGTCTGGCCTGGACACTAAGTCCTACCTACCATCCTACAGACTGTCAGGCCTCACACACTGAACACAGTCGCTTTCACCTCCCATGCCAACCATGAAGATCACACATCTTGTAGATACAATCTTGTGCTTCCACTTTTCCAGTGTTGTCTCATGGCCATCTGACCCACAACAAATACTGCAGCCAGTTGATGAGCAAAGTCAGGGCAGAGGACAAACTGTGGAGCTGATGTTCTAGAGAACAAGACACCATTCTCAGATGAGTTCCCTTATGCGCAGAGCACACTCCCCCAAAACAGCCACCCCTAGCTGCCTCTCTTTGAACCATAGCATTGACCACGTGTTCTCCCTCTCCCTGCCCTGCCTGGTCTTCACTACCTCAGAGGGATGTGTTTGAGAGACTTCTCCAGCGAGAGAGAAACCAACCCCAAGGCCAGTGGTGCCAAATTTGAAATCAGAGTGGTGTTGGAAAAGGTGGAGAGGCTCCTTTTTGAGCCTCTCTTTTCCTCCATTGCCCATTGTTGCAATTGCCTACACTCCCATCAGCTCTGTGTCCTTCTCCTGAGGCCATCTCCACTCTCTAAGGAAACACATTGTGTTCTCTAAGTGCTCATCTTCCAAGTCCTCCATCTACCCTTCCCTTCGCGGACATTTTGCTGTCCCCTCTGTGACACAGCTGCAGGCACGGTGGGGAAGAACTACTGAAAGAACAGAATTTCCACTTCCCCCCCCAACAATGCTCAGGGTTTGCTTTACTACTTTCAGGAGGTTTTTTGGCACCTCTGTCTCCTGAGCACTGAAGCACATCTGTTACCTGTCAGCAGACACACACACACAACCTGTGTCCCAGTTTGAACCTATCCAATTTCTCACCCTAATAATTTAGTCTCTTTGTTTCTGCCACCTTCTCTGGAAGCCAAGGACGTGTGAGTTTGAGTTTCATGGCTTCCTGCAGTGAAAACATCTTCAGGGAGCACTAGTACACCAGATGAGATTGGCATTTCCATGGAGAATGGACCATTAAAGTCACCCTAAATTCATCTCCCCTGGTGGAGCACAGACAGGACTCCCAGACAGCCATAAATGCTGGAAGAATGCTGCTATGTGTCAAAAGTGGGAAGAGGAGTTTCTGGGAATAATGGGTAATTTCTGGGTCTGTGTAGGCAGGAGTAGTGAAAAGGGAAAAAGAAGTATGAAGATGCCAAGAGATGGGAGCTTACCAGAGCTGCTGTCGAGGGTAACTCCACCTGGAAAAGAGATGTCCTTGAAAAAGCTTGTCTTGACTTCATGGTCCCTTACACAGCTAGCCAGAGCCAGCTTGAATACCTCTGCTGCCATCACAGGCTCATGAGACAGTGGGATGCAACCCAACAAATACATAAGCAAACATGGTACTCCCAACCCGCCTGTATCCACTCCCTTTTCTGGTGACCGGCCTGGGACTGAATTTTTAGTGCACATGTTCTATCAACCCTTAGTATTTTCTGGATATTCTGCATATTCTGACTTCTCAGACATGGCCACTGTTGGCATCTTGATGGGAAAGAAAGACTTCTGAAATGAAGTTGCTGAGGGCTCTTGCAGCACTAGAACAGAGAGCTGAGGCATTCATTGCATACAAGGAGGGAGGCAACTCCAAGACCTATCTTGACTGCAGAAATTCATCATTGGATGACATTCTTTGAAAAGCAACTGATGGCAAAGTTGATGGGGGAGTGATGGACAGGTAAAGCATGAAGGAAAGGATGCTTGGAGGACATGTGTTGGGCTGGCTTCTGAATAGTTTTCTGGGAAAACCCAGATACTACACATCACAGTATCATAGGTGGGAGATGTCTGAAAGCTTAGCCAGGGGCTTCAGGTTTGAAGAAAAGGCAAGCCCTTGTGGTCCTTTTGGGTGCTGAAGCATGATGCAAATGTACATTCATTTTATCTTACCATGTTGCAGAAATGGATTAAGGTCCAGAGGGATAAAGCAAACAAAAACAAAGCAAAAACAAAGCCAGTAAGAAGACCACTCAATATTCTTTCCCAGTGGCCTCACCATGCAGCTTGTGCATCATTTTCCCTAGGATTTTTCTGAGCAGTGGTAGACTTCCTCATGCATATCATGGTTGAAGACTTACCAGCTTTTGTGGGTGTCCCACAACCCTTGACTGTGAACATAGCTCTGTACCCTTCAGCTAAGTGTTCAGGACCCCTACACTAGAGAACTGTTTGTAAAGAGCACGTAACACTTAGCAGGTTGTCTTGGAGAGCCTCTTTAATCTTCACTGAAAGGTAAGCTCACAGTGTCAGAGGCAAGGGAACAAAGAACAGTATTTTCTAATAAACAGGCTGTAACTCCACAGGACAACTGGGTCACACAAGCAAAATGCAGCACATCAACATGCCTGTAATACTTACCAGTTACACTTTCCGGTTCTTGCCCCTTGACCATCCATGGAAACCAGTCTGCAAGAGAAGAAGAGAGGGGAGTGAAGAAAGACAGATTTTTATAGTCTGCAGGCTTTGTGAAATTGTAATGTTTATCTATCTAGGAGACACGACTGCCCTCTGCTGAAGGGAGAAAAGCTCTCCATTCCGCCTCAGCCTCCACTGCTGGCTGCATTTGCTGTTTCAAGGGTTGTGGATACAGTGGGTCCTGATCCTATCCCTGCTACTTCCATGGCTAGCCACAGGGACAAGCTAGTAAATACGTTCAGATCTGCTACCAGACTTTGCCCTTCTGAAACCTCCCCTGATTCATTTTGAAAAAAAAAAAAAATCCATGTGGCCTTCCTGCTCTGGAGGCTGAGCAAAATCCCTATCTCTATTTTATAAAGGAGGAAACTGAGTAATGGAAATTACTCACTTGGGGTCATGGATTGAGTCACTGGTACAGTAAAAATCAGACTGCAGGTTTTGTAGCTCCTAATTTGTAAGCAAATCATCCAGCCTGGATATGGAGCACAGAGCAGATAATCTTTCCCCTCTCAGCCCCTGGGTGAACTGGAGAAGGGGAATGATGAAGGCTTGACTGTGCATGCTATGTGGAAGGGAAGAAATTGAAGCTGGGCTAGACTGTTTGTTTGTTCAAATATAGAGGGTGACAGAGCTGCTTCCTTACAGCAGCCAGGAATAGGAAAATATTTCCTGCTAGCCACAGACGAGGGAAATGTCTGCATAACTGGAGTGGGATGAAGGAAGGAGTTGGCAGGAAAAAGCCAGTGATCTGGGGCACTGCAGGGATGTGTGCAGCCCAAAAATCAGTACATCCCACTACATCTTGTGAACTCAGCCTGTAGCTTTCTGCTCTTAATGGGAGCACTGTGTGGGTAAAAACTATCAGGTCTGGAGTTTTTGTCATAGTTCTTCTACATTCCAAGGGCAGTTACTTGCAGGCCGCAGAGGGTCTCTTGGGACCCTACATAATCCTGCTCTACAGCATTACAGGAGTTGCTGGACCCTGACATTCTGTTCCCCACCCAGCTGCCAGCAAGGGCTCAGCTGCTGGCAATTTACCCAGGGAGAGCCAGACATGTATAATACCTTAAGTACACTATTTAATATAGCCCAAAACTTTCCCTGTTCTGGCTAATCTCTTAATTGTAACAAGTAGAGAAGAAAATGGAGTTGAGCATTTTCTCCTTTGTTCCTGATGCAAAAGGAAGGATGCGAATTCTGAAACCATTGCAGAAGGCAGCAGTGCTGGATTTGAAGAGACATGTAGAAAAGACAGGGAGGCTCCTCCCTCTTTTCTAACGCTGAAAAGTCAGCTATTACGAATTTTGTTTTCCCCTAGGGATTGAATAGAAAACCAGTCCAATTCTAAAACAAAAGGACATAAGTGAAGTGAAATATCTGCATACCAGGCAAGGACACAAAACGGGTGATTTTCTTATCCCACCTTCAATCACTTCAATTTATACTTATTATGGTACCCAATAAAGAAGCCTTATAAGCAATTAGACTTTCTTATCCAAGTTGCAGTAAATTCATCCTTGAGGTCTAGAACTGCAACCCTAACTCACCAAATCTGTAGCTTACCCAAAATCAAAAGAAACAATGAGAAACCAGCTGGTGATTCCTATTATTTCCCCAAACAAACAAATAAACAAACAAACATACAAACAAACAAACCCAAAGAGAAGTGCTAAAACAAAATACACAAAAGTAAGAAATATTCCTTTCAGGCTTCCTTTATACATAATAAAAACCACAGCCTTTCCCCCCCCCCCCTTTCAAATCATAGTCCACCTATAAGCTCATCTCTTAATGCCTCACCTCTCTGTTTCTCAGTCATAAACATGACATTGTCTATTGTGCATCTTTACAGGAAAAAGCGCTATTTGGAGCAGAATCAGGCTTCAACATGAGGGGAGGACCAAGGAGGGTATTGGAAATACCTGATTTGAAAGTGATAGGTAGTCATCTCTCTCCTACATACAGTCTTTCTTGGACAAAGCTTTGTCCATTCCTGATATTAATCTTCTTTCACTACCTGTCCTGAGTCTCCTGACTATAATGTCTGATGCTGCCTTCTTGGGGTTTTTTAATTTTTTGTGTGTGTGTGTGTGTTTTTTTTTTCTTGTTGTTGTTGTTATGCTTTTTTTTTTTTTAAGAACAAATTTTATCTGATTTTTTGCCGAAGTACCTCCACATGAACAAAGTCATGGAGAGACAAAGTAGAGAATGGTCTGAACTACAGAGGTGAAGTTTCTCAAAACAGCTGTACAAATACTACAAAGCCTCCCAGCAGCTGAGTGGCTAGGAATTATGTCATTCCAGCAGGAACTGCTAGTGACAGCAAATGTGTCACAACCATGACAGAATAAATTTTGCAGAGCACTGGAAAATGCCCTGCAGATCATGCATACACAGGTGGTTCAGCAGTAAGCACAAAGCACATCTAACCCTCTCTCCCAACATGATCTGGATATTTTGCTTACTATAACATACCTGCAGTAGAAGCTGTGGATCTGTCTCTTGTGACTCCCAGTACATACTGGAGAGTGTCACAGGTGGCAAACCATCTCCATTTGCTAATTTTTTTCCTTACAATCCTATATCCAACTTGCCTCTCCTGTTCAGTCCTTCCCCCTTCACCACCCCTCTACATATCTCTGTCTTTGTCCTTAGGTCATTGCACATAATTCTGTGTAGGAAACTCCATGGGGCCCAGATGGGGAAGGAATCCTCCCCCTGGGCATAAGGACTCACCAGCTGGGGACAAGAAGAGTGTTAAGAGACAAAACAGTACACAGGTTCCAGAGGTCTTCATCCCTGTGGAGTGGAGGAGAGAACAGAGGAAAGCTAAGTCAGGTATACCCTCCCCTATACCTCAGAAACTTTGCTTGTTGTCCCCATTTTCCGCTCAAGACCATTTGGTCTTCCCAGCCTCCCTCCTGTTTCCCTCCTCATGTGGCCAGTTTTCTAGGTATATCTGAAACATTCTGGACTGAACTTGTAATACCGCCTGCTCTGTTCCTCTTTCCATCTCCTTTCTCCAGCCCCCATCTCTTTTCCCATCCAGGTGGCTAAGCCCTGCTCCACACACACCCTCAGCATGCAAAGAAAAGTTTCCCCCACGTTATCTCCCTTCATTTTCTTCTACTTTTCAGCTATTTCGAGGAGCACTGAGAGAAAAGACAGGGTCCCCATCACTTACTGCAGCCCTCAGCTTCTACTCCCTTCAGCAGCAGACGCTCTGTTTCCCCTTCGGCGCCCCCCCCACTTTGGCTATTGGGTAAATCACATGCAGCCACACCCAGAACACGTTCTCCTTTTGGTTGTCTTCAAAATACAATTTCTGGGAAAAGGAAAAAAAAAGAGAGAATAAAACCCCAAGAAGCCAGCGAGATTGAGGGATATGGTATCATCATGCATGTGGAATGAGGGGGGGAGCGAGGAGCAGCCCACACCCTCATTCCAGAGTTTATTGTCCTCCGAAGGGGCTCCTCCCATTCCCCCAGGATGGCCCAGCACCAGGGATGGATTCTTGGGTCTGCTTTGCACACTGGTGTCCCGTTTCGTCCTGCCCTTCCATGCAGCCCGGCTTCTCCTCAGGCCGCTACCTCTAGCCACGTTTCCCGACTCAGCTGCTGCCTCTCCCAAACCCCAGTCCTTCGGTCCTCTTCCCTGTTTCCCTGCCTGCCTATGGTAGCACAGGGACACTGCGGAGCCCGCATCCCGCTCTCCCGCAGGACCCGCCCGGATGCTGCCAGCGGCTGTCTGCCCAGCGGGACCGCGCAGGGCCGGCGGCGGGGCCGGGGCGGCGGCCAGACGGGCTGGCAGGAGGACATCGGCGGGCAGCGACAGCGGTGACATCATCCCGCTGCCCCACTGGCGCTTCCCGGCGGGATGGAGGGACGGGGCTTCCTGCTGGACCAGGCTCGGGGCGGGCAGGGAGCTCGGGGAACGGGAACAGGTACCGGCCACGGGGCCCGTCCTGCAGCGCCTCTGCGGTTCTGGCCTGAGAAGGGCAGAGAATGCGGAAAAAAAAGAAAAAAAAAAAAAGAAAAAAAAAAAAAAAAAAAAAAAAAAAAAAGAAGTGAGACACAAACTGAGAAGGAAGACGACGGCGAATGAGACCTGACTTTCACTGCAATCCTTCTGAGTCCCCTGTGCCTCCAAACACGGTGTATTTTATGATCGAGGGAGGTGCAAACTCCTGAATAGCCACTGGAATAACCACTCTCCCCTAACCCTTCCTCCAGTCCCTGGATCTGACTCCCCCTTGTTGCTTTCACTGACTTCCCTTTACTGCTTCTGTAACAACTCCGCTGGGTTTGAGGAGGCACTGGACGAGCTTCAAGACACAGTCTCAGTCCCAGAGCCAAGGAGAAAGCAAGGAAATTTCCTCAGCTCCCTACCTCACACAGCAATGGAAGACAGAAACCTTGTAGGGGAAAGCTGTGTCCCCTAAGGCTCATCCTGGTAGCTTGGTAACCCTCATTTTTTTCTTAACTAATTGCAAACTAAAAATAAAATCCTATAGTGCCTCATACACAGTTACTAAAGGAAATGCTCACTATGTCCTCACTGCCACACGAGATGCATGTTGCCTGCACGTGACGCAGCTAAAGCCACCACTTCTTACCTGAGAGTGGCTGAGCATCGGGTGCGGCAGTGCTCAAGAGGAAAACGACTGCTCCTTCTTAGTTGTGGTCCTCCCAAAACTCCTGGAGGGTGCCCCAGTGGTGGACCATACCAGAAGAGGTGCAGACTGGGTGGGGAAAACTAAGCATTTCCCTGCTGACCAGGGCAGCCCTTTGAACCCAAACACCATTCCTCTGTTTCACTGGAGCAAGACACCACCATTCCCAGTTTCAGGGACCGGCTAAAACTGAGTCCACTGGAAATGCTCAAGAGGTCATTAGATGACCAAAACAATGTGATGGAAGTTATAATCACACCCCAGTTTGAGGAATCCTCTCAGATCCTTGGCTTTTTCTGGAATTACACATAGCAGTATGTTTGGACAATTTTTCACACACCTTGGTTTGGTTTTTGTTTTTCTCTGTGCCTCTATATTGTCATTTAAGCCTGTTACTGCTTAACTGTATAACTAAAACATCCTGAAGAACTTGTGAGTTTTAAACACATTTATTTGGAAATTTTCATTGATGCCAAACGTTTTGGTCTCCCAGTGTATTGATGTACCACCATCTCCCACAGAGCACACGACCCACAACCAGTAGTGGGTGAAGTTTATGCTGATTGCTTTTGAGCTTTATAATTTTCTTTCAAACTGGAAGACACTCTCCCCTAGCTGTTTGGTGTGCTAGCAGAACCACTCCATTTGGAGAGCTTGGTGGGGATGGGGGCGATGCTACTGGTGATGGAACTGCTGGCTGGGAAGCTGTCCAGTACTTTACATAGCAGACAAGCCGCAGAGAAATAGCTGGAGGTGTCCGCTGCTCTTGCTCGCGGTGGACACCGGAGGGAGCCGCAGCACACCGGCATGCGAACGCCCCTTTTTTCTGCTGCGGGCCGAGCACTTTTTTCCAAGAGATGCGGCTTCATCTGGTATGAAGGATCTCCTCTTACCTCTCCTGGTTTTTATCTACTGGATCAGCAACTGTTTAACCTGTTTTTTTTTGTGATAGAAAATAATCTTGATTTCCTCCCCCCCTCCTTGACCCATGATATCTACAAAGATTGCTGGACACCCTTCATGGCTGGGAGATATGAATAATTAACATCCTTCTGCACATTCCCTTCTCACTCATGTTGCTTTTTCCTGCTTTGCATGATGCTGTCCTCCATCACAGGGTATTTGGGGGACATCTACAGCTGATGACGCAAGGTAAAGCACTCTTTCTTCTAAAGGTTCAGGTATCAGTGCCACAGTATGGTGTGAAGAACTGTGCTGCAGTAAATGGCATGGGTGACTCATAGAGGAAACATTTCCATACATATATTCCCTCAAGTGCTGACCCCAGTGCCTGTAGGTGTTTACCTAAGATCAGAAGCAGCAACAGTGATTCAGCAAAAAACTTATCTTCCTTTCTAGTTGGTACTGATCCCATTATGTGATCTGGGACACTGTAGTGATGGTAGCATATTCTGAATGAGATACAAAATCAGCCTTCCTGGAAATTGAAATCTCCTGGTGCATTTCACCCCCGAGACTACTCTGTCTAAACTGACAGTTAAGTGATCTTGGGACATGCTATTTGCCAAGGTCTTGGAGACCTTTACCTCTCGTCTTTGCTTCCCTGGCCTTCACATATCCTCATGGTAACAGGGCATTAAGTTACATCTGAGTGATAAGAAATTAATGAACTGCTGTGAGATCTGTGCATGAATTGTGTCAATAATGCAGCTCTCGTAGTCAGGTGAATTGGGGCCGAAACAAATTTTCTTGGGATCCCACTGCTGATGGGTTCCTTTAATACCTGAGGTCTGACACCATCCTGCAATTGCTCCACTGGTGTTGCTGAGGTCATCAGTGGGAAGGGACTTGAGTTAAAGGCCTGATCCATCTATCCCCAATTTTGGGAGCTTCACATCTTCATCCCATTGTAGAAGAGTGACCACTGCAAAGTACAGGAGCCTAGACACACAATTTGTCTCTTTTTTACTCATAGTTATGCTTTCTGTTGTCCCATCTACAAAATAAGGAATACTTCACCCTTTTATTTCCAGATCAACAAGGCAGCGCTTAGAGGGCAGGCAGTCTTGCAGTCACAAAAGACACTATGGTAGTCTATGAAACTCTAATTAATACTACCTCAGCTCCTTCAAATCAGTTCAGTGTTGTGAAGAACTGAGCACAAGAAGAGGAAATCAGTGAGCTCCTTGGTTGGTAATTCGGCCATGTGCTTCAGGATTCTCATGGCCAAGGTGGTTATGGTGAGTTGTCAGAGCCTTCCTTCTTCACTTATTGTGCTTTGGGGTTTCCTTCTTTGCTCTTTCTGTAGTTCTTACTATCAAAAACATCTTTGTTTCTGATCCTTTTTACTGTCCCAGGGTCTATTCTTCCTGGCTGTTTCACCTGTTCCTCTACACTCTCCTTTCTCCAAGGAGTTGAGCTCAAATATGGCTTTTCTCAAGGAACTTTTCCCGAAATTGTTTTCTCAGGAGGTGCATAACACTTTAAGTTTAACAAATATACAAATTCCTCCTGCAAGCTCAGTTTTGTGTGTGTCCATACATGTGTGTCAAAACCTTAAGGCATCATTGGAGCACATAGAAACACTATATTTAATTCAACTGGTGCAATTTCACATACAGATGAGGCTGCAGATACAAGTAAAACATGAGCAAGGACATGATGTATTCCTCCTCCCCTTCTCCCATCTTTCCTGGACATCACAAACCCTTATAGCAAAGCCAGCAGGATTAATCCTCCTGTTGCAGCACAGCAATCATGCACTGGAACAGTAACCAGAGCTGGCTAAAGGAGTCACTGCTGGGAAGCAGAGCTGTGTCTTACACCTACACAGAAAGGTTCACAGAGCTTGATCCGGCACAGATCAAGTCACAGCTGAGCTTTCCAAACAATACAGTATCTGTCTTACTTGAAGTCCAGCCTTTTGTACCATTTTATTGTCTTTTAGTGGTCCTCCATGGTGCAACAGATTTTAGTGGCTTTTTCTACTCCAGTAGTCTAAAGCCAGAAAAATAATATTAATTATATTTAAAAATAGGATACCCTGAAAGCTTTTAAACATCGTTGGTGAAGGGGGCAAGAAAAGGTGGCAACTTTAAAAGCCACTTGCTTTAAATTCTGTAACATTTATGAAAGATCTGTCGTTGAAGCCTTTTGTTAAACTGGCCACATTCAAAACATGCAGACTCTTGAAGTCCTTCTCAGTGTCAGCATTGACAGCATTCATCGTGGTTCTGAAAGGATTTAAGAAAGAAGAACAAGTCGTACTGAGTAGAAGAAATGCAAATTATGTTAGCAGACAGATTGATAAGAGTTTATGTTGTGGGGACGTTAGGATGCACTACTTTCAGGTTTGCATCTCCCCATTTCCTAAACCTTCACAGAGACTGTAAAGTCTGATTTAAATATTCATTTATGTATTATTCTACAGATGACATTACAGGAATCTGAACAAAGATTTTGGGCATTACTGCAATTTCATTGATATAAACCACTGTGTCTCCTGTAGGTACTGCTGACTTCAGCCAGGTCACCTGAAATTTCTTGTGACCTCCTCCATGTGTAGCTGCTATTCTAACTTGATGGCAGAGAGAAAACAAGGCAAGCAATGCTAATTAAAATCTATGCTAACGTGAAATGTGTACATGTAAAGGGTCTGCGCTGCTTTAGCTCACCTCAGCTTTAAAGAGATGAAAACAGCAACAAATGTAAACCATTCTCTATCAACCTCAACAGCACCTTCACAAGACGCCTGTAAAAGGGCAACACTGGTAGCTGAAAAATCTAATTTGATACTATTCTAATAATTTCTTGCCTCTGGTCATCAGTACAGCTGCTCTGATGACGTATCTTTTTATGAAAAAAAACCCCAACAAAACTTCAACTATTTATCCATTATGTTCTTTACCTTAGAATAAAAAAAAAAAAAAACACTGGAATTTTATTTGCATGGAGCTGTATAAAATATTTGCATTCAAATCAAAGCTCACTGTGTTTGCTTGTTAAAACATCTAAATGTTATTTCATCATATCAATCTAGCCTCTTTAGCAAGGCTCCTCTGGCTATTTATTGTATACTCTGTGAGTTGTCTTGCCATGCCTGCCATCTCAGGTTTCCCTCCAATTTCATTCTTGGGGGTTTTTTTTGCTATGTTTTCTTTTTCCTGCATCTAATCTTTTTTCTTCCTCTATTTCTTCATGTATTCCTCTGTTTCTGTATATGCCTTTTTGTTTCTTTCTTTCTCTACTTTTTCTTCTTTTTTCCTCCCCTCAGTGCTCAGTCTCCCGGTTTTTCTATCTGAACAAGCTTTTCTGACTCTGGCGTTCTCTCTGTCTCCTTGGTTTCCTTTCAGTCGCCCGCACTGGAATGTTGGCAGAAACATATTTTTCTTTGAAAACAAAGAGACTAAATAAGTAAATGAATAAATAAAATAGCTGGAAGCAGATGGGAGGTCTCAATTCCAGAAGGGTCTGTATTCTGCGAGCTTTTCTCTCTTCCTAGCAAAGGAGGAGATAGTTGCACTCCCTACCCACCCACCCCCAGCCTCACAGGGAGCCAGGCTTCCTCCTCCCCTGGCGTGAGGACCTTGCTGGGAGTGATGGATTGCACTGCAGTGAGGGCTGGGAAGCACTGCAGGGAGAGGAGGGGGAGGGATGAGGAAGGAAGGGAAGGAGGGAAGGAGGGAGGAGACACGCTGCCAGCGTCAGGCCAGGAAGGATGTAACGGGGCTGATGAGGAGAGAGGATGGGGAGGGCATGGCTGGGAGAGCGTGCGTTTCTGCAGGCAGCACGGCTCCGATCACACTGGTGAGCCCAGGAATGCTGGAGGCACCAGGCAGCGGGGGCAAGGCTGGCACTGGGCAGCGGGGGAGACGGGCGGGGAAAATGAAAATGACATAGGGAAAGGGAGGAGGAGAGAAAGCCAGAGCTAGAGAAAATAAGGCTTTAGTTGTACAGCAACGACAAAAGGACACAACTCTTGCGATCCGTGTTTTTTTGGAGCCGTAACAGAGAAGGCACTGTTGATGTAGAAACACTCAGAAGGTCAAACAAAGCATGCTGCAAACTGTACTGAAATGGGATTTCACTGCACTCCAAAGGGTGATAACAGGATGACCTCTGGGCAGTAGCGAGGTACATCTGTGCTGCCGAAGCTACTGGTGATGGAGCTTGCAGCCTCTGGCTGCAGCAGCTTCATTGCCCTGTGGATTTTGGCAAGGGGGATGCGTCCTTTTGCCTGGGCACTGTGAGGAACGCAGATGACCTCCTCCCCACTGAAACAATTGCAAGTGCTGAAACATCAGTTGTCATTGTTTGTTGCCTTTCACGCTTCTCTTCTTTTTTTTTTTTTTTAATATACATTTCTCCATCTGTTTCTCATTCATTGCCCAGGTTTTTTTCTCCATCTCTCCGTTTCCAGCATTACTTTCATCTCTCCCTTCCTCTCCCTCTCCCGTTCCGTGGACCTCCCGCTGCCCACTCCCAGACGCAGCGCTGGGATGGGGCTCGCCGGGGGCGCGGGGCTGGGGGAGGATGGGAGCGGGGCGGGCGTGCTGGCAGCCATGCGAGCAGCCCGCAGGACGCTGTCCCGCCCCTGCAACTTCGCGGAGAGACCCTCCCCCGCTCCCGCCATCCACTCATCCCCCTCTGGCTATAGCTGGCTTCTCCGCCCCCCATCGCAGTGCACCAGCTGCGGTTTCCAGCTACGCTGACCTAGTTCAGGCCTCCCTGCGAGGCACCTCTGTCCCCCTCCTCCCTTAGCACCTGGCGCAGGAGAAGGGAAGGGTCCCCTGGCACCGCAGGGAGCCTCCTGAACACTGCTGCCATCATGGCGCCGGACCCTGCGAGGGGAGACCAGAACCGGAGATGCAGGCGCCCGCCCCCCTAATCAGCTCCATCGGCTCAAGGCAGGCAAGCGGAGCTGGGTGTGTAAGCACCTTTGCTAACTACAACAGGGGACATCAGTTAGACGAAGAAAAATGAAGAAACCGCTCCCCACGAATGAGAGAAAAAAACCCTAAATTGCCAGCTCTCATTAGATATGGTGCCAGAACTGCCGGACACAAGAGGAAAACACTAACACGACTGAGATAAACTCGAGGACATTTAACCTGCTGCCTGAAGCTCTTTAGCTCGGAGGGCAGATGTTTATCTGACTTAATGCAGCAAAGTGCCTGCAAGGTATAGCCACCCTGTGGTTGCATCAGATCCTTCCCAACAGGCACTGAAATCCAAAGTCATCACTGCAACAGCATTCATCAAAAGACAATGGAGAAAGAGACAGAAAAGGGCAAAACCGGAGTCAAAAAGAGGTAAAGGAGCAGGAAACAAAGAAGGCAGGCAGGAACTTTCTCAAGATGGTAAAGGAAAAATGCAGGCAGAAAAACAGCTGGAGAAGGGGCCAGGCAGACGACAGGGAGTGGGAGAAGAGAGATACAGAGAAAATGAAATGTTTTATGTTCAAATAAGTGTTTCCATTGAAAGCACATTCATCCTTCTGTCCAGCTCTTCTGTTCTGTTTCCCTGCAGCAGAACTGCAACTCAGTTGGGAGAAATGCACTCCTGTCTTGTGGAACTGGGAGCTTCTGGTTATGTACCAGTCTTTGAAACTTACCAGCTGCTATTCATCCATCCCTTTGTTTCTGTCTGCAACTCTGCCCGTCTGGGCTTCTTTGTGTCTCTCAGTCTTCAAACTGTGCCCAGAATAAGGATAACAGAAGCCTCTGACCTTCTCCAAAGCTACCTATTCAATGAGATGCATGCACTCCTCCCTTATGTCCCCAAACGGTTGCTGTCTGGCAGGAAAGGTCTCTCAATGCCCCTGCAAGCCCTTTTCTTCTGTCAGGGTTGTACCCTGAGCCTGAGCCTCGTCTCAAATGCTGGGAATAGAAGGGTTCCCATTCCTTCTTTTCCACCACCTGCACATGCCACTGTTATTTTGGCCCAGTATTTACAGCAAAATAATTATTTCCCCCGCAGTAGCCTGCTGGTTCCCTTCCCACCGCCTAGCATACGAAAAGGGCAGTCGCGCCCTTCTCTTGCCAGCGCGTTCAGCACTGGCCGCCCCTCCAGCCCAGAACCGTTCTCCATCCCAGCAGGGATTCAGGGCTCCCTGCGCGGGGCTACACGGGCAGCATCACCCGCGCCTCCCCAGCCCCTCTCCCCCACGCCGCTTCTCCGCCTCGGGGCACTCCCGAGCCCCGCCCGCGCTGCCGCTGGCGGGACGGCGGCGCTGGCAGCCAGCCCGGCGGCACAGACCTCGCCGTCGCCGCCAGTCGCAGCCGGCTGTCACGGGCGGGACTGAGCGCCCCGGCACCGCCGCCACCACCGCCGCCACCGCTGCCCCCAGCGCCCCGCCAGCCCGCGCCCCCACACGGGCGTGGAGGATGCGGATGCGCGCTCCGGGTGCGGGTGGGCAGCAGAGGCGAACCTGGGGCTGGACCCTCCCGCGCCGGACCTGCAGCCTCCCCGCCCCGACCCCTCTGCTGCCGGTCGGTGTGTCCGTGCCGGCAGCACCGGCGGGCAGTCCCCACCGGGCTGGTCCCCACCCGAACGGGGGAGCAGAGGAGCAGCCCGGCACTTGGAGCCAAGCGCAGCAGGGCATGGAGCTGTACGTGGGGAGCTGGGCCGGCCCTGGCATGGGAAGCCCTTTTGTATAGGGCAAAGAACTATGTTTATTCAGAGATGTCGGTCGGCTCGGTGTGATGAAGCACATGGAGCTGGGCACATAGATGACAAGACCCACCGGCAAGCTGGGGTGTCACATTCTGGAGGGCATGGTGTGGGATTGAGTCAGTGAAACGTGGAACTTTCTGCAAACGCCCTTAGCTGGAGTCCTTTGTGTTAGCAGTAGTATCTCCATTTTCTGCCATCTTACAGTAGTTTATTCAAAACAGGAATTAGTATAACAGCAGAACCAATAAGAAACTGAGGTAGTATGAAATTAAAGATGATTTTGCACCATTTGGCATAGTCCTCATTTTACATGGTATAAAACAAGAATGATACGGCCATTTTCCTGTTGAAACACAGTCCAGAAGTTGTTTCCCTTCATTGCACCATCTGTGTTCATATGTGAACCCAAGCATTCATGTGTGAACACAGGGATTTACCTTGCCTTAAACATTTTTTTTTTTTACTATTCAATCATCCAAGCAGGAAGCAGAAACATTGCTATGAGACTTAGCTGACCAAATGAGTAGCTACTGAAGACACAGGGGAGCACACAGAGCACAGGAAAATGAGTATAAATAATTAGGCTTAGCAACATTTGCAGGCTGGACTTTCCATCATTGTTCCATCACAAGGTCATACATCCAACTAGAGACAGTATATGAAACTTTACAACGTGAATAATGGGATAATGTCCTGCAGACTTTGGCTTCGGGACTAAACAGCTGGTTTGCAGTTGTAGTGAACTCAGTGACAAAAGATGTCTCATGGAATCAACCGTGAAATCAGATTTTGCATACATTAAGGCTTTGGACCAGTCCTTACATTATGCATTACACAGTGCATGGGAAAAATCTCAAAAGAAAGGTGCCAGGATTTGTTAGTGTTCAGAGGCATCCATTCCTTGTTGATACTACAATTATAGTTCTTCCCTAAAGGGTGAAGCTTGGTATTCTGGACCACTGACATTGAGGGCACTGTCTGATATTGTTTTGCGCTATCAAATAGTAAGAAGTTTGTCCTGAGAGTAGATTTATGGATAACAGAAGAGAGCTCGCCTTCAATGGCAAAAAAACCCAAAAAACCAAAAAAACCCAAACCAAAAACCCACCACCACCACCACCACCACCACCAAAACATATAAAAAAGAAAAAAGGTCTTGACTAATTCTTGGAAACTATAACATCCACGTGCAACTCAGTTGCAGTGACAACTCTTTAAAATAAAGAACTTGAAAGCTTCTGCAGCAGTAGACACATCCTGGGTGGGCACATCCTGAGTAATAAATTGACCCTTTCTCCTGTTCTACCTTTCCAAGAAAGGGCAAAAAGCCCTCATAACTCTTTCCAAACTCACTTAAGTTTCTAGATGATGGGAAATCATTCTAGAGGTACAGGTTATCCAACCTGTGACAAAGTTCAACATACTACAATTCCAGCATCTCAATGAATAGTAATAAAAAGGATACAAAGCTACATTTTGCCTGTGAGAGAGCCATGAAGGTAAGTGGTAGTTGGCAGAAAAAAATGTTACTGATAATCATAAGACCCAGCTGAAGCATCCCAAATGGTTTGAGATCAAATATCTTACTGTTACCATGACGAGTGCTTTTCCTGTACTTGTATGAATGACTTCCTCTCAGATGTCTTATAACCAAACATGCATTTGCATGGCCAAAAATCTACATTCCTGAATTCCCCAGCTGTGCAATTCTCCTCTTTCCACAAACTGCTAACCGTGTTTGAGCAGCAGAGGCACCTGCCTTACTACTTGGCTGCTTATTGAAATATATATAAAAAAAATTCTTCTCTTACTGTGTCACTGTAGCTTTATAAATCCTAATGCAGATATTTTTCTTTCCTCTTTGCTTTATGCTGTCTTAAAACCAGCATGCATGAATCCAGAAGAATTCTTATTCTGAAATATGTGTGCATGCTGGGCAATGTGCAGTTGTTGCACAATCTTCAGCAGAGCAGTGATACCATAGTAGCTCTTTGTTAGCAAATTCTCTGTGTAAACAATCCCTGTGCACCTCACAGCCTGAAATTGCAACTTTTGGAAGTGTGAACTTCATGCACACGGGAGCTCTATTCTAGAAGGCTTCAGAGTGTAGTAATTCTGTCAAAGAAAGTAATATTTTCTTACTGTCAAAACAACAAAAATACTATTGAGCACTTTGGTGTTCTTTATCTCTATCTATTATCTATTACTAGTTTACCCTGCTGGTACTTGCCTACAACTGCCTCCTGCTCTCAAGTTGCACTTTCAAGTTGGCTTTTAAGTGAGTGATAGTGTATTTTTCCCTATATTGTTGTACAGAGTCTGAAGGAGGGGAACCTGGAATTTGGAAGTGGTCTCTGGCTTGCAGCAGTGAGAAGCCAGAAGTCTTGGCGAGCAACCCAAGCAGACAGGAGAGCACTGGATGATGTCTGGTAAGTAGGGATTTTGGCCTCTGACATCATCTGTGAAGTAGCCTTGCCTCAAGCTCATTAAGCAAATAGTTTTCAGCAGAGCTGCCTGAATCACATGTGAGGTTTGGGGAGTAGGACCCAGATGTCTGCAGAACAAAATGAACAAGCTGTCCTACAGGTTAGAGAATTAAGATGGGTAGGACAGCACTGCTACATACTGAATAGGTGGAAGAAAGCAGGTTGAATGGAAACATTCATGGTAGGATGGGTGTTTGGGAATAATCAGTGCCTGTATCCCATATTTGCAAAGCTGAGGGTGCAACACAGGTTACTGATAAACACACATGTTGTTGCCCTGGTGTGCAGCACGTGTGTTGTGTCTAGAGGTTCTGAAAGTTGGGTGAAGGAGAAATTCACACAGGAAAATGTGAAGTATACAGCTGACACAATATAGTGAATGAAAAGGGTGTGATACTGAGGCAACTGAGTAGGTGTACCACAGAAACTGATCAACAAGGTGTGTCAGTTGATAAAGGGGATGTGTCATATTTGTTTGCTGCCAGCAGTCATTCTTTTAGAGAAGTGAGCACAACGAGGGATGGTGAAGCCCTGGCTGCACACTGGGTATGTCAGGCACATGATGGTATATGGTGTGTGGCATATGGGACATGTCACAGGACATAGGGAGAGAGGACATAGGCTTAAGCTGTGCCAGGGGAGGTTTTGGTTGGACATTAGGAAGAATTTCTTCACTGACAGTGATTAGATTTTGGAAAAAGGGGAAGTGGTGGAGTCACCGTCCTTGGAGTTGCTTAAGGAAAGACTCGATGTGGCACTCAGTGCCATGGTCTGTTGACAGGGTAGTTTTTGATCCTAGGTTGGACTTGGTGATCTCAGAGGCCTTTTCCAACCTGATTCTGTGGTTCTGTCACACGAAGTACAAGGGTTCTGGCTTTGCACACCATGTGCCAACAGCAGCAGCAGAGACAAGCACAACAGGTGTTGTACGTTTTGCTGCACCAGCAGACAGCGCAGCTACCTGGGCTGTGCTGGGGCCTGTCACCCGTGTCAGTGGCCTGGTGTCTGCACCCTGGATTGGGCAATCAGGGGTGGAAGGTGGGGCTGCAGGAGAAACTGGTTGGGCATGGCAGGACCTGGGCTGGGGTCTGCCATGGCAGTGGGGGCTGGATTGAATCCTGGTCTAGGGCACGGGAGAAGGGTGGGAGAGGGCATGACGAAGAGCGTGAGGAAGAGCACTGTCTGCAGGTTGAGGGATGTGATCCTGCCCCTCTAGTCAGCCTTAGTGAGGCTGCATCTGCAGTGCAGTGTCCAGTCTGGGTTCCTCCGTAAGGAGAGACATGAAGCTCCTGGAGTGGGTCCAGTGGAGGGGAATGAGGATGACTGGGGGATTAGAGCATCTCTCTTACAAGGACAGGCTGAGGGAACTGGCCCTGTTCAGCCTCAAGAAGAGGGGAGATCTTAGCAATGTCTATAAACAGTTAAAGGGGGGATGCCAAGAGGATGGAGCCAGGCTCTGCTTGATGGTGCCAAGAGGCAATTTAGCAGAAACTGATGCACAGGAAGTTCCACCTGAATATGAGGAATAACTTCTTTGCTGTGCAGGTGACCAATTCTGGAACAGATTGCCCATAGAGGTTGGGGAGTCTCCTCCACTGGAGATATTTGAGAACTGTCTGGAGGCAATCCTGTGCCATGTGCTCTGGGATGGCCGGCTGTTGGGCCAGATGACCCACCGTGGTCCCTTCCAGCCTGACCCATTCTGTGGGAGGCCTCAGCCATTAGTCAGGAGTGGCCTCAGCCCGCGGGTGGTGCCGCCGCTCACGAGCAGCGGTTCGGTTCGGTCCCGTCCGATCCGGTTCGGCTCGGCCCGGTGCGGTTCGGCCCGGCCCGGTGCGACTCATCCCAGCGCCGCCGCCCTCGCGCTCCCCCGCGCCGCCCCGCGCGTGCCAAGCCGGGCCCAGCCGTTACGGCACCGCCGCCGCTTCGCTGTGAGGCGGCGGCAGCGAGCGCGGGAGGCGGCGGCGGCGGGCGGGGGGCTCGGTGCAGGGAACAGCCGCGGCCTCCTCGCCTCAGCCGCGGGGAGGAGGGACACCGAGGAGGGGGGAAGGCGGGGTGGTGGTGGGGGGGACGAGCAGAGCGTAGCGTCGCGTCGCTCGCTTCCCTCTAGGACCGCGCCGCCGGCGGGGAGGAAGGGGCGCGTCTCCCCGGAGCCTTCGTCGCCCCGCGCCCTCTCTTGCCAGGCCCGGTGCCGGAGGGGGTGGGGGTGGGCGCCCCGCGGGTCCCCTCAGGCTCGGCGGTGCCCGGGGCGGGTGAGATGTCGGGCTGAGCGGGCGCGAGCCCGCGGGGGTGGGGTCCGCCGTGCCCGGGGGTTAGACGCGGCAGCTACGGATACG
>JACBWW010000006.1:28998560-29175229 GCA_020086605.1 Lanius collurio | reverse complement strand
CGTTTTCCAAGTGTGCCACTGTTAATCTTGGATTGATTCCATTATTTAAGCAAGCATCCTCTAGACATGTTATTTTGGTTTGGGTTTTTTTGTGTTTTTTTCTTTTGGTCACCGTTTATAAACCGCAGTTTATTTTCTGTGGTGGAGTGGGTTCTAATGCATAGGAATACATGCTCCTAATGCATAGGAATACATGCTTCTGAACTGAAACGTAGTTTTCTCCAGTCTCAGTTGAATCTTAAGGATTATCCTGGGGGAGAGGTTTAAAGGTTTAAAGACTCACAAATAAATAGGAATAGTTTTTCTAGGTTTAGAAACTTAATTTCCTCATATGTTCCCGTGTAGGTACGGATTTATCTATCCACTGAACGCACATTCTTAAGTAAAAGAAGAAACTACTTAGCCTTGTGGGTTTCTTCCCCTTAAAATTGATTTCTGTGATAGTATATTTGTGTAAAATATTTAAAGTTGCACATTTCCCATAATTATGTTCATACCATCATTTTCTTTTGACTTTGCTTGCTGTTTTGAATAGCACCTTTTCTTCCTTTGGGATTTAATTTGTCTTTATTTCATGCCTTTGTATGCTTATATCTAATAGGGATGTTTTTTCTTTTTTCTTTTTCCTCCCTAGGTGTTGGTGACTTCAGTCATTTAGGGGTTTAGTTCTGAGGAAGCAGAGACACAAGGATTGAGTTTCTTTTACATAGAAAGCTACACCTCTTCACCAGTACTCTTTTTACTCCTTTCCCATCCTTCCCTGCTCCGTAGGGGAGAACAATTTGGGAATTATTTTAAACATTCATTTACTCCCCCTTCCCTCCCTCAGAAATCTACCCTGGTCCCAGAGGCATCCGCTAGACAGTGCCTGACAGGACCAGGAGAACATTATCATCGCTTGCATACTTTGGGAGCTTCCGTAGTACCCTTCCCTCCTTTGAGGTGTAGTGCAGAGAGGCATACAGAAGATTTTCTGGCCACCCTTTTTGGTTAGTAGAGGATCCAGGAAAAGGGGTACCTAGCAAGACACGTGACCTCCTTAAGGGAGCCAGAACTGAAGCAGCACTTGGCACGCTGAAGGAAACACCCATCTTTAGTGTCTTTTTCGTCTTCCACTCCTTCCTCACCAAATTTCTGGTAAGCCTCTTCAGCCCATTCATTCACGCAGTGCATGTTTCCCTTCCCCCACTCCAGGCGCTGGGAGAGGCATGCACAGAGACTGTGGGGTGGGGGAAGGGAGGAGGGAAAACTGGCTGTGTACACATGGATGGGGCGGAGAGGGGGTATTGTACCACACTTCGGGGGAACCTGGCACAGGTGGAAAGGCAGCTGATGTGGGAGGAAATGGTGTGTTTTATTTGCACACGGGTGTGCGTGCGCACACAGGGACAGTGGAGGGGCGTGAAAAAGCTGAGAGCCTGCTGTTGGAAAAAATACCAAGACTGAAGTAGAAGGGTGGCTGATGCTGACCAGTATTGGGCTCATGTTGCAGGGAGGAAAGAGAATGGATTATTTGGTGGTGATCGGGAAGTGGGGAGTATGAATGAGGAATCCTGCCTTCTACTTGAAAGCATGGACATAGAGAAGGAAAGATGGGGGGTGTGGATGTCCACCTTTCAGAGGCAGCTCTGCCTGGGAGGATTGCTGCTAGCATCTTGAACATCACTTAGTGCAAAGGTGGAGACAAGGAGATGAAAGCCATCATGGGGAGTGCAGTTGCCCGTCTGCAGGGGTGGGAATGAATGGGAACAATTAATGTATTCCCATATCCTTTGGCTGTTGCAGTCTACGAATCTCGAAGGGAAAAGGAGGTGAATACTGTGATGTGCTTTCAAAGAGGTGTGTTTAGTGTTCACCTGCCTGCAGAGACTTTCAATTCTCCGATGCATGTGTAGAGGGTGGATGATAATGCAGCAGCAGTGGACAGATTGCGCTGCAGTTTTTCAATATATTATATAAAATGCATTTAAATGAATATTTTAATTTTTCAGATTCTTCAGCTTTTAAAAATGTGTTCTTTCCAAAGATTCTCAAACAATTATGTGACAGTCTTAGGAAAACTAGTTTCTGGTACGTAAAAGAGGAATTTTTCTTGATGTTGGCCTTAAGCATCACCATGAAGCAGCATTGTCAGGAACGAGTTGATTTATCTTGGATTTATTTTTCCAAAGATGTCACTTCTTTTCTCTATCACCATGTGATATATTCATCATCCATACATATTTCCTTAACATTTTCTTTAGATGATTATCATTCTGGTATCTTTGTGTGGAAAAAAAATCACTTGTGCTTTATGCTCTAAACAGCTGTGTGCGGACCTACTCTATCCTATGTCATAGAAAGTCCTATTTCTGGGATGTTTCAAGTACTTCTCTGTTCTCATTAAGACGAGACAGAGACTTCCATGACAGTGTATGATGGATTTCATGTTGGGTCATGTGCTGGACGACTGTTCATTATCTGTTTAACTGGTCTGCTATCTAAGATTGACTTTATAATTCATATCTGCCTTGAGGTGTCTCCTGAAGGAGATAACTTGCAAACATCTGCCAACCATTCTTAGGTCTTCGCTGTCTTGAAATGTGGCCTTCGAGCCATTCTAGAAACTGCTGTAATGCTAGAGACAATTGGTTTGTTGGAAATATTTACTCAGTTTCAAGCCTTAGCTAATTAATGATGAAAAGGAAGTCAAAATACCTTTTCCAGTTTGAATAGCACTGTTCTGAAAATAAATATTAAGGGATGAGCATTAATGGTGTTGTTGGTGTTACTTGCAGTGAGGCAAGTGCTTGGAGAACGTTTTTCCTAGTTCTCCATTTCCTATGGCAGTTGTGACTGTCAGTCTCTTGTTCATTCCTTCTACCTTCCCTGAGGTTTTTATTGTATCTCAGCTATAGGGATTAAATATACCTAGAGGTATGCTAAAACTAAGATTAGGTTTTACCTCTCTGTTAACCACTGAAATCTGTGGAGTTTGTGTTATCTGCATAGTGCTGTAACTGAGAGTCTGAGCCAAGCTCTAAAAAAGGGGTGATTCTGGGAGGGGCTGCTGGTAATAACTGTTCCACTAACTTGTTTCCCACATCCCACTGTGGTCAGTGGGTGTGTGCTGCAACATCACATCACAAGTCGAGCAGGTGAAATAGCTAGATACAGTTGATCCTTGATGCTGTGAAACATCTGGGATTCCATTTAATCATTCCCGTAGGGAAGACATGACCTAGACTTTTTAGTTTACAAAAGCATTGAGTAGTTGCATTCCGAGCAAAAAGAATACTCAACTTTTTTTTTTTTTTGCATGCTAGATACCTTTCATCTTACACATTTATCAATAATACATAAATTGATTAGTATCTCCTAATAGTGGATTTCTTGTTTCATCTTAAGGTAAATGCATTATGATTAAAAAGAAGAAGAAACTAGTCTATTTTTCTCCTACATTCGGGTGTTGAAGTGAGGAGAATGAGTAAATGAGCCATGGAGACCAATCTCCCATTCCTGGAGGGAGAGGGAGGTGTCTGATAGTCTCTCTGAAGAGAACACTCCCTTCAAGGCAAAAAGTGGTCTTCAGAGAAGATTTCCAGATCTCTCTAGGCAGCTGATCTGATTGGCTGAATTCCCTGTTATTTCAATAAAACGTATTCATGTATGATGTAAAGTCAAAAAGGAGCACAGTGAGTGCTTTTGTTGGAACAGCTGCTAGAGGTGTACTGCAAGGTGAAGGAATGTGGGAGGAAATAGGTTTGCATGTGCCGGGGAGGGAAGGAAGCTGCTGTGTGATTGCTGGAGTAAGACCTGGCTTAAGCAATTATAAGGGTGCCGCAACTGAAAGTTGAGGTGAGAGTTCATTCCTTCTGTAAATTGCAAGGAATCTGTTCCATGCAGTGTCATCCTGTAGTAGTTATGGCAGTGTCTGCTTGTCTTGGTGTGACACGCAGTTTGATTTTTACCACAGACCTTCTACTTTGATACCACCCTTTTTCCCTCTCCCAGTCTGTTACCTGCAGTTAAATTTATGGGTTTTTTTTCTGTCTAATTCCATAAATCTGTGAAGTAGTTATTGAAAGATTGTACTTACTTTGATTGTAGTAGCTTTGAGTGAAAACTGCACTTGAAGTGACCATCTTAAAGTTATTTGAACATCTGCTCTTCCCCTTATATATACTATAGTTACTTTGCAATAGATACTCTCACGGATTAGGAAGTATTGTATGCACACCCAGCATTGTCTGGGGCTGTGTCTTTTAGATTGAAATGGGTGGAGTTGGTTTTCAGGGAAGAGTTCTGGCTATTAATAATATTCAACTTCAGAGCTTAATGCTTTTGTGCATCTGACTGCAAGGCCAGCTTTCCTCCTACAAACCATTTTCTTGAGAATGTGGGAGGGATTTTTAAGATGTTTAGGTTAATAGGGTAAATTGCAAGTTTTGGTATGTGAGACTTTTTACACAATCAAAGTAGATTATAAGGTGAGGCTGAAACTGATGAATATATTCTGTTTTTAGGAGCAGAATGTTAGTGTGAAAAATAAATTCTTTTGGGTGGAAAAAAATATGGTATTGGGTTGGAGGCAAACGATCCGAGAGTTAGGATTGCTTCTGCTGTGTTGTAGTTTGTTCTAAAGTGAGCTTCCTAGTCTTTACTTCCAGACTTGAGATTGTTACCTGCCTTTCTTATGATAAAAGATGGGAGCTTTTGAATATAGATTTATAAAACCATTAAGATTTAAAGCAAATGAGATGCAGTATTAGGAGGGAGATGAATAGCCATAGCCAAGGCATTTTTGTACACATGCTGGTCTAATGTGCCCTTTGATAAATATGGATGTCTCCTCTTGACGATGTTGTAACTTCTTTCAAAAGTAGAAGATGGAGGAAAGAGAAGGATATACCTTTTTTTCTTTCTTCTTTGACCCTTTGCTGATTTTTAAGAAATTAAGTGCTGAAATGACAGGGAGAGATGATGGTGTATTTAAGGGGGTGAAGGTGGGGTCACGTAGAGAAGAAGTTTGAGAAAAATTGAAGCAGATTGGCAAAGAAAACAAAAATGGGGAGAAAATACTTGGTTTTTATATGAGTGTTAGAACCAGTACTGAGGGGGAAAAAGCCTCAAACCACAAAAAGCCAAAGTAAAACTCCAAGCAGGCTGATAATACGTGATGGTTTCTGATTTATGGTTTGGTTTTTTTTTTTTTTATGGCCGAGGAAGTGTGTGTGTGGTGTTTTCCCATTCCCTCTGCGTTCTGCCGCTGTTCCCTGGGATGCGCCCGTCGGGGCCGGGGGCAGAGCGGCGCTGCCCGGGATCGGCGGCAGGTGGCGCTGCTCGGCCTCGGCAGCCCCTCTGCAAATGGCAGCGCTGACGGGCAGTGCCCGGGGCCTCTGGGATGGGCCGTGCGGCGGGGGCATTCCTGCCGAACACAGCCTGTCCCGCTGCCTAGCCCAGGATGTTGTTCCAAGAAGTTCCGTGTAAACTACCGCATCCAGAAATCCATTGTTGAGGGAGGCAGAAGTGGGGCAGGACCTGATAGATGTCAGCCATTGCCAGCCCAAGCCTCATCTTGCCCTTTACACTTCGAACTGCTTTGAAGAACAAAGAGGTTCTTTGAGAGATCAAAAGATACTCCTTATAACCTCCCACACCCATTTTTTTCTGCACGGAGCAAACACTCTTTTTCCTGCTTTACCTTGAACATCTTGACTGCTGTCAAGGACTGGTTTGGATCTGTGATTGTCTTCCCCTAGCTTCAGCTTTTTTTTCAGTCTGTTAGTATGAAGAACTGTAGTCCTTGGCTTTATTGTTGCACCTCATTTACCAAATCAATGGAGAAAAAGTCTCTGCTTGTTGTTACTATGGTTCTCAGTACCAGGAGTAAAAATGTCCACTTAAAATTTTATCTTCTTGTTAAGAAAAAGCTGTACTAGTAGGAAAAAAAAATGGTTTTTAATTCTAGAGAAACCTAGCTGGTTCATATGGTTGTAACTAAACAATCCCTTTGTCCCAATACCTGCTGCAGAAACTAAAATTCTTTGTAATTTCAAGCTATAGCAGTTATATACTAGAGGTGATTTTGTATTTACATTGCCTGCTGGCAGCAGTCATTAGGACTACCAGGCAAAACTCCTGTTTCTATCTCAGAGTTCAGTTCTGCTAGGAACCCATATCAGTTATATTGGAGAAAATGCTGATTTCTGCCTCTTTAATAGGAAAACCATTCTGGTTTTCTACAGAATTCTTATTCCCTACACCATGCTTGTCTTTCTTGAATGTGAAGGAATAGTCCATTAATGTGCCTGTAATTGTTTTACAGCTTTTAAAATATTTCAGTAAAAATGTATTCAGTCAAAAATAGCCCACGTTCTCTGTATTCAAAGCAAAAAGGAGCAGTACCTTGCTGTTTTTAGTTGTAACTCCATTGAAATTCTTCAATTTGAACTGCGTTTTATCTTTGTGGTCCTGAATTCATTAGTGCTGTTTATGAATAAAGGTGATAAAAAAAAATTTTGTTGGAACTGAGAAAGGGCTAGCACTGAAATTCTGGCCTTTATTTTGCTTTATTTTACATGTGTTAATGTTCTGTATTCCTGACATTTTGTTGATGCTCCTTGTTCCATTGGTTTTTCCATTATTATGTGTTTTGGATACTACTAAATATATTTCTGACGATATCTTACAGCAGATGTGAAATATGTGTGAGACCAAATCAGTCCTAAATAGTTATCTGGAAAATTCTGTGGTAATTAATTTCCGTTCTTCCGGTCTGCTTTTTTAACATAAAAGGTTTGTCACACTCAACTCTCTCCCATATGTGGTGGAAAGAGACAAATCAAGTCTGTCACTGGGTGTTTTAGCAGTACCTAGGAGAAGGACAGAGTTATTTCAGTTGAAGGAATTAACCCAATCATGAAGTTGAAATTCTGGCCTTCAGACATGGCCATTCGGATTGTTTTCTGTTCTTTGCATGCTTCTTAGTACTGTCAAGAAAGAGGAATGCTGCTGCCAGTACCAGTAGTTATATCTTTGTGTACTTCTTGAGGAGAAAGCTGGGATGAGGACCAAGACCTAATTTTTAGCATTTAACATTCCATGGAATGTAAATGGATTTGTTTCTGTTGTTGGTACTTTTGGTTGCAGAGCAGGTGTAGACATTATTTTGCTTCTTTGAGGTTGGAAGTTGCAGTCTGTTGAAATGGACTGACTTGTGCAGAGGAAGTGGGATTTAGTACAGCAGGGATCATGAAGATAAGAGCCTGTGTAACAGAGTCTCATCTTCTCCACTGTCCAGCAGTTCCATTGGAAGGAGACCTTGAAGGTTGCAAGACAAGTCCAAGATGTGCAGTTCAGTTGCTCCCAGGCTGTGGTTCTTAACAGACCGTCGCATCAGAGAAGATTACCCTCAGCAGGAGATCCTGAGAGCACTGAAGGCCAAGTGCTGTGAAGAGGAGCTGGATTTCCGGGCCTTGGTGATGGATGAAGTGGTGCTGACCATTGAGGATGGAAATCTTGGTGAGAATGAGCTAAGGCTGGGAGTGTCCTGAAAGGGTACTTGGAAAAAGATTGTGAAATGGAGCATCTGTACTATTTAATAATGAATTCCATGTGTGCCAGACTACCTACCATTCATCATCTAACTCATGTAGATATACATTGTACCATTTTTAAAATAATTTATTATGTTATTCAAATATAATTGTTCAATTTGCTAATTTGCATTAGAACCATTTTTGCCTTCCCTCTGCAGAAAGGAGAGGAGGGTTGTTTCATTTTGGTGAGTCAAGGATAAGGACTATAGGACCTCTGAATTAATAAGAAATCATGGAGCTTAATTTTTGCTTCAGTACTTGAACTTTGTGGGTCACGTTTAAGAGTTTCAGAGGGACTTTTTTCTTCTGTTTGTGTTCTGGCTCCAAAATAGAAAACACTGGAAATAATCTAAAAGGAGTTTTCAATGAACAAAGTGTCATGGAACTAGAGGTTGCAATGTGATGTAACTAAAGCATGCTGCTGTACGGATATGAAGTTATGTGAATTCCAAAAAAGAACAGTGCTGATAAACAAAGTATGTGCATCAAATAATTTGAACTATTACTACAATTTACAGTGTTTAAAACTAAATGGTAAGATTTCTGTTCTATTTTTCTATAAGCTTTTATTTTTCCCCTCTAGTGATTAAAACAGAAAACCAAGATGTTAAGTTGCATTAGAAATGTTCAGTAAAAGGATTCCGTAGTTAGTGAGCTTATGTGATAGGAATTACTAACACCACCAATGTCAATCTGTGTAACGCTTATAATTTAGTTTTGTTTCAACATTTTTTAATTTGGATTTCCTAAAGTAGGGAGTCTACAGTGTTATTTTTTACCTTTAACTCTTTCTTTCCTCTTCTCCATTTATCAGTCAAAAAAATGTATCACTGGAGACCCAGGGAAAAATTACATTTCTGAAAGTTGTATTAGAGTAATTCTGTGTAGGAAGAAAATATAAAAGTAACCTCAGCCATGAAGAAGAGGCTGCCATGTGTACCCTGTCTTTGGGAAATCATATGTAGGAAAGGAATCATAAAACTGACTCTGGGGGAAGAACTTAGGTCAGAATTTATACCCTATTTTGGCATGAACCAATCAAGTATAAAACACATGCATGGTAAACCCAGTATATTTTATTCTGGTATTACTGAGCTTCCGTTTACCTATTTTGTTTTTTAATCTGAGGAGTCTTATGGTTTTTATCACAGATTGGAATTCTGTAGGATGTCTTCAAATCAAGGTAACTTGTCAGAAAGTCTGAGCTCTGAGTGTGCTTTCCTTTGGACAGCGTGTAATGGGAATGCAGCCATCCTGGACTGTAGCTGCAGTCTCTGAGATGCATAATTAGTCCTTCAGCATTTCAGTACTGTTTTTATTTCTTGGTGATTTCTTCTTTCCTGTCTTCTGTCTATTTTTGGGGAATTAAATAGGGCAAGTGTAAGTTGTGGACCTTTCTGCTCTCTTCTGTCTAATGTCTTCTAGCGCTGTGTCTATTGCAAGGAAAAAGGTAAAAAGAGTGCAAGTTGGAGAACTAATATTGAGGAATGTGTAGTACAAAAATGAGAAAAATTAAGACAATTACTAGAAAAAAATGCAAGAAAAGGGAAATTATTCTCATACAAAGTGTTCATTCAATATGATGTAATTAACTGACCATTTGAAAAGGAGTGAGATAAAAATGCTGAAAGATTGCGGATAGAAATTTTGTTGTAAACAGTCTGGACTGTCTAATTGTGGGTTTGTTTTGGTTTTTTTTTCTGAGGGGTGGGGATTATCTTGTGTCAAACAGTTCTTTCTCTTGGAGAGCAATGAAAAATCTTCCCTCTTGATTTTTCAGTTCTGTTTTTTCCAGAGCTTTGCACGTGCTTTGATAAAGATTTCTGTTGGAGGACACAAGCAAAAGCTTTGTGTTTCATTTTCCTTGTTAAAATCCTCAGTTGGCCTAGGAGAAGGTGTCCTGGAAAAAAATCCAGGAAGTAGTGCATTCTGTACCCTTTTTATTATCTACTGTTGTGTGAGGCATCCAGGTTGAGGAAAATTTTCTATGACATAGAGGAGTTGATGAAGAGAAGGTATCTTTCAGTGGATAATAATGTGCTTTTGCTTCATTTTCTGTCATTATTTTTCTTGAAAGCTTAGCGATTCAAGGCTCAAACTCTGAAGGTAATACATGATATTGGAGGAAGTAATAATTGGTTTTTTTTTCACGTATTCACACTTTGATTACAGCTTTTTTTGTCCTTTAAAACCAAGGCAATTTCTTAAGTAAATTGTTAGAAGAGTGTTAAATTTACACAGTCAAGTTGGATATTACAGCATGCTATTTAAAACCTCAAAAATGTGGTATTTCTGTAGATGATAGAGTCAGTAATCCTTTTTGTGGACTTGCTAACTGTCAGGAATATGGCTGGAGACTTCAGAGACCAAAAATTCAGCATGGGATATTAAAAAGCTTAAAATGATTTACTTCACAGGGATAGAGTGGAAAAGACACTTCTAAACTTAGGAAAATTGAGCAGAATGATGGGATACATGTGAAAATTGTCCCTTCCACAAACCACATGGCTTGTACCTTGACAGTAGAGCACACTGATGCAAGTAACACTGATGCCCAGGCCAAAGACAGATGTGTAAAGCTTTTGTGATGCTGAGATTTACAAAATTTGGATCTGTCAGAAATGATAAGATTTGCCATGGCCAAAGGGAAAGGGGGAGGAGGTGGGGTTGTTTCACTCAGTGGACTCAGCAGCAGCCAGTCCTTGGGGCAGGACTCTGCTGTACTGCAGGGCTGGATGGGAAGTGTGGCTGGATTCCCAAGGCAAACCAACAGTGTAGGCCCAGCAGTCCCTGTTGGTTCCTTTTCTTTCACAGCCAAAACTCAGGATGACCCAAAATCCCAAGCACCCCACACAGCCCCAGTGTCACTGGCCATGTGATGAACTTGCATCCAGCTCAAGAGCTGCATTAGATACCTCAATGCAGCATGAGTCCAAAAGTAATTGTAAAAGCAAGTTAAGAGATGTAGAATTAAAGTTTTTCCTTTTTAGCCTAAAAGGAAATTCTTAAAACTGATTTAGGCTTAAATGGTTTTGGAAATAAGTTCAACAAGTATTTTTTGAAATTAACTATTAACTATATTTTGAAATTAACTATGCCTTACTTAAATAGATGTCTGCTTACCCAAGCCACGCACTCTTTTCTTGTGCATAGTGGCAGTACTACTCTGTAGATTTCCAATGCAAAAGCTGGGATAAAAAAAAAAGCAGAGCTGTATAAATAGGGTTTTTTTTTCTGCTTCTGTGGTGGGCTGGACTTGGTGAGATGGTTATTGAATCAGACATGCACAACATTGGTGCACAGGAATGGACAAGAATGCGTGTGTGGAGAAAAGTGGAGGGTGATACTGGGCTGTTCTGATTTAAACTGTCTCAGTGTAGCTGTAGCCTAAGTTTCTTAAGAGCTAAATTCTTCAAGCTAAACCAGTCTAGTACAATCTACTGCTGAATGGAACAGCCATGTTCCTCTTGTCCCTTTCCAGCATTGCTGTTGCTGCTTGCCTTGTAAAGGACTTCATGACTCTTTTGGCTTGCTTTCAAATTGTACCTGAGCTAATTAAAAAAAAAAAAAAAAGAGGTTTACCAAATTGTCTGCTACTTTGTAGGATCTGGCATTTGTGTGAGTTGAGTTGGCCAACCCAATGGAAGACTAACTCCACCAAATAAATAAGTTTTCTGTTGGATTAGATTGCTGCACCAACTTACTTTGTGGTCACAGAGTTCCTAGCTCTGGTACACACATGCGAGGAAGAATGGGGTTGTTCTTTCATGGAATGACTTGTATTTATGTTGATTTAGTTATAGTTCCAAAAATACTTCAAAACAGGAATTTTCTTGTGGTTGGGATGTCTGATAGTGCCAGCTTTTGGATTATTTTGTTTGTGTATGGCATCTGGTATTTACTGCTGGAAGGATTGCAAACTGGAATGTCTAGTTTTCTAATCTAGTTTGGCAATTCCTGTATTCATTTGAAATACATAGCAAGTAACGTAACAAAACTCTGCAGGATATTTTTTAGACATTTAGCTGAAGTCTTAGCAGTGAGTTCCGTCAAAATGTGTGCTTTTAAACTATATGTCTAAGTTTGCTAATGCAGTGATGTAACAGGCTTGAGAAGTGTGCAGCTAAACAAATTAAAGCTTGTAAGCAGGAGTGTGTGATGTGGGATGAGGTGGAGAGGAAGGAAGCTGGTAGGAAAATCCTGCTCTGTAGGGGGGACTTTGTGAACAAGAGACAAAACATACCCATGGGTTGTCTCCTCATTCTTAATGTTCTTTCTTCTTCCCTGTGTCTAGGACTGAGCAGTACCTTTCCTCCCAGGCTGCACACGTTACCTGTAGGGCCACACAGTTCAGGAACTATTCTTTGGTGAAGAGCATGTTAGGGAAATTTGGATCCTTTCTTAATTAAAATGATATACAATAGTATCTTCAGTAAAATTCTTTGCTACCAGAACAGCTGAAATTTGAATTCACCGAGTCAGCAACTTATCAATACCTTTAGTGTAGATTTTTAGAGTCACCATATTTTTTGATACTGTCCTGTGAAGGAAAATAGTTTTAAGGAAAGTTGCTTTCATGAACTGTTAAAAATGCTGGAGTGGCTAAATTATTAACAAAGTATTAACTTTTCCTAAGACTTGGCTTTTCCTTTGGGAATGTGAAACCAAGTGATCAGCTTAGGTGAGGGAAAAAAAAAGGCATAATAGTAATGTATTCTAAAACAGTAATACATTGTGCACAGTCAGCTGGCTTTTCTTAAGTCAGATGGGTAGCATCTGGAAACAGATTTCTTACCTTCATTTTTTCTGCAGAGGAAGTATTTAGAAGATAGATTATTTTAATTTGGTAAAGATTGGTGTGCTGACTTAGGCATCTGGGTTTCCAGTGTGGTCCTGAACTTTGCAGTAGAAGCTGGTGTTTTGTTTAAGTCTTGCAAGATGTGATTTTGTTTCGTATGATCTGTCCTTCATTTCTTATTTAGTTTGAAATAGTCATGAGTAGTTGTGATCTTTGATTTTTTTCTCACACTGGATTAGACATCACTGGAAATAAACATGGAGGAATTGGCATAGTTGAAAGATGTCTGTAAAGTATAGAAAGCTGGAGAAAAAAAGGTAAGGGTGGATTAAAAATTCCTGTGTTTTCATGTAATAGTAAGAAAAACACTTTGAATCAGCTTGATCCATATATGGCATGGTTTCCATATCAAAATATCAAAACTCTTAATATTTTTGAATCATCTGTAAGTCACCGAAAGACTGTCTTCTATCCCACTGCAGGGGACATACTCGCCTCCTCTTCCTTCTGGCTGTTTCAGTAGTCCCCTGACATTTGTTAGTCCAGCAGTGCACCTTAACGTAAGAGTTTTTCCTGCAGTGTGCAGCAGTGGCTTTGGGAGTGATGGAACAGAGGCAAGCGGCCTTGGCAAGGTGCCTTTTTGAGCACTGCAGAGTTGGCCTGTTTCCTGCTATTAACTACAGCCAGAGCAGCCATTACTTCCTCTGCAGAGCTGGAAATTGGTTTGTGACTCAAGTGAGAGCTGGAGAAGGAACTGCTTTGTGTGCAAAGGACTGGAGGGTGGCTAGACATGAAGTGGATTTTGTGCTGTGGAAAGTGCTGGGCTCAGAATCACTTGAAACTATTTCTGATATTCTTTCACTGTGGAAATTGATCATTTTCCAGTCTGATTGATGTTAAGGCCATAAGCATTACTACTAGGCAGCTATGGACTATATAGAGGGGATTTTGGAATGGTAGCTGTGTTCAGAGGTAGGTGTGATCCACTATGTGACACCCCAGTATTAGATACCCAAGACAAACACATCTCTAATAAGAAACTGTCAAACATTTGCTTTGTTATAATATTTTAATAACAGTGCATTTCAACAGCTGCCACATATTTTAAGAAGAATAGGTTTGGTTTTTTTCAGAACTATGATACCAAAGACAACTTCCTTATAATGCATATAGAAAGAAAGGATTTATACTCTGTAACCATCCTGGGTTTTCTTGCAGTTTTCTTCCTTCCTATCAGGGATTTCTATTCTTATATGAGTGATTGTCATCTTAAACTGATTCTAAAGTAACAAAGGCTAACAATGAATTTGATCTTCTCAAAATTGTTCTGTTTCTTCAGTATGTCATCAGTGGTAGATACGGGCTCAGTCCAAAGCCACCTTGGCAAGGTGGAGGAGTAGAAATGTTTCTGCATGGAAATATTTTCTTATGTTAATTTCAGAGGGCTGTGTTAAGGTCTGAAGTTTTTCATTTGCATGTGTTCTAGAACAGTCAGCCAGGAAAATCAGACTTGTAGGGCACATCATCTTGAACATACGTGCATGTCATCGTATCTGAAAATGCCAGAAAGCATTGCCAGATTTTTAATTGTTGTAAGAATTCTCAGGAGTGGCCATCTGGATGATAAACAATGTAAAAAAGGACAAAAGTAAGATGAAAGAAGGGTTTCTGTATATCCCAGTCAAGAAATGAAAATTAGCCTAACATTTCACAAGACGGTCTTTAACTGGCTGGGGGTTTCTGTGTCACATTCCCAACAATCCCTGTTCCAGTGCTGTGTCACCTAAGCAAGTTTTGCTGGCACATTTGTCTGAGCAGTTGTATTGTGAACCGGGTCTGCATACTGATGTAGTTTTTAACCAGTCTGTTCTTGGTGGCAGGTGTTTTTTTTAGACTTCATCAGTCCTCTGAGTCAGGGAACAGCATGGCTGCACAAACAGTTCTTCAGCACTTAAATCAGAAGGGCAAATTGTATGTTGGAGTGTGAGAGATTAGAAGATAGTACAAGTATTGATGTGAAAAGCTTAATTTTATGGAACTGACGGCTGTGCTTACTTTCCCTTACTTACTTCTCTGATTTGTGATCAGAGAAGTACTCTGTCACCTGTTCTTTAAGCAATGACAGTAGCTTTGGCTTTGTCCACCTTTTCTCAAGTTTGGTAATTCTCCATTTGTAAATAATGGGCAGTTGGTTCTCAGTGGCTGTGAATATGAGAGAGACTGGTACTGCTGAAGTTTGACCAGTATTGAGATGGTCTTCCAGTGTGCAGACCTGTGTTTAGATTGATATGGTCTTGTAGGAATACCAGTGTCCATGGTCAAATCCCTTTATTTTCTTATTTTTTAAACTCTTACATGTGAAATGTGGTGAAATACCAGTTTTAAGACTTAGAGTTTCCTTTTCTATCATCTATCTTTCCCTTTTCTGCATGGAAAGAGTGGAATGAAGATCAGAACAACAACAAAAAGAATGCCACTACTGAAACTATCAATTATTTTTTATTTCCTTATATTTTAAATAATCATCATTTACAATGTCACAAAAATCTGTAATGGTGTCCTTATAATGATTGTTCTTTGAATGGTAGAGCTTACATGATTTCCATATCTCTCTAAAGGTCTAGTCCATTTTAGGATTAAGTGTGATAAAATACCTTTTTATTTGTCAAAAGTTTAAGCAAGTTGAAGCAGAATGTGTTACATGTGCTCTGACAACTTGAGCAGAATATCTGGCAGCAAAGGTATTCTGCTTATGTTGTCAGAGAAACCCTGCTAGAATTACTCTAATTAATTAATTAACTGTATTAACTTGTAGAAAACCTTTCCTATTATACAGAAAGGCTTTCTTGCTCTGTAATTCCACATAGGGCAGGTACTGAGCTGGGGACTGTCTTGCTGTGCTTGTTACTCATATTGACACATCTGTGAGTAAACCTTAGAAGAGCAGATATTGGAAGAGATACACTAGTGATTTGATCCATTTTGTCAAGGTGTGAAGTAAAAAGGCTAGGTATGCCAATGCTCTTGATTTTTTTACCCGAGAAGGAGATTGGACTGCACTGACACAGTTATTAGGGTAAAAGATTTTGTTCACGATAACAGTTGTAATGTAACACCCATGAAATAATATGCTCAAAATCCATGCTATCAAATCCTGTTTCTTGGCAGTTTCTATCTAAAGAATAATTAGATCTGGTAAGGAAACACAGCAGTCAGAAGATCGATAAATATTTCCCTTGAGTTCTAAGAACTTGATTTGAAAGTATCCTCTAGGTATCATGTCAGTTGTCTTGTTGTGTTGGTACAATGCTGGAGAATTTTGAGGGGGAAGATTTCCTTTTAATTTAAGTTTTAAATTTTTGCAAGGACAGAAGTAGAAATCTTTTGTAAAAAGGTGTGTAAATGTTCTCTTTAGCTGTTCAAAATATACAGCTAATAATTGTTTGACAAGCAATTTAGAAACAGAGCATAGACAGAGGTGTTGGAGCACAAGGCAGAGGTGATTCTGATGAGTCCCTTTGATGTACTCACCATCACAATACTGGGCAATCCCTGGGAAGGCATAAGGGTGTTTAAGTCAAGTCAAGCCCATGGCTTTCTTCAAAACTCTTTTGGCTAATCATTCTGTTTTTATCCTCTAGGTTGGGCTGAGCCCTGGATACGTTCCCCCACACTGGTCTAGTTACCTTGGGAAGACATTCAGGCTCTTCCTGCTCTTGTGGACAGACATTTACACTTATAATTGATTCACTCAGCTGAGAGTCAGACAATCTCCTAACTTACAAACTTTTATCTTAAAAGTCACCTGTCGGTCTCTTTTGTCATAGAATGGTTTGAGTTGGAAGAGACCTTAAAGATCTAGTCTCACCCTCCTTGCCATGGGCAGGGACACCTTCTGCTAGAGGAGGCTGCTCAAAGCCCTATCCAACCTGGCCTTAAACACTTCAGGGATGGGGCAGCCACAGCTTCCTTGGGCAACCTATGCCAATGCTTCAGCACCTCACAGTCAAGACTTTCTTCCTGATACCTAATCTAAACCCACCCCCTTTCAGTTTATTGCCCTTCCCCCTTGTTCTGGCACTATGTGCCCTTGTAAATACTCGCCATGTTTCTTGTAGTCTCCTTTCAGGTACTAAAAGGAGGCAATTGGGTCACCCCAAAGTCTTCTCTGGGCTGAACATTCCCAATTCTCTCAGCCTTTCCTTGTGGAATGGGTACTCTGCCCCTCGTCACCTTGTCATATGATAAGGTCATCTTTCCTAGCCACATCTATGGTCAGTCACTTCCTGTATTTTCCCAGAGCTTCACAGGCACATCATATTTGCTCATCTCTGCTGAGCCTTCTCAGGAGTTTACTGATCCATCACATGGAGAAAAGAGCTGTGAGTGCATAGAATCTGGAGTTTGGGGCATTTGCATGGAGGTAAGAGACTTGTCTAACATCTGTTTTGGTTGAGATAGTAATGGACATGAACCTCTTCCCAGGTTCATGCCCATTAGAGATGGAATATTTTCATCTTTGACCTGGTAGATGTATACTTTATGTAACACAAACAGATTGATATGATACAGAGAGAGGCCATCTTAGGAAGACTCTCTGTTCTGATGACTGTGTCAATATTTGGCTTCCATATCCAAGTAACTGTCCTTGAATGATGAGGTAAAAGGGTATCTTCACCACCACAAAATGCTTACTGTGTAAAGTGCCAGAATCCCTTTGTGAATCTAGTGTGAAAAGTCAAGCTGTGTCTTCCAAGTTTCTTGTTATGCTCCAGATAGTACTGTGAAGGTCTTGAATTAATGAAGAGATTCTTTTGTTTTCCCCACCCCCAATAAAAGTTACTTGCTTTGACATCTGAATGGTTGACCTAGCTGCTGAAATTGCTGATGTCCTGACGTTATGCTTACTTCCTGGTAAAGTCCTGGATTTATTTAAAAGTATAATTTGAGACACTCAAGATGGCAAATGGAGATGTCTTTATTTGTAATGTCTTCTTCCTTGCTTTCCAGTAAGAAGAGCATATTGTTTTGATTTCTGTCTTATGTATGAAACAAAATAAAAACATGGTTTCATCTGTTGGCCAGACAGGTGATGCTGGTACAAAACTTCTACTTTGCTTAGTTCGAGTGAGGAAATTTTGAATTTTAGTACTGATTCTGTTTTAAGTGATGTATTTATATCTGATAAAAGATTGAGGGGTTTTTTGACATTGTGGATGTGTCTCACATCACCCATCTTAACATTACACTGGGCTAAACCTTTGCATCAGATTTTTATTGCTTAGAATTTGTCCTTTCTTATTAGTATACATCTGACTCTTAAATGTCTCTTTGAGGGAGTTTAGCGAATTTTTTGCCAATTCAGTGGAGGGAGGGCACTTCAAGGAAAAAAGAATGTTTTTCCCCAAATCTGTAAGGATGTTTTCAGAAGGACTAGCTTGGAACAGGAACTCGATTTGAGTGAAGTGGCTTTTGCTAGTGAAAGTAGACAAAAATTTGTCCCAAATTACTACCATTTCCAAAAATAATCTATTAAGCATCTTAGAGTCTTGTTTAAGCTTCACAGCTAACACTTGAAATATAGTCATGTATTATGCAAAAGAAAGGATCTCTAGTGTTGTGGCCTTCTGTCTGTTGTGGGATGGGACGTACGGTTTGGTCTGAGCATGCAATTTGAAATAGAGATCTTCTTTCATATTGGTTATACCTCTTCTCACTGACACAAAGACCTGAATGGTCCATTCAAATGCAGTGGGGACAAGGTAATTGAAATTGGTTAGGGACTGGGGACTAAGGTGCCAGTGGAGAAAAATCTGGTGTGAAGGTAGTGTACTTGGCAAACATGCTGGAAAAAGAAACGGTAACGGGAAGTGATTGCAGAGAAACTCTTGCTAGATAAGGAGTTGCTTTCCTCATGAAGGAAACTGGAGATTGAAACTGGTGGGAGCATGGATTGTATGTTGAAACTTGCAAACTGAACAAGGAGCCTCAAATGGAAAACTAGTCAGAAGGCAAGGCAGGCAATTGAGTGGTATTCAAAATTACAGGCAAAGAAACTATATGACAGGAGGAGAAATCCGTGGTTTGGAAATTACCTGGAAAAATAAGGAGTACAGAATGAAAGTGGGACAGAAGGGCAGTGGAAGCACAGGTGTTATGTCTAGGAGGAATGCTATGGGGGGCTGAGTGGAGCTTGCAAGTAGTTGCTGACTTCCAGTGCCTGGAGTGGGATCAGACCTTTTGGAGACTTTCTCTCTGGTGGGGAAACATTCCTCTGCCAGTTGGTTACACAAATACTGAGGGAGGAGCCCGTCCATCTGAAGTGGTGGTCCACAGAGAGGCTGCTGACACTTAGCTGTCAGCTTGGGTCTCAGAGCTTCTGTGGGAGGTGAAACTGGTCTCACCCTCAGGTGCTCTTCCACCATGTCAGATGTTACTTAGATGTCAAGGGATTAAGTTTGCTTTTGATTATCTGCAAGTATGAAGACAAAATATTGTTATGAATAGCAACAGCAAATGACCAAAACTTAAAAATTGGAAAAATTTGGAATTTTGTCTTCTTTGCTGTGTATTTGTTTTCAGCTACTACATTTTAAATTACTTAATCACTTGCTACTTTTTCATCAGCCTCCTTCAAAGTACAAGGTGTTCTGCTCTGGAAATGTAACTTGCAGTATAGTGGAGAGGACAATCTGTAGGATGCCTTTTTTGTGATTACAAGAATTTGTGACAATTGAAGCAGAACATAGCTGGAAGAAAAATGTTAGTCTGGTGATTTAAATTGAACTGCTCAGAAATTGCCTTTAATTGCATGTTTTTGCATTTTCTGAGTGCCCAGACTTTGGATACTAGGATCAGCTTTGTGAAAGTGCTGAGTATTTAGATCCACAAATAAAGTCAATCAGAACAGCATAAGCAACTGAGAAATCATGGTCTCCCAAATGTGGCATTTAGAATTCCTTCATCAATACTTACCTCTGGGTTTCTCTCCCCCATATGGGAGATCAGTAGAATATTCACTGATTTCCTGTGGTGTTTACAAAATTAATTATGATAGTGAAGAACTTAAATATTACTGCAATAAACACAATAAATAAAACTCAAGAAAAAATTAATAGTGGTGTTTTTCCAGCAAGGATTTCAGTATACCAGTCAAGGATTACACACTAAACAGTGTAAAAGAAAGTACAGTCCTCAGTAGCTGCTTGTTTAATGGGTGCTGTACCTTCTGTGCACATTAGGTATCTACTGTGGCGAAAAATAAATGTATGTGTAATTGAAGACGGTGTATGTGTCTGGTAGTAGATCAGTGCTATAGACATCCTTGGTTGTGGCTTTTTCTAACCTTTATGTGCTTGACTTTGTGGCTGCAATAGTTTCCTCTTAATGTAGTTTTTGAATGTAATATTGAATGCCTACATTCTTTGTAAATAAAGTATTTGCTCATAGGTACTGTGCTGGATGCATCAACACTTTACTCTCCAGGTTTTGAAAAATGTAGATGTAGGGGAAAACAAGAGTGCTGGAATGATAACATATTACTTGGGTAACCTAATACTCTTGTCTTTGAATAGCAGTCCATGGATACATTTACATTCAAGATAATATGTATTCTGTCAGTGAGACTGCGGAATTTTACCTAAGCACCTGGGGGGTTGCTCTTGTACCTTGTTCTCCCTCATACTTGTTTCATGTATATGTAAATTGACGTGTCCCCATTGTTATTGTACTTCTTAGCTACTTTGGAAATTGGCTTATTCCATTCTTGGAATTCAGTTTGGGTTCTTTTGACAGCACTGCTTTCAGTGTTTATATTTCATATTTTATGAGGTGCCTTGCAGGCTGTTTTTCATGGTTAAGGATATCTTCATATGTATAAAAAATGTAATATATTACTTTTGGATATCAACATGAAGTGTTGGGCTTTCTGTTCCTGGATGAGGAACAGACATCACAGAGTGAGCTACATTCTTAATTCTGTGGTCAGGCAGGATGCCCTGCTTTGAGTTGAGATTTTTCTTAATAGGAAGTATGAAGGGACCACTAGTGAGCCTGGCTGAGCCTGCCATGGTAGAGGCAGCTGCTTGTTATGATCATGAAATTAATTTAGCGAGCTTCAGGATTCCCTGCTCTAACCACACTGTTCTAGAAAGCAGAGCCATGCAAATATTGTCTCTCCATGTTGTGGGGCAGCTTTCTTTCCTATATCATGCCTTTTTATTCGGAATGAAGATTGTTCTTAATAGCAGAAGAGGCCATACCACGTTCTTCTGCTAGTGTTACTGTGTGTCCTTGTTTCCCTAAGATAACATTCAGGAATATCCTGTAGACTCAGATTAAAGGTCTAACTCTCCTTTGTTTGGGGTGCAGTCCATCTCTGCTTATTCCCAGTGAGACAGACTTTTGGTAAGTACCTTAAAAATCCTTTAAAGGTTTGAAATAGCTTTTGTTCCACAAAACTAGATTCAAACTCAACTCAGGACCTAAAGGAGACTACCCTTTGTGTCCCTGATGATTTTCTGCATCTACATCTTTCTGTGAAGGCCTGCATTGTTGGATGACTACTTCCACCAGGAAAATGAAATGATGGTGTGCAATGGCTCTTTTCAGTTGTTTCTTTAGAGCGTAACATTAAAAGCTTCACAACTTCTTTTCCCCCTTTGTTACTTTGCTTTCTAGACAGGGTTTGCCTTTACCATATATTAAATTTCTTCTTTGATCTCTTCCCACGTTTCCTGTGGTCAGGGAATCAGGCCTTGGATCCTGTCTCCCTGCTGCAACTGTCAAACCTATAAAAGCACTTTCCACTTCCATCATGAAGAACTTGATTTTTAATTTTTAATGATTATAAGATCTTGTCAGATGATGTTGATAATGTGAAAGAAAGGAAGGGTGTTGCCCAGTGAGCCCACAGATCTAGTCTGAGCTGTGAAACAGAACACTGTGGAGCAAGCAATCTGTTATTATGCCAGGCATAACAATACATTTAAGAGGCCAAGCATACTGCAGGAGAAGGCCTCAGAGAAACATAGGGATAATTGAGTTTCAAAGGGATCTTTAAAAGCTATCTGGACTAGCCTTCTAATCACAGTGGCCAACTTGAAAGCTGGATCCAGCTCTGAAGTTAGATCAGGTTGCTTGGGGTATATCAAGTCAGGTTTTGAATATGTCCAAGGATGAAGCTTCCACAGCCTCTCAGGGCAGTCTGTCGCAAAGTTAGACCACCCTCATGGAGTGGGTGGTCCAAATATATGGTGACAATGCGTTAGCATGCTGCATCAGTTCCTGGGTTCTTGTCTAGCTCTGTGTGCTCCAAAGCAGAGCTGTATGCATGTGATCTGCTCCTTTGTGTTGAGCACAAACCCTTCTCATATTCACCGCCTGTCCTTCTAAAGGAGCCTGTATCCACTCACCACAGTACCTCAGGCATGCAAACTATCCGGCTGCCAGCTGAGATTATGCATTGAAGTCATGGTGTAAGTGCAGGTAAAAAGGTAGAAGTATCTTAGTATTGACTGGAAATTTTTGAGATGTGCTTGTTCATATCCTGCTTCCTTTTGTTTTTCTGTCAATCTTCCCATGATCATTCTGGCCTAAGACTGAAATGGTTCTTTGTGCACTTCTCCTTACATACTTGGGATTAAAGGTGAGGCAGAATTCTGAAAGTGCATGCCCTTTGTGGATGCTTTGAGTTGAGTAAGTTCAGTGGTTGCAGGCAAAAAGGATTCTGTACATGTAAACTGCATGTCTTACTGCTTGTAATTGTTAGTCTTGCTTGAACAACTCTGGCAGCTGGGCCTTTGTAGCAGTTTTGCTGCAAATTTTTCTTAACCTGAGAGAGTGGAAGCCACTGGAGAATATATTGTCTGCATAGGTTAGGAGGACAGGAGTTGGAGGAACAGAAATTGGTCTGATTGGTTTGTTTTTACAAAGTTGGAGGCTGGGCTAGCATAGTAACCATCGAGTTGTAAATGCAGAAAGAAAAATACCCACCTCACTATAGAGAACTCTACAGTCTCAAAACATCACTATCCTGACAATTTAAACTGTTCAGATCCTTGCTGCCATTGTTGTGATCCAGGTTTCTCTGTTGCAGTTGACACTTGGATTGATCAGATCCTACAGAGAGCTTGTTCAGCTTGCAATACCTGCAGAAATTGAATTCCACAACAGAACAGAAGAGATTCCTGCCGGTGTAGGAAGCTTACCAGCTCACCAGTGGGTCTGTGTATGAGTGATAGGGAGTGGGAGGCACTACATGCCACCATAGAATTGCATGGAGCTGTGGAGTAAAACTGTTGGCAGCAACAGTGATTTAAATTGTCTCGGAACCTCAACCTTATGTGAATGCTTTCTCCAACAAAGGAACTTCTGAAGAGGTGCTCTTTTCTTCCTCTTTCTTGCTTGGGTCTTCCAAGGTTCATAACACTCTGTTAAAACTTTTCCTTTCATAGTTTTTAATCTTTTTAAGTTGTTAGAGGCAGAGTCTAGGAATGAATGTAAATTGCAATTTGGTTACTAAGAACAGACAAAGAGTGGTGGTGTGGTTTGACACAACTAAGCGTCAAGCATCTAAAATATCAGTTATTTTGTAAGGAAAACAAAATAAGAAAATACTGAGGAAAACTAGATAGCTGCGAGGCAAAAAACAGGTTCAAACTTAAACGGTTGCAGTACAAGGAGAAAGTTTTGTTACTAACATAATTAAAAGTTAAAAGATATAACAAGAAATTAAAACACACACATCCTCCCCCCTGGTCTCTTCTTCTCAGCGCTTTACTCTTCTTTTTTAACTAGCACAAAAGATAACATAGGATTCTAGTCAGTGTTCCAGTTCTTGAAAAGTGTCTTTCTTATGCTTAAGGAAAAAAGGGTTTCTTCTTCTTGCTTCACATGGTTTCTCAAGCTGCCCCCAACAACAGACCCGCCTGGAGAGAAACAATCTGCTGTGGTGTAATACATCTCTTCTATGAAAAAATATCAGTTTTTTCACACTGCCACACCTGGGCCATCACATGGAGTTATCAATCTTTTTAAGGATGGATCATTTTGGCCTGAACACAAAGGCTTTTTCTGCTACAAATCCTTATAAGCCTCTCACTGCTTCTATATAGCCTGGCATAGGCAGTTCTTCACAATCTTCACGGGCTACATGTAAGTCTTCCATCCCCCCATGCACTCCAAATGGGTTAAACAGACAAACAGTTTGAGATATTACAGTTTCTTACCACTGCATGCAAGAAGTATTTTTAAGCTCTGCGCGAGGAACGCGGCACCGCCCCTTTTCTCCTCCACCGTTTTCAGCTCTGTCTCACATGGCTCACTCTCTCTAACTCTGAAAACTCTATGTTGAACAGTGTTCTTGTTCAGGCTTTATGGTGAAGAAAGCCTCGCTCTTTTTGTGCTGCCAGCTGCATGGTGTTTTGTCAGTTCAGGTCGAAGTGTGCTGGCTGCATAAAGGAGGCTCCTGCTGGCTCCATGTGGAGAACAGGGGGAACCCGCCGTTCCCAAGAAGCCGCTCTGGAAAGATTCCAGCTGTGTGCCAGTCCATGGCTGGGTTTAGCTGCGCAGCAGTCATGGCTGGGCCCAGCTGTCTGGCAGTCTATGGCTAGGTTTAGCAGTCCATGGCTGGGTTTAGCCACCTGGGCTCTGGGATGGTTCCTTCCCCAGGGGCCCAGGGTCCGTGCTGTGGCATCAGGAAGAGGGAAAGGGGGCTGGGGCTTTGGCCCGGCCCGGCAGGGCCTTGGCCCGGCGGGGCCCGGAGGCTCCGAGGCCACCCCCACCTCCCTCAGGCGGGCTGGAACAAGAGGAACTCCCGCCTTTCTGTGCAGCTTAAATGTGTAAATTGTGAGAAGTGCTATTGGTCTAAAAATCTGTCTATGAACTCAGATTCAACCCACTACAAGTGGCTTTTGGTAATGAAATTCCATGATTGTGTTGCTGTGAAGAGGAAGAACTTGAAGAAAAATGTAATCTGCACATATTTGAAGGTGAGTCTTTGAGGAAGCTTTGGAAGAGAAATGAACTTAGGAAACTTGTCATACCCGAAGCAGTAAAAAAGCTTTTGTTTCTCTTCTCTGCCATTCACTTTTTGTAATGAGAACTGTAGCCCTTTAGTGATTTTTGTTTCTTTGTAAATTGGCCGGATGATTATTTCAGGAAAGACAAGAGCTTTAGAACTTGTAGTGTAGAGTAAGTGGTTATAAAGATACTTTATAAGGAAAGCTTGTAGGGATTGGTAAACTCAGTATTACCCTTGTAGTCTAGAGATTGGTGGTAAATTGTCTGATCTCTTAAATGTGTTGCCTTCAAAGGTCAAAACAAGCTGACAGTGGGGGATGTCCCTTCTACTTGCTTTAGCAGACTGTCTGTGAGTACAGTACTACCACTACATGATATTTTTATTTGACCGGACTGGTCAGAAGGACTGTGTACCTGTGTAATAATGAGGAACATTTTCTTTTAAGAAGAAAGTTACAGATTGTATGGAGTGTATTAATTAGGTATACTAAGTATCTTAATTAGTTGACATGTTTTTGTGACTAGTTGGAAGCTTGTCCATACAGATCAGGTGAGAAATAATACTGTGGTGTTATATCTGTATTTTCATTACAGTGTGGTCATGAAGCATGTATACAGCCTCTGCAGTGTAGTTTTAACCCTCTAAAGCCAGAAAGAGGAGAAATGCTCAGTGAGTGCGCTCACAGAAGTGTGGGAAAAATGGAATTCTTTCTTCTCTAGTTTTGATTTGTGTATGGATTTGTTTTAATGTCTGCCAAAACTAAGACATTTTGGGTTATAGCTTTTGGTCTTGAACACCTTTTTTAGGGGGGGTGAAGGTATTCATATAGGAAAATACTCATGATGACATTTGACATTGTTGTATACTACATGTCCAAGTCAAGTACAAGTTTTTCTCTGACACACTAAAAAACTCCCACAGAAAGAGACTCTCCCAGTTGACAGGAATTGATATTATCTCTGCAACCTTTAGAGTCAGTTTTAATGTAATTTTTTTTCCCAAAGTACCACAGCTAAGTTCCTTCCTTTAAGAAGGATGAGTTTGTTTCCAAAATAAGTGCTTCCAATTAATAAATTTAATGCAATTTTGACTCAGAAGGCCTTAGACTGCAGTGACAGGTCAAAACAATAAACTGAGGGGATCTTTCCATTCCCAAGAATTCAGACTCAGGTAAACATATTTAGGAAAAATTGGAAAGGACAGGGAGTTGCATATAAATTATTAAAAGTTTCTGACAGTGTAGAAATAATTCTAGGTATCTTCTGATAGGGGAGACAGATATGAAGGATCTATGTCTTCATTACAAATTGAAAACTTACATTGGATACTTCTCCACTTCGCTTCAGCACTTAGCTTAAGTTAAAAAAGGGCATCTCCTGATGCAAGAAGGTATTGTTTGGCAGCAGAGAGGGACGAGGTGCTTTATGTTAGGAATTTTAAAGGTATTTAGTAGCTTTGTGATATTACATGAAAAAATGTAGATTCATCTTAGAGGGGAGGAGAACCCATTCTGTGTTGCTTGAAATCTTCCTTGAGTTTTCTTTCTACTTTTAGAAAGACCTTTCCAATCACACTTTTTTTTTTTCAGGTGTGTTCTTAACTTTTTTTCTTTACCTGCTATTCAAAATGAGTAGAAACTGTAAAACATGGGAAAGACTGACTGATTGTCAAGAGTGGAGTAAATTTACACTAAGGTTAGTTTATATGTATTTAGCAATGTTAGGTTAATGTTTGGACTTGATCTTAGAGGTTTTTTACGGCCTTAATGATTTTATGATTCTGTTCTTGTTCTGTAACGCTGAAGAGTTACATTTTAGGATGGGATTGTTTATGACTTTCGGCATTTGAGTTGGGAAGGAGATTCCAGAACTTGTTATTTCTAAGGCTCTCAGTGTTGGTAGGCTCTGGATAGGTGGTACAGGACAGATACCTGCCACAAGTGGGTGTTCTCTCAGTTGAGGATGCTTTAGACTTCTAAAACACTGTCAAGCATGCTTATTTGATCCAGGAATGTTCTGAGATCACCTAGTCGAACTATTGTACAAAAATCCTAATGAGATACAAGAGGCCTCACCTAAACTACATAGAAACAAAAATATCATGTCTGGATTATAAACAGATGTCTGCTTTTGAAGTGTGGTCTGTGCTGAGCAGTGGGTTTAGATAAAGGTTTCATCATAAAGCCTTGCTAAATATACAGCTTCTGGTTTCCAAAATACTTTTTTTTTTCGGAATATGGTGGCATAGTACTGTTCTGGAGAGATCAGTTTTGTCTCTGCTCAGTGTGATTTCCTTGGGACTGTTGAGCTATGGAAGTATGTCTTGGTGGGAAAGCCTTTCTGGTTAAGTTTCTGTGGAGGAGAGTGAGGTCATATTAAGCACACAGAGTTGAATATTAGCACTTCTTAATTGGATTTGAAAAAACTAGTGAGCAGGATAGGAAGGGAGAGAATATGAACTTATAACACCCAGCAAGAACTATTGTAGCAGTCTGTTTCTGTGGGCACTAGAGTAAAAAAATAGCTTGGTAATACTAGATATCAAAGAGGCTTTTACATGACAGTGAAATTTTGGAGAATTTTGACAACTTAATGTTCAGACTAATAAATTGTGGCTGTCAGGTGGTAAGTGATATAGAGAAAATTCCTGGGCAGCTTCAAAGAGGGAAGTTCAGTTTCGTGTTAATAAATTGGTGGTTCTCTAAAATTTCAGTGCTTAGCTGCTTTTCAGAGGTTAAGTTCTGGTTCAAATGAAATTGCATTTAGAGTGTGGTACTTTATCTAGCATACAGCTGCCACAAACAGCCACTTCTCAGAAGAGGAATTTAACTTCAGTGACTGCCTCTGTCTTTGGCAAAACCCCCAGGAATTGCCAATTGCTCCAAAATACTTAACATATTTGAATGAAGTTACATTTTTCAAACAAGGTTTGAAAAAGGAAGTTGGAAAAAAATGTTTATCACCCAGTTTCAGGGAATTTTATGTTATTTAGAGTTGGGTTATAAGATAGATACATAAAGTTAAATCAATATAGGAGCAAGCTTTTGAGGTATAGAGTAGTATTTGGTTAATGTTAATTCTACTTCTGTTAATTATTCCTAAATTCTGCTACAGTCTTGGCAGAATGTATGTTTGAAGTATGCTGAGTTTTCAAAATTTTAGGGATTTAGTTGTGGTTGAGTTTAGCAAGAGAATGTATAACTTGTTATTGTAGTAATCTGCTATTAAAGTTTGGGATATCTCCTTTTTGACTATAAGCTTGCTTTTACATGGCAATTGGGGTGAAACACATTTAATTCCCTGCAAGTAAACTGTAAGTAATTATTAAACACTTTATAATGATTTAATGCAAATATTATGCAATGTCTTGTGGATGACAGATATTGGAAGGACAAATGAACCAGAAATAGGAATGCACTGATTTGAGACCAGGAGTGAGTCCAGGCTTGTATCAAAATTCAGTGATGTCTGCGAGAACAACTGATGAATTGTGAAGAGCAAGTAGCAGGATGTACTATCATCAAAATATGAGGAAAGGTTTGTGTGGTAGAAGGCTTGCCTGCTTTTCCCAGCTGACTGAGTTGAATTCATTATAGCCTGCTTGCTGAGTGACTGTTCATTTGGGAAACGTTAGCAACTCCATGGATGGGTGAATGAATAAATTTGTATAACAAAGTTCTGAGAGTTGGAGACTTTCAGGGTAGCATACAGATCTCTGAGGAAAAAGCTGGGTAATATATCTAGAAGTTCCCAGACCCTGCTAGCTCTGTTGGGAATGTGGTGGGAGCTGGTGTATGTTTTGTGCTTGAGAAATTTGATTCAGATTTTATTTTTTGTAATGCTGCATGCATGATGATCAACTGTTATTGCACTTACATGGTGGAATGCCTGTTAGAAAAAGAGCTCCACATACAGGATCTGTCTGAATACTGAAACACTTTTTTCCTGCTTTGTTTTACCTACGTATTTCAGAGAGCTGGTATTTATTAGGGGTTTTGCTAAAGACAGAGGTAGTCGCTGAAGTTGAAATGGCAGCCTGTGGCAGCTGAGGCCACACAGCGAGGATTCTTTGCATAGTTACCTGTGTTGTACCTGGAATAATTAACTTTGTTGTCATATTTGGGCACTTCTCATAGTCACATGATTCTCAGACAAATTCTGAGAAATGTGTACATTTGGAAGTCAATTTGAAAGAAGGCAATGACTAGAATGTTTTCTATTGCTGAATGCATGGCAGGACTGCATAGGGAGCTTTGGCAAACCCACCTTTTGTGCATCATTCCTGCTTTTTTGATCTGTTTGATCAGAAATGTTATTTGATAGGTCATGAGCTTCCATGGGTAGCAAGGCAGTTTACCAGCTGTCTTCAGGCAGTGAAAAGCTTGGTCTTTCATAAATTTATTTACTATTACTAAGGTTTAATCTTTTGTTAAAAGTGCCTGATGTTTGCTAAATCAAGATATATAAAGCATCTGAGATTATTTTTGATGTCCTTGCAGTGTCTGAGTTTTTAGACTTAGCTTCTGAAACTATGTTCTTCCTATGAAACAATTTGTGTTGTTTCAGCTAAAAGTACAGTTGTTTGTAACATGCAAACTGGCCATGAGATATTGCTTTGCAGTAGGTACTAATCTGCTGATGAATGATTCTTGTAGAGATTGGAAGGGATTTGTGTAGGCTGAAAACTGAATATAATGAGTTTCAAAAATGTAAGCAATTTAAAATACTGCTTGAATGTGAATTAAAATGTTCAGAAGCCACACACAAGCTTGAAATCTTGATCCTTTTTAGCCATCCATAATGCCATCATTGTGGGTTTTTTTCTAAAGTATGTGTATCCACCCTAAAATTGTACTAAATCAGGTTTCTGAGAGGCAGCTGTCGTCCTGAATATCTTACTATGAAAATAGGCTCTGCTATGTTGGAGGTTAGTGTCTCAGGAATTTTATAAGGGTATAGATGCATATATTCTGGTCTTACAAGTAACAGCAGTAGTCATCTCTGCCTCTTTCTTCTGTCTTTAGTACAGTTTAATGCTCTGTCTGTTTTCTGTGGTTTTCACAGGTCTGTGTGATGACTTCTACTTGTTTGGGTCAAAATAACCCTTTTTAACAGAGACCAGCTGCTTTGCATTTTAAGCTTGCCTGCTGTTCTTTGGGAGTGAAAAGCAGGAGTACTGGTTGGGCCAGTACTGATGAATAATCACTTTTGGTTCTATCATGTGCTACTTTGAGCTGGTTTTGAGAGAAACTTGAGGCTCTGACTTTGAGGGATATGGCATAGCTGGTCAAGTTAATTCCCAGGTGATTACAGTTCACATTGCAAAAATTCCATTTGTACTTCAATGATTGGTGTATAATGTTACAGATGTACCATGTTCCATTTTGGAGAATTTCGTCTTGCAGAGGAAGAACAAAGACAGCTGGAACTGAATGAAAGAATAGGTCTTGTTCAAGAGCAGGGTTTACATCTGTTTTTGTGGTGTGATATTCCAACTCTGGAGTCTTTACATCATAGAACCAAAGAATACCCAAATATTTTATGATAACTTAAGGAATTGTTCCTCAAGCACTGGTAAAATGGTTGTTACATGATGAGAAAGTTGTTAGTATTGGATAAGCTTGAAATCTCCCTTTCCTGACTTATAATATTCATACTTCAGAAGACTGTTTAGCTGTCTCTTTATGTGTCTGCAATGTCATAGGTATCCACTAAAAAAGACAACAATAGACCAGCTTGTAATTTGTCAAGGTATTTCTGTATGTTCTGAGTGTCTGAGGCTGTAATAGTGAGTGTAATCTGCTGTTACTGTTTCGGGATCGGGCTCTTTTACTGCAAAGAAAAGATCATCAGAGATCTCAGCTGTCTGCAGTTTTGTGGGCCATACTGTGGAAAATCTCACTTGGTTTGTTCAGCCTGAAGAAGAGGAGGCTGAGCGAAGACCTCGAGTGGTCTGTAGCTTCCTCATGAGGGGAAGCAGAGGGGCAGGCACTGATTTCTCTTGTGACCGGTCACAGGACCTGAGGAAATGGTCTGAAGCTGAGTCAGGGAAGGTTTAGGTTGGTTATTAGTAGAAGGTTCTTCACCCAGAGCGTGGTTGATCACTGGAACAGATTCCCCAAGAAAGCCTAACAGAGTTCAGAAAGTATTTGGATAATGCTCTTGGATACATGGTGTGATTATTGGGGTGTTCTGTGCAGCGCTAGGAGTTGGACATGATGAGCTTTGTGGGTCTCTTTCAACTTAGGACAATCTATGATTAAAAAAAAAAAAAAAAGGATTACCTCTTAACCACTCTTTAAGTGACATCTCTATAGTCTTTTTTTTCCCTTTTTCCTCTTTGCATTCATGAATCGGTTCTTTGGAAAAAAATTACCTGTATGCATTAATATCTTCTGTGTTACTGCTTTCAGCACATCATAGTGAATAAATATTATTTTATCAGCCCTCTTGGCAATACTGACCATTAACCTGATTGTTAACTGATGGGTCTCAGATGGAATGCTGAATGCATGCTTGTTCCAAAATGGCAGAATCTGCCTCTCCTTTTTACTGTAATAAAGCTGCTTCTGTTTGCAGCACTGTGTTGCTGGGAGACTGCAGCTAATTTTTATGGCGCATGTCAGTAGTAGTGATTCAAATTATACATTTCATTGAGTAGCTCTTCTTTTTGTTTGTAAACTGCCTTCTGTAAGGGGAGAGAATATTTTTTTGTTCTGGGGAGAACAGTATCCAGACCAGAGAATATGATTGAATCTGGAACAAAAGCTCAGACTGTTCTGTTGATAAATCATTGTACTTCCAAAGTCACTTCAGGGGGGATGGTGGCCTGACTAAATTTACACTAGTCTGATAGTCAGGTCTAACACAGGTATTCAGGAGAATTCCAGGTGAGGCAAACACATCTCCTCAAACTGCTGTTTTTCTTTTTCAGACTCCATGGTGCAAAACTTCAGCATGTGGCGTGACTTTAAAGCAAAACAACAAAATAGACTGAGAGATTATGAATTGGAAAACTGTGTCGTTTTGGTTCACAACACAGATAACGGTGGCAATTTTGGGGCTGTGTAGAAAATGCAGTCCTTTTTAAAATGATTGTTGCATAGCTTGCACGTGGATCAGGACATGCATGCAATTACATTGGCAAAAAGTGGGTGTAATTGGGCATGCACCTAAATGGAAAAATACATGTATAAGGTGGAATCTGACTAATGAGTAAAAAATCTTTTGCTTGCTGAATCTGTACTCCTTTTCTGGCTAAAGGAGATGGTAGTCCATTTTGTGCTGTTCACAGTCTGCTTAGGTTTGTAGCAGTGTCTTGTTTTTAATCTTGCTTGAGATGCCTCTCTAAAATGGGGTGTGTGTGTGTCTGAAGCCTGCTTGCTTAAACACGCGAGTCATGTCAGCTGCAATGCGGCAGTGCTTGGTGCTAATGAGGTGAGCAGCCAGAGCACCCGTCTGCTTATGTTTGCTCATCTCTGTGCAATTATGGCTGTGGGGATTGGAAAAAGGGATTTGTATTGGATGTGGCTCTGTTTTGGCCTTTCCAGAGCGTGGTTCTGTGTTCTCCTGAGGACTGGGCAGCACATTTCAACTTCCATTTTGGGAGTTAGGTGGTTGCTTCATTATATTTAATGCAAGATCTAAAATACATCCTTGTATTTTGAAGTACTTGAACTGGTTGGGAGAAAAAAAGGAAGTACAGAGAGGGGAACCCCCCCCTTCTTCTCACCCCCCTCTTTTCCAACTCCCCCCCAGTTAATTCTAATGCACCTTGAAATTATATATATTGCCTGGCAGTCTGTGCCTCTAGGTAGAGTAGATACAAGTCTGTATTTGTAAAGTAACGTTTGGAATAGAGTAATCGGGTAATAAAATTTGGTTAGATCTCAATAGTTACAACTGGCCTTTGCTAGGCACAGAATGCAGGTGCACTGTGATTTCTCGGCTCACCTTTTGTTTTGTAACCCTTAAGGTGCTGACAACAGTGTGAGCTGAGTATTTTATGCTGAAGTCATAAAGGTTTGCTTTTAACATAAGGCAAATAAAGTGAATATCAAATCTTGCTTGTCTTTTCCTGTCCTCAGATGCCAGACTGTCTCCATTGAGCTTGATGCCTTCCCGTCCAATCCTGTCATATTCCTATTCCTGCAGCTTGTCTTACAGTGTTTCCTTTTTAGAGAATTAGCCTGTAAAACTATAGGTCATGATTAAGTAGTATATTGATCTTGATGGCAAAGCTGGCTTTCCTTCTAGTTCCTGCCTTTGTCACAGGGTGCTTCCCTGTTAGCTGATAAAGTTATTTCTGAGTAGTTATTTAATATAAATCAGATTGTTGAAATTACCTGTTAAAAATACTGCTGGTTTTTTGTGTTTTTTTAAGGATCGTATCTAGTCTCTGTTACTTTGGCAATATGTTGTGTTACGTGATACCACAAACAGAGGGATCAATACTGCTGGGACTGGGAAAGGTATGAACTGCATCCTGTAGGCAAGAACCAGCGGTGGGAGGCAAGAACCTCCTGAGCTATTGATGCAGCTGATGTGAGTGTAGTGTGCATCTTACACCTGTTGAAAGGAAGGTGTGTCAATCTATTAAAAATGTCCTTCACCCTGGGAAGGAGACCAAGACTGTGTGCCCTGATTAAGTCTGGTTTTTGCTTAGTCCTAGTTTTAAGTGAGTTAAGAGTGACATGAATGAAACAGTACAGCTGACAAGATGCATGCTAGGGAGAGTTGTGCTGCTTTAACATTCACTATTGAAGTCTGGTATATCTGTGATCACAGATAGTGCAGTATTTCTTTGCCTGTTTACCTTCTTCTGGAGACCTTATGACTTAAGATTGGGATGTTTTTCTCTTCCTTCTTTAGGTCTCCGGGTGAAAGGGGAGCTCATTACTGCTTACCCACAAGTGGTGGTTGTGCGTGTGCCAACACCTTGGGTCCAGAGTGACAGCGACATCACAGTCCTGCGCCACCTAGAGAAGATGGGCTGTCGATTGATGAATCGTCCTCAAGCCATCCTCAACTGTGTCAACAAGTTCTGGACATTTCAGGAACTTGCTGGCCATGGTGTGCCTCTTCCAGACACTTTTTCATATGGTAAGGCTGTTGGATCAAAAGGATAGCATAGTTGCCTAGACAACTTATGCTTTTGCAGTGCGAAAGATAGGAGTCGAGTTTTGGAAATACATAAAAATTTAAGTAGCATGAGGCCAGTTCCGCGGCTTAAGTGTTGAGTAACCAGAAAAGGAAGTTAAAGTTGCAACACCCAGATTCTGTTTTGTCTTTGTTGATTAGCTTGTGATGCTTTGAAAAGAGTACTTGAGCTGTACCCCAGCCTTCCAAGCAACTGACTTTGGCTGTTAGTGCTATAATACTTTCTGTTCTTTTCCAACTGCCCAAAACAACACACAAGAGGTTGGGGTACTAGATGTCATAGGTATTACAGAGAACCAGACTTTGGTACAACCTGAAAGTAGATTAAACTCCTGTATGAATAAAAGGGTCTGCAAATATATTAGTTTCTGTGAAAAGACAAGAGTAGCAAAGAGTACAAGCCCTTGTGTTCACTTTTTGACAATAGTTTGGGCTTTGTTTCCCACCAAAACAGTTAATTATTGTTTATTGTGCTTGCCTCTGGAATCTCTGGTATCTCTGGTTCCTGACAGAGTGCTAGATTAGAGGAACCATTTGTCTGATGGTATTTCTACCCTGATGCTATTTCTGCTTTTAATTACAATCTGTTAAAGAACTGAAGATACCTCTCAACCTTCCTTTCCTTCTGGGAAAATACCAGTGCTTTTCTCCCCTTCGTGTGATTGCATCAATAGGCTTTTGTAATGGGAACTTGGAAAAATGAGAAAAAAAACCCCAAAAACTTGGGGCTTTCTATCAATTACTATAAATTACTATTTCCATCAATTACCATGAAAACACATTTGACAAGAAACATGCCCTTTCTTTATATATGTGATTGCTCTAACTCGTTGAGAAAGGAATGAGTTTTTAATTTTTTGAGAGAAGGGGAAACCAGGAATGATGCTGAATAATTGCAGAACATGCCTGTTTGATTATAACTCCCTCCCAGTTCTGTTAGTGCCTGCCTCTGGAATTTGACAGAAGCATGAGTTTGTTTTCTCTTCTTATTTTTTATTTTTGTTTATTTTAAACTTCAAGTATCAAGTTATTGGTGAGAGCTGACTTTGCCAAGTAAAGTTGGACATGTTACTCCATGACATGCGTTAAACTCCCTGACAGGGTCGTGATGGCTGCTGCTGGCTTTGTGACCGGTGGCTTGGCTTGGCTTCTGCACTTTACTGCACGATGTGTTAGAGGGGGCTTGTTCCTTTGTCTGCTGACTTTTCTCCTCTGTATTTCTTGTGCTGTGGTCAGCCTTCTTTGAATTGAACTCAAGTAATCTTGAAGTATCAACCATAATTGTGTGAATGGCCATTGAAAGTTACTCTCTAAGGTCCTTAGAGATGCAATGAGATGAAAAGGTTGTAGTACTACTTCAGGGTATAGGGAGAATGAGATACAGGAGACTTAAGTCTTAAAAAGGGGGGAGGTGGACTGACAAGGTCTGGGTTGTTGCTGCTCTCTGGATTATGCCTTGTCATTGTATTCTATGTTGCTTTCCTGGTTAGTAGTTTGGATGGAACTGTTACTAGTGTTGTGTGTCTGCTATTTTCCTGTTGGGCATTTGAAAAGATGGGAGTTGATAAAGTAAAAGGGATAAACTGGAACAAGATTGGTAGAATTAGGGCATTCTGATTTGGGAGAGTAGATTGAACCTTTTGGGGTTGCGATCAAGAGGCCTTTGTCAACTTGTGTCTTCAATTCCAAAGGAAGTAGGAATTAGTATCCCACACATCACAAACACCTTCAAAGTCTGATTATGCTCCATGACCAAGGTCCTCTTAACTGATATTTTTTTCTGCATTATCTAAGCTGTAAGGGTGGGAGGAATGTATGGCAATTACATCCCCAATTTGGCCACATCAGACTGGTGGCACATAATGTTGTTGGTTTTCTTTTTGCCAGGTGGTCATGAGAATTTTTCCAAAATGATTGATGAGGCGGAAGTGCTGGAGTTCCCTATGGTGGTGAAGAACACGCGGGGTCATCGAGGTGGGTGTGAGGTCAGGGGCAAGGGCAAGGAGTATTCTGAGTAGCACTTCAAGATTTTGTCTCATCAAGGAATGATAGTTAAGAAGGTCTTCTGTTGGGTGTTGGACTTCTTTCCAATAAATCTAAATTCTTCCACCCTTTGAATTCTGAATGTTGAATAGACTACCTCACTGGGAAACAGTTTTAGTAGAGCCCAGTCTTGCAAAGGCGGGGGAAAAGAGTTCAAAGTTACGGTGCATTGGTGACTTCCTTGAAGAAAGATTTGAACTGGAATAATGGGAGGTCTGGCCTTTGTGAAGTTGAAAGAAGCCTACATGAATTTTAGGGATGTTTCTAAATAGGCATAAGAAATGAAACCTCAGTTCATTCAGTGACCTTTTTCCTACTCTACTTTGTCTATAACTGGGATTCTGATTTAAAATTTTATGTATTGTTTGTCAGACTGGATCTCTGTTTTTCAGAAAAATGCCTCTGACAGTGTCAGTGGTATTACCGCAGTTACACATTAAAGTGTTCTGTTATTAGTCTTTTGTTTTAGGTGTTGAATATGAAACAAACATCTACTTCATTTAGTGTCAGGTAGTGGTTACTAAAGGAAATCAGATTTAAATCAATTTCAGAGGTTGTTTGCCACTCTGTACTGCTCTGGTGCTTCTGTTCTGCTGGCATGAGTACTTCTATATCCATGCAGTAAATGGATTCAGGATCTGATGTTGAATGGATCTAGATAAAATAATTTTACTCAGATTAATTCCTTGCATGACTTAGCACTTATTTGTACAAATGCTTGTGGTGATGCAATGGAAGAGAGCAAAATGCTGGGGCTGGGGAGATCAGACCTACTTCTGTTGGCAGCAATACCTGTTAGTGTGGTTTTAAGGTGTGGGTGGAGCTCTAAAGCTAAGGTGGAGTTTGATGTTGCAGCAAGATGAATTCAGCAGCTGTGGAATATCTGAGACAGTAGATTTGATTTGACACTGCCTCTTGTGAAGATCTACTGAATAATTTTAGAGCTACAGCTATTGACATCCTTCTCCCTTTTTTAGCCAGGATTTCTGTAAATCTGTGTACAAGGTTTGCTTTAGAGCACTTTAAATTCCAGGCATTTTAATGCACATTTATGCAAAGTACATCTTTTCACATTAAGAGAATTGGGAAAACTTTTTCAAATTAATTGAAGAGCAGCCATTTTGAAGATTATATTTAAAATAAATATGCAAACTTGGTCATAGGTACTGGCTGATGAATAAAAGTCATACTCTTCTAGGCCCATTTTCTGTGCAGTTTGCTGCTGCAGCAAATCCTGGTTCTGTCAAGTTGTCATGATGCTGCGTAATTCCCAAGAGCTAAGTAGTTCTCCTCCAAGGCATCATGCTTCCTATTGCATTTCAGGAATACAGTAGGATTAATTGCCTGTAGGAGAGATGAAGTTTGGAGTGGGAGAAAGAAAATGGAGGTTTTTTTCTTGTCATAAATTTCAAGCTTGCATTCTTGTTTCTCTGTAATGAGAAATTCCATGTTCCTCAAGCAGTGTGTTGTATTCTGGAGACCCTAAATCCTGTCTAAACAGAGGCTGCTGCTGCTGGGCTTAGGAGCACTTGTTGAAATTCTTTACACATTATTTATCCTATCTCTGCTACTGCTGCATTTCTGTTCCCTTACTTAAGGATGGCAGTTTATCAATTTATTTTTGTGCTCTGTTAACATCATAATATAATTGAATGACAATTCTGCCACAAAAGAAAGTGTGCAGCCTTATTGGCAAAACATAAATCTAATACGACATGGAGCCCTTAAGAAAGGGGAAAAAGAGTTGGGAAATGTAGATATATCAAGATGGAAAGGGATGCAGTCTTGTGAGATGAGAAATTAGATAGAAAGTGGTGAGTCTGTTTCAGGAATGACTTTAACCAGTATTAATACAATTGGAAAAGAACAAAGAAGTCTTTGGTGTGGTCTAGAAATGAAGTGGAATAAAATTACTTACTTTAGGTTAAAAAATCCAAGTCCTGGAGATGTTTGCTTGCAGAAAAGCTAGTGATTTGTAAAGAGGGTTTTTTTCAGTTGCAGGATATTCCATTCATTTAATGTCTTGTGGAATCTTCTGCTAAATTATCTTGGATACTGTGGAGTGTAACGTTTTCCTCTGAGTGTAGTTGTTCCACTGCAAGCCTCATTCTGGAGCTGTGAGTCCTTTTAAGTATTGGGAAGAGCAGCTCTCAGGAACTTCCTAACGGAGAAGTGGGTGGTTCTGCAGTGACACACTAGAGACTTCAGAGTTCTTAGCTGCCCAGTGTTTAACAGCTTCATGTTGTTTGTTCCTGTGTGTCAAAGCTGTAGTCTGTGGGTCCTGTCCTCTTGAATGAACAAAATTGCTTTTAATTAAATGTCTGCTGCTCTTTAAGTATTTCTTCATTTTTTTCTCTCTCTAAAGGCTTGTACCAAAAGAAGTTGAAACTGCAAGACCACCTCCTTTATCTAAAGCTTTTCTCTTTCTCCTTGCTTCTTTCTTTTTCTTTTTTTTTCAACTCAAATCTCCTCAGCTCTGTCAGTACTTGGACACTTAAAAACACTGAATCAGTGGAACACTGTTGTCCATGGAAGAATTTGTAAATGGGCATAAAGCTACAGATGAGGCCTGTGAGAATGGGCAGCGTGCTGGTCAGAGGTTTTACTTTCATGTGCTGAATCATTGATGCAGCTCAGATGGATAGCTGCTTTCAATATGCTGATGTTCTTTCCTCCATACAGGTAAAGCCGTGTTCCTGGCACGAGACAAACACCATTTGGCAGACCTAAGCCATTTGATCCGTCACGATGCCCCTTACTTATTTCAAAAATACGTTAAGGAGTCCCATGGCAAGGATGTGCGCGTCATCGTAGTGGGAGGCCGTGTGGTGGGCACCATGCTCCGCTGCTCGACAGATGGGAGGATGCAGAGTAACTGCTCACTTGGTAGGAAAAGCATTGCTCATAGTTTTGATCAGAGTTTTTCAATCCACTTGAAAAATCACAAAGCCAACTGAAATATGCTGCAGGTGTTATTTTGTGTTAGTTGTGCTTACTGCTAGGGGTTTAAAGGGGAAACACGAGAATAAGGTTTAAGTAAGAAGCATGTTGAGCAAACACAGGAGAGACAATCTCTGCTCACAGTGTTAGATGGACAAGATGGATGACAAGCAGGGGAAAGTTCTAGAACAGAAATGGAGCAACTGATGTGGTAATGGCAGTTTGATGCTAATGCCATGTTATTGTTTCTTTCATCCTGTTAAGAGGAACAGAAAATGAAGGAAGATAGAAAGCAAGACTTAAGGGAGGTGTAGGAGGCAGTCAGTTGGCAAGAGGGTAGAAGAAAATGTTAAGAGCGGAAACTGTTGCAGGCAGTAAATGGTTGGATTGCACTGTGCATCTTCTGTGCTGCCTTAAGTCTGTCAGGTTCCACCCTGCTACCTCCTCCCCCAAAGCCCATATCTGGGACAAAGAGGAGGTTCCTGCATTGATTGTAGCATACTCAGAACTGAGATTCTGCATAGCTTTGGGTGTTGGACAAGGGCATTTCTGAGGGTAGAAGGAGAAAGGATGCTTGAGGGTGCCTGGCTGAAACTGTACTGAACCTGAGCAGGGATGCAATAAAATGTGTAGTGCAGTTTTGGTTAGTCAAAATGCCTGAGAGGTTTTAGTTACTACTTGATGCAGAGGAAATACAGCCTGAAAGATTTTTCTGCTAAATGTTTTTTTTGTTGTTTGGTATTGTAAGGGTTATTTTTAGACTTAAGTATTGTAATAGATGAAGTGTGAGCCTGTTAATACCTAGATGATGTACTGTGAACCTGACCAGATGAAGTTCAGACACAAATGTTCCCTAATTCTTGCTTTAGAGACAGTAACCTGTGATAGCAAGTTCACAGGGGTATGAGCAGATGATGTCTTAATCCCTATCCCCCTCAATTATATCTACAGTTAGAGCCTGTAATCTTATCCAGAGCTCTAGGTTTAATTTTGCTGAAATATTTCTTGTGATCACTTACAAGCATGTAAGGAAAGCCTCTACCTGAGAAGGAAAAAGGGTGGTTTGTTAGTTAATTTTTTTAATATCCTAGGATCATAAAAATGTGTAATTTTTTTTTGGCTAAAAAGTCATCAATTAACTGTTTTTAAACAAGTCATAATGTTGACCTGCCAAAGGCAGGTCAAAATCTTTTGAAATCCTGGTGTGGCATCAAGTTCATTAATAGTCACTGTGGAAAGGAGATTGCTTTCTAAGTCATCAGCAGTGTGCTTGCAGGCTGACTTTGAAGCTTCCCAACTGAAAAGCACCAACCAGTTGAGAAGGATGTCAGTCACCTGTGACCTGAGTGCAGACAGCAAGCTTTTTTCCCTTTTTCCAGGTGGTGTAGGAATGATGTGCTCACTGAGCGAACAAGGCAAGCAGTTGGCAGTCCAAGTGTCAAACATCCTGGGGATGGACGTGTGCGGCATTGACCTGCTGATGAAGGACGACGGTTCATTCTACGTCTGCGAGGCCAATGCAAATGTAGGTTTCATTGCCTTTGACAAGGCTTGTAATTTAGACGTAGCTGGTATCATAGCGGACTATGCCGCTTCCCTGCTGGCCCCCGGCCGCTTGACGCGGCGCATGTCCTTGCTCTCCGTGGTGTCCACGGCCAGCGAGACTAGCGAGCCAGAGCTGGGCCCTCCAGCTGGGGCCGCTGTCGACAACATGAGTGCTAGCTCCAGCTCTGTCGACAGCGACCCTGAGACCACGGAGAGAGAGTTGCTCACCAAGCTCCCGGGGGCTCTCTTCAACATGAACCAGCTATTAGCCAATGAGATCAAGCTCCTTGTGGAGTGATGCCACGTGTAAATAGGTGACCAACAGAACTCTCTCTTGTAAATTTTTTTTTTTAAACCAACTTGCAATGCTGTTTATCAGAGACGCTCAGAGGAATGAGGAGAGGGGGGTGAGTGTGTCAGTCAAGAGAGCAAAAGTAAAAGGCACACGTGCTGTGATTGCTCTCCCTAATCTTTTGCGGAATGTTAAATTGTCTTCATTCTTCATCAGTTTTACAGTGGAGATGCTCAGTTCACGACCAAGCAGCAATTTTATTTGGATACTGCTTTGGTTCCCAGATATATTGCAGTTCATGTGTCTTCACAGGCAAGCACTGAAGCATGATTCACACTTGAATATTTTCAGAAAGTTGTCTGGCAGCTCTCTAGAAACTTCTGTGAATTACTGCACCAGTTAAGTCTCTTCTACCTCTGTAAGGCTCGATCCTGTAAATTGCTGAGTGCCTCAAATTCTTTATGTGAGTTGAAGGTGTTAAATACCAAGTATTTCAAAATTCCTGGACACCTACTGTTCCTGCTCTTGTAGATGGGAGCTGTAAGTTCAGGATCCTTTTAAAGTCATCACTTTCTGACCTTGCAGGATACGGCCTTTCAAATGACGAGGCTGAGAGAACTGTCAGTTGACTTAATGTGAACTTTCTGTAAAAATCTGTAAATTGTACCATCTTTGTATTAAATGGCAGCTTTGTGTCTAAATTTCTTTATAAAGCTTTTAAAGGGTGATATTAGTACTTCTGTTTTTCTCATTTCAAATCCTGATTTTGAAGGGTGTGTAGGGGAATTGGTCATACTCTATTTGTGGGCAGAAGTGGCACGATTTTAAGTATTTTTTCATGGTTGGAGGAGATAAACAGCACTGTAATGATTGGTATACAAAAATGATGTTTAATCTAATGTGAAAAAGAATTACACTAGTTTAAAGCAAACGTGCATCGACTTGTATTTGTTAGTGTTTTAGTCTTTCTGAGAGAGATCTGCAATGTTAATGTTCCTTTTTCTTTAATACATGCTAGTCCAACACTCCCTTCTCTATGCCTGCATCTTTAACAGTGGCCAAAGTGAAAACACCGCAGACTGTTTGTTAAGAAAACACTGAGTTATAGCCTGTATATTGGTGGGGGGGTTGTTTGTTTGTTTTATTTTTTGCTTTTTTTTTTGGAGGGAGGAATGTGGTAAGGTGTGGAGGAGGGAAGAGCTGGTTAAAAGTGATTAGTCATCCAGAGGAACTTTAGAATAAAGCTGCAGTTCATACAATACTTACCAGGCTTACTTTTTCCCCACTGAACATAAAAACCGATGTTGGCATAAATCCAAAGAGTACAATTGGGGAGAAATACTCGGTTCTTAGCTTTGGGAAACATGTGGCAGATTTAAAAAAGGAAAAAAAAAAAAAAAAAGGAAAAAAAAAAGAAGGAAAAAATAAAAAAAGCTCAGCCAGAGTTAAAAAATAGAAGAAAAAAAATAACCTAGGTCCACAAACAATTAAGGGATTGATCCTGGACCCTTCCATGTTTTTGGTGTGAGTGCACACACTTGTGTGTGTTTGTGTGTGCGCAATTGTTTTGCTTTATTTTTTGAGGGTGTTGACTGTTTAGCTCCTAATTTTTTTCCTGACTTCCTGATTTTCCTTAATCCTTCTGGCTGTGCATTTTCTCATTAGCCTTGAGCTGGTTTGGAAAACAGATAACCAAAACAGATACTGAGTCCATTTTTCAGTCCCTGTCTTCCTCCTCCTTTTCCTTCTCCTTCTCCCTTTTCATTCCCCTCTTATTCTCGGGGTTCATAAAGCCCTGGAATTATATATATATATAAATATATATATAAAGATAAGCCTCTTTTTTAAAAACAAAAAGTAAAACATTTACAATTGAAAAATCATCTTGTGAAAATAGGTTTGTTTGGAGGGGGGTTGTGTGTGTGCAATGCTGCTGTTTTCTGGATACTTTAATGGAGCATGTCCCATGTACCTTCTGAGGTTCTGCACTGCCCACCTCTGTGGCCCTTCCTCACCTCTCTGCTGCTCTACTGTTTTACCTTCACTTGGACCTTAAACACAACTCACGGACACTATGCAGAGAGTCTTCAAGAGGCAATAAACAGAACAGTATTAACCTGCTTTATGGAGGTTTGATCATGCTTCTTTGTACAGTTTGGTTTTTTTATTTTAAAAGGAATGTAATAAAATGGCTTTTTTTTTTTGTAGAATTAAATATTATTATTAAAATCAAGTGAAAGGTTGACTGTTGGTGTTAAGCAGGAGAGTGGACCAGCTGGTCCAGCAAAAAAAGGATCTTCAGCAGTAAAGGTATTTTCAAATCCTTCTTCCCGAGTCTTCAAGTGCACAGGTTGTACCTGAAGAATATAAAGGTCTTCAACTTCCATGAAGAGTTACAGAACAACAGAACATGAAAGTAACCTAATTATCTAGTCACTGAGCAGTAAACTGTCTCTCTTCTAAGAGCTCTGATCCCTTGCTTGTTTATCCAAGGGGAATTTGGGGTGGAGGGTGGCTCTTTTTTTTTTTTGTTGTTGTTTTTTCTTTTTATGTCTCTTCCTGTTTACTGGTAGGTGCCTGCACTCCTTGAGAGGCTGATAGAATCAATCCTTCCCTTTTTAACTGTGACATACATTGAGCACATGTGAAATAACAGCAGGGAGTAAACATGTGCTGGTTGGTGTACTGGGGCCTTTGTGTTTCTATCACAGGAAACATCTTTTAGAGGAAAGAGCTGTTAACTGAATGTTTTGGGTTGGTTTTTTGAGTCCCCATATTACCTTGTAGCTCACAGGAATCTTACATTTCTAGTTCCCTTTGAGAATGTCTAGGCTGCACCTCACAGTTGTAAAATTTGTGAAGTAAACATAAGACTTTTTTAAAAGACCAAGTAGATTGAGAGATTTGCAGTTTGACTCCCTTCTGATAAGTTGCTCCTCTGCTTGGTGCTTCCATTACTAGTTTGGAGATATGCATAGTGGTCACAGAGGGAGACAGGATTTGAAACATCATATACATTTGTTTGGACATTGGGTATTGATGCTGCATGGAAACCTTGCTCAAGGGTTCATTTGTACAAACGGGCACACTTGTCTCATGTATTTACTCCCTACTTACCCATTGCTCCTGGAAGAGTGAAATGCAAAGAATGGCCTGGGGATGCAAAGGGGGTGTCTTGTTTTACTTAAGGGAAGAAAACCCAAAAAAGCTAGCCAATGGTAGTGTTTCCCATTGAAGGTGAACTCCACAGATGTCAGCTGTATACACTTTATTTTCTTCAGTTCCGTGTGCTGAAAATCACATGCTAAACTTCCATACAGTTGCACTAACACTACCTCCATATGTGGGTTTGGAAGCATGTGCTGGAAAAATGGTCAACATAGTGGTGGATTACAATAGTGCCAATACAGCTGATGGTGATACAACTATTTTTGTGTATTTTAAAGTTTGAAAGAGCCAGTTAGAATCTCTTGTTTGCAAGAATAAGTTTCTTAAGATACACCTGATGAAATTTTGTTCTTTGTAACACTGGAGATTTTCTTCTGTTCAACTTACTGTGTTTGTAATTGATGTCTTGCTATCAATGTATGGATTGTATCTTAATCCTTGTATTTAATGCTTTAATGTGTTTTATAAAATCTTTTCTTGTAATGTTACAACAGCTCATCTGTAAAACAGTGTCAATGCTTGATGCTTACATTGACTGTTACATTTTTTGTTCTGAGATGATGGTCACTCTTGAAGCATTTTCTCCCACTTTGTGTGCTATCTTTGCCATGTGATATTTACTCAGGAGATAACCTCTGGAACATCTGGGTATGTCAGACGCAAAGGAGATACTTCTTCAGATGTTATACTGGACTACAAAATCCAACAAATGAAACCTGTGACGCTTGCTAAATTCCCTCATTGCAAAAATCTGTCAGTTAAATACATCAGGGACTGTAAGGGCTTAGAGAGACTTTGAAAACAGATTGCATGTACAGTATCTTTCTCATGGCTCACTCTTTTTGAGAAGGTTTATGGGCTTTATGGCTGGTGTGAGACACACGACCCACTCCTGTTCTCTCTATGGAATAGTAGGTGCTCGGACAGGTAACTTCTGTTGCTACTGTCTTTTTTAATTTTTAAGTTTTTCACTGTTCTAGGAATTGTTTTAAACTGAACACTGCAGGATTTATAACCAGGTGTTTGCTGCCTTTTCCTTTGTTTTATTTATTTAAATCTTTCTTAACCTTTGAGGGTGACTTTTGGAGCATTCTGATGGTGGATCTTGGCCTGCTGTTGGAAGTCTCCAAGTCTTACATGTTTCTAATTTGAGTTGAAAAGCTTTTGTTTTGTTTATTTGTTTAAAACAATGACACAAGTTAGATACGCGGATTTCGGGTGGGATTTGTTGTTGCACTATTTTGGGTGACTTATTCTCCCTTTTTTTACAGAAATGTGTTCTAACAGTTCACACTTTGTTACTGTTCTTTGCAAAACTTTTCAGGAGCCAAAAAAGTCAAACAATGCAGAGAAAACCCCTTCTCCCCTTTCTGATGGCACGAGTGAGAACTTATGAAAAATCCTTGCGAATGTTCCTTCCTAAACTTTTCCCCCCAGTAATGCAAGCGGGTAAAATGGTAAACGCAGCAGTTTGGTGACATCCAAAACCGACCTGTTGTCAGGTAAATTGACACTTTTCTGCTCTTACTCTAACCTTTGTAAGTTTGCTAACTTGTCTGCCTTCCTTTCTTCCCATCAGTTCATTTTGGTGGTACTTGTTGAATGATTTCTTTAGCCAGATTTAGCGAAAATCCTGCTTTACTTCCTTATTTCCCTTCCTTATAGTTGTTGACTTTAAGAAAACTATCATTGTACTTTGCTTTACTCAGGTGAGAGAAAAGTGAGCCCCCCATGCAACTGTATGAGGGATAGCTTTGTAATATGTTAATTCCACTTCCTCTTTATGAATTCTAGATAGTTTGTCTTCAAGTGTACTATTTTAACTTAGATTTTTGAAAGATATGTTGCTTTCCATTTGCTGAGTGAACATAAAATATGGCTGCAGAAGCAAGTAGTTGATAGAAGTGAAAAACTAGTACTAAGAATGTTAAATCTATTAAAATTCAATAGAGCAGGATCTTGTAAAGAGGACAGATGGACGAATACGTGTGCTGAAGAAAAAGAATGTTAGGCTGATTATTTCTGTTTGTGGAGGATGGGGTGACACATTTTATCTTGCCCTTACTGCTATATCCAAGCCCTTGTAAATTTTATCCTACTCTCTCCCTTAATCTCAAACAGTGTAAAAGTACTGGGTACTTAATATTTTTACTTAGTTTGAGGGGGAGAATCTTGCATTTTACTCAGAGGTAAAATAGCAGACAATTGGAATACCATTCCAAGTTGAAGAATGTGAGCCTACAAACAGGCTTCCAAGTTTCCTGATGCAGTATTATATTTCCCATGACATCTGTAAAGAATTAGCACTTGTTTCAGATTATTTCTCTGTGTACATGAATTACTCCTCTATACCATCATAAAATAGTCAATTTTTCATAGCCTCAGTTTATATTTTCCTGAAAGACAGCAAACTTAGCAGCAATATAATAAATTGCAGCTTCCAATTAAGGTGGGAGGGAATAATTTTAGAGCCAAATTTTGCTCTCAATTACACTGAGATAAACCCGGAATCACTCTGTGAAAGTCAGTGGAGTGATACCGATTTCACTGGTATAATTGAGTGTATAATTTGTGTCTTAAATTTTACTTGCAAGGTAATTTTACAAACCTGTTATACTTATGTTTCCAATGCTTTTTCCTTTCAGACACACCCACTTCTTGCGTCTCAGCATTGGGCAGGCCTATTCCTTTATTTGTGTATATTTTTGTGCATCAGCTGCTATAGGACACGGGTGTAACACTTTCAGGCATGTGGTTGGGTGTCTTTGGGGTTTGTAATAATGTCCAAAAATAAGAATTTGTTTTCCTCAGATTTATTAATTAATTTGTGTTGGATCACAGTTTTGCATTTCTAACCTGATTTTAGATACATATTCTATTAAGATTTTCTTGAAAGAAATACAGTACTAGTTCTTTGCAGAGTCTGCAATTGATCTTTGGTGGGGAGAGTTGACCAAAATTTACTGCATTCTGCAGTAGTTAATGTTTTAATATTTAGTGTTGCTTGAAAGGTGGTCTTACAGATCATGCTCTTTCCTCTTTATGGAATGGCTTTCAAAGCCTTGTATTGATCTTGGTTGTGCCCAGTGCTTTGCCTAGTGTATTGGGAGATGTAGAACTTGAATAGGCCATGACTTCTTAGACAAGGGATGATGATTATGTGCATGCTGAACAAGAACTTCTTCTATATGCCCTTCTGCTGCAACAGAGTAATAAAACTGGTAGGTGGCAGCAGCAGCAGCAGCAGCAGCAGAAGAAACTCATGACTGTGACCTGAGAAACCTCATGTACTGGGAGAAATGGATTGCAAAATACTAACTGGAGTAAGGGGAACGGAGAAGAGAGGCAGAGTCCCTGAACTGTCCCTTTGAATGGTGAGTCTGATTTACAGAATTATGACCATCGAAAGACTGCCTTTAATACAAGAGGCACATTGATCTATCTCAGTCGGTGTTTGGTTGCCTGATGTCCTAATTCTTACCTTTGATTCAACATTCCTCTGCCTTTATAAGGCACAGTACATGTCTTAAAAAATTAAAGTTCACCAAAATTGCCACATAGTGAGAATACTGGGAAATAAGGCTGAAAGGAATTTATCTAGCCCAATCATTCTCTGCTCCATAGGAAGACTGATCGTAGTTGTGCCATTGTTGAAAAGTTTGTTGTAACTTAGCTTAAAAACTAAGGAATAAATGGGAAAGATTCTGCAGTCCCATGGAATTTTATTTTATGAAGGTAAAAAACATCCTTACTGTCAGCCAGTAATCAGCCTTGCAGGCTGAGAGCCCCACTGCTTTTATTGCTACTTAAAGAGAAATATATATATACATATGCCTTAGAAATGCCATGATAATAAAGAACAGTGTTATTTATGGAGATTACCTAAATCTCAAGGTAGAAAAAAGGTTCAAATCATCAACAGTTAAAATAATTTTTGGAAGTGGGAAATGCAGATTATATTTTTCTCACTTAGTGGTTAAGAGTTGGGAGTTCTAGCCACCTCTTCAGTTCTCTAGACAAAGGGTTCTAAAACTTCTTCGATTGCACATCCCTATCAGAAAAAAACATTTTGAGCATGCACCCCAATAAATACTTTTTACAAGTTACATATGTGTATTACTACATACATTGTAAAACTTACATAAATCCAAGAAGTTAAAAAAGGATCAGAAAAAGATGAAATAAAGACTATTTTTGAAACAGTTACTTAACTGTATTTATTAACAGTGAAAAAAGCATTTTCACCCTGCAGCCTTATGGATTGTCTTGCAAAGCTGCCTGGGGACCGTGGGCTCCCCTTTGGAGACCACTGATGTAGACACCATAAATACTTATTGTTGAAGCTGTCATCAGGATGTTCCACCCTAAACAAAACCTCCATTCTAAGCAATTCTTCTGCTGGAGATGAAAATGCTGACTCTCTAGTAGGATGACTTCTCCTTCTGAAAAGAAAATAAGAGGAGAGAACAGCAGGATATGGAAACACTGATGAACTGTTTGACATAGGAGAAGTTTGAATCTGGATCAGCTGAAAATAGGGAGAAACATGTCCAAGTGGATTAGGAAAAAGAAATTGCGTCAGAGTATATACCAATATGCAGAATACAGCAGCAGCTTTTGTATTTTCATAAATGTTTCTACTTCATTTACAGCTAGGTATTAGTTGATAAATTCCAAATTCTGTTTCCTGTTGTTACTTGGGGTAGTCACACTAAAATCAGGAACAACACTTCCATACAGGAACTAAGCTGTATCTGAATTTTGATATCCAGGCAACTAAGTAGTCTCCAATGCACATCAGGTACCACTTAGGCCTGTGGACAACTGGCGTGCTTTTCTCATTAGCTTCTTAGTTATCATAAAGCCTTTGAAAGTATTCTGTGAACCACAGGGTGAAAATCCCGGAACTGAATTTTTACAGAGTGAAAGAAGAGATTGCCTGTGCAAAGTGGAAAATATTTTGGATGGAGAATTGATTGGAATCTTGTTAAATATAATAATGAGCAAAATCTGTATGTGAGATGAAGCTCATGGAGAAAGGATTTTTAATCCAGTCAGGCTGGAGTTGTGATGAAGAGAAATAATTTCTGATAGTAGAGGCAAAGGAGTCTAAAGCCTATGTCAGTCTGTCATCAGAGATAGAGATGAGGCAGGAAAACAGCTTTTCCTGATCTTGGGCATTCCCAGCTGTTGCTGTAAGGAGGAATCTCCCCAGACTTTTGTTACATAATATATGCTAGGCGTACTAGCCTTTGGGAACTGGATCTCGGAGAGGAGACCTGAAAGTCCCATTGATACACAAACTAACTGTTGCACCTGCCTACTTGAATGGGTGGTCATGTGGATTAAAGGTGTTACTGCACCGAGTTTATGTGACAGTCACATTTGGGAGGAAGGGTGTTCCTGTGGCCCTGGACATGGGCTTGTTTGCCCCAATACACCTGTACCTGCTGCTTCTCAGTGTGGTAGGAGATAGAGGCATATAAATGTATGTGAGCTTTTTTTAATAAGCAGGGACCAAGGTGACTTAGTCAACTGGTCAGGAAAGTTATTTTTCTTAGTTACAGGCAAGAAGGCATTTAGAACACTTTCAGATCCTCCACTCCATGATTCTCCATGTGACTGTCAGTACAAAAGAGTTTCGGTTTGGTTTTTTTTTTCTTTTAGATGTGACATACCAAAGCATCTTGTTTTCTGCAACTTTGATGTGGTAGACATTTGAAGAAGATAGGTTATTTTCCATTTTGTCATAGACTTCCATGGGCTGGCAAGGGGTGATGAGTTTGTGAAAGGAGGGAATGAATAGGTTCCTCATGCTGACTGAATAGTCGGTGATGGATTAGGCTGATAAAAAAGTTAACATTCACATTGCACCCATGCAAGGCATTTTCAAGATATTTCTGCATCTCTCCTTTGTTCCCTTTAGAAACAGTACAAGTGTTACTACGATTGTATACAGAGTCTGCATAGTAATATGTCAGTGTATTAAGCCCTGCCAAGTCTGTGCATGGAGGATTTATAAAGGATTTAGGTGAATTTCTGTGTGTCTGCTTTTTTATTTGGAGGCAGGTTGCTGTATGCATCTATGTACAGTATTTTGTCTTAGGGTAATAGATATTTTTTGTTTATTTGGAAGGAGAGAAGTGTGTTTGGGCAGTTAAATAACCATTCTGTTATCCATTTCTATGGGAAGCAGAATGGTTAAGAAAAAGCATTTTTTGTGTTAGACAAATTGCAATATAATTGAGGTTTTTAATACAGGAATGGAAAAGAAATGTTTTACTAGAGGTCATTGAATTTTTTTTCAATAAAGTGTTCTATAAGCAGAATCCTAATTTCACAGAATCACAGTATCAGTTACATTGGAACAGATCTCTGAGATCATCAAGTCCCAACCTTTGAATGAACACCATCTTGTCAGGTAGACCATGGCACTGAGTGCCACATCCAGTCTTCCCTTAAACACCTCCAGGAATGGTGCCTCCACCACCTCCATGGGCAGCCCGTTCCAGTGCTTGACAATCCTTCCATGAAGAAATTCCTCATGTCCAACCTGAATCTCATTCATTGTTGTAATATATAAAATTAAATAATAAATTAATTTATCATATTTGTAAATTTCTAGGTATACGTGCTAATTTCTAGAATTTATTAGGACAGTCCCTCTTCTTCAAATTAGCATTTATTGTTGGGGGGGGGAAGATCCATACTACATAAGCCAATAACCCAGTTGTTGCTACCTCTTTGGCCAGTCCTGCATTTCTTCTATGCAGATTTCCTGGAAGCAGTGACACTGCTGAGCTTCTGTGGTGCTTAGTTTATCTGTGTCATAAAATACTTACATTCTGGGGAGAGAGGAACTGGAGAGGTGAAAACTAAGTTGTGTTACATGGACTGAACAGGAGGGTGCTCTGAAGCAAAGAAGACTGAGCAGTAGCTGTATGCACAGGTATCCTTTCAGTTCTGTCATACCAATGTAGTGGGAGGCCAGGAGTCCAGATGAATCTTTCAGTTATACCTTGATGAAGAATGGGAATGTCACACTGACTATGCAACTCTCTATATTTCATATCTCTAAATATTTCATTTACAAGAAGTGTGGTTTGTCCAAGAGGATATGTGCAGTTTTCCCTCCTCACTGCTACTGTGCAAATCACTGCCTGGTAGTCTTTATTCTCTGAATTCTTTCTATTCAGTGGTATTGTGCATTAAGCCTGAAACTTGCATTTTGTGAGTTTTAGGGGAAACTTGGTGTGCTTGTGTATGTATTTTTCCATGCATCTAACAAACACAGGCAAGAGAAACAACACAAATGTTACGGTTACCCTGCCCACCCATCTTTACAACATCATATGGGAGGGGTAGTGCAGTTGGAATGTGATTTAGGAATGCTTGTCTTACTGAATGGCAAATACTGAAGCTTTGTCAGTGGGAGAACTAGGCAGGAAAAGTCTGCAGTTTGACTTTGCTAAACTTTTACACAGTTTTTCCTCCACATGAAATATTTCCACAGGAATCTAATGCGTGTGAAAGATGCTGGATCACCAGGTGCAGAGATTGAGCTCTATCCACTGGAAAGGTAACAGGAATTAGATTTTATTTTTAGAACACAACCTTCACTGCATCTCACTCCTTGACCTGGAATGGCCTTTTCCAAGGTCAGAAGAAGAGTTCGGTACTCATGGCTCCTTGGTCTGTGATGCAGCTATCAAGGAAGCCAGATAGGTGCTGGATACAGAGATCTTTTTTTATGATATCTGCTTGCATTTCTGATGTTCATATTTTGGAGTGAAGACTAACTTCTTCAATGGTTTATTTCTTTAGGTTTTTCTACAGCAGCAGGAGGTCTTCTCTTGCTTCTCGTGGGAACACTAAGCATTTTGATAATGCCTCCTTCACAATGAAGGGAAGAAAGGATGGATCAGCAGTGATGTGCAATGGAGTGATGTCCACACGTGGCCTTAATAGCCATGATCCCTGTCCTACTAACTTGGAGAATTGAATAAAAGAGTTGAATTGTTATTCACGAGAGTGTGAGATTCTTTTTGGTACCTTTTGCACCATCTCCCCTGTCTTGAGAGGCTGGTGAACTTCAGAAACCTGTTGATCTTGTGTCAAAGCTGCAGCTAAGCCAAAAGAGTAAAACCTGCTGGATATTTTTCACTTTATTAACCTTTTTTTTCCCCCCAGGAATTTAATTCCGAAGAGTTCTATATGCTTTATATTGACATGTATAATCTTCTCAAATTCCTTGTAAACTTTAGCATCAGGCCTTTGATTTTATCAGTCATGAGTTCATCTAAGTCACTGAGGATACAAGTCTCCTGAGTTTTAAAAGTGAAATCGCCATACTGATCATGCTTTACTTCATAGTCACTTTGGTGACTGCTAGAGAAAAAACAGATGCAATTTGGTTAACCTACCAGAGATAATGTACCTTTGGATTTTGAAGCCATAGTGGCAAGGCTTGTTACAGACATGGGCATGTACATTCTTCCTATCAATTGTTTCTGAAGAGAGCTAGTCTTTAAAACCTAGGTTATAGATCTTGCACATGGCTCTCTTGGTTTGTTGTTAGTGAGGCACTGTAAAGAATTAGACACATACTGATGGTATTTCCATAACGTGCCTACTTGAAATTTGTACAAAATTTACAAAAGTGAAGCAAAAAAGGGAAGCAAGATGCCGAGTTGGTATATTATCACTGAACACCTCTTATCCTTGACATTCTTCCTGTTCATTTCATGGATATTAATTTCATGTAAATTTTGATTCCTGTTTTTTGTGTGCTTGTTCTAGTAATTTACATGTGACTGTAACTGAGGGATGTGTCTAGTAGTCTGTCTGCAGCTATGCCTTTGCTCCTGTAGCTGCAGTTTATGGTCGGTTTTTTTGCAAATCTGTGTGTCACATGGTGCCTCTGTAAGTGGGTGGAATGGCTGTCCCCATGCAGTAGTGGCCATTTCATCTCTTGTGGTTCAGTGCTTGTTTGTGTGCTGATGCATATGCTGATGCTTCTGTAAGTGCTTTTCTGCCTTAATATTTCATGTTTAAAAAGTAGAACAGTGGAGAACTTTCTAAATTCCTTAGTTTCATGTATCCCATCTTGCTAAGAGGCTTCCAGGCCCTGTCTGTATTTCAGTTCTCGTATTTTTTTTGTGGGTGTTCAGCAGTTCTCTTTCTGCTGCCTCAAGTTTGCGCCTCATGCCTTCATAGTCTTTTTTCTTTTTTTTTCTCTGCTCTTATTTTTGGTCTTAACTGGCCCTACTTGTTCTTGTCTTTATCCCAAGCACACACACGTATGGTACCCTAAGAATATTTCTTACTCAGTGTCTATTAAAGATAACCATTCTTTGTATTACTCTAAAAATGTGTTTTCCTTTTTTCAGAGTGAGAAACGTTCTGTTGCTACAAGTTTCCTTTTGGTGTTTCTCAGCCCTAAATATGTTAGAAGTAAAATAGAAATTAGAAGAAGCTTATCCCCATGTTATATCTTCTTAGTGAGTGAGAGTTAGCAAATTGCGATACTGAGGAGAGACTTCCTGGCTTTTGCACTCATTTAACTATCTTTATTGAGAGGGATTGGGTCTGCAATCCGTCTCTTCATGTACCTCACTTAAGAGCTCAAATTCAAGAGCTGTGGTCAAGAATCTGTTGGTGTTAAGTTTCACTTTCCTTTGTCTTTCTTATCTTCCTTTGAATTTAAATACTAGGTATCAACAATTAAATAGTAATTGGATATTCATGACATAATTTGGTATTACTTGTACAGTATGGTGGAAACAGAATAATAATAGTTTTGTAGTGATAATACTGACCTGTGCTGTGATGATTACAGAGTATAAACAGTTCCTTTTGCATGCCTGCATTTCCCATTAATTGGAATTGCACTGTTGTGCCAGCTACTGAAATGGAGTACTTGAAACTCTGCTTTGCTTAGTGTGATGAGATCTTGGGGTGGGGTATATTTGTATTGAGGCCAAACTTGGAGAGAGGTTGTAATTTTGTTTAGCATTAGATCTGGAAAACCTCTGTAACTTGTCTGGCCTGCATTCCCAGTTGTGCATGATGTAAACAGAGAGCTATGTCTTGACCACTGTCTTTTTTATTTTTCTGGGTCTTTTTTATTTTTCCTTATATTTTGCCTTATCACCTTGGTTGCTTCTCCAATCCACTCTTTCCCTGTCTACACAGCTTGGTTTATCACTGTGCATTTACCTCTAGGTAGTCTGCAAAATCTAGGTTTGGAACCAGACATCGCATCATCATCTCTGTGACTCTCTCATCCTGTGTTGTCATTGCTTCAGTATTTTTCCAGACACAGTGCTTTAGAGGCTGCCCTGCTGCCATGGTAATGTTGAGAAGGGAGAGCATGCAGTGCAACAACCAGGTCACCTCAAAAGCCTCAAGGGTGGAATCCTTGGGAGAGAGGCTGTCACTGAGTGCTTTTTTCTCCTGCACTGACCCCTTTAGTTTAGCTGGTGGTGCCCAGGCTAGTCAGCAGAGCGCAGGCTGGTAAGCTCAGCCCTACACTGCTTCCTGGTTTGTGCACTTCAGCCTAGCCATGGGCCAGTCAGGGAGATTTGACGATCACTGGGTCACTACTGCTGTGCTCTTCTGTGCTTTTACATGCCTGGTGCTGAGATGCAGGCAAATTCCTCAGTCTCCTGAATGTTTGTCCTGATCTGCTTTGCATCTACTATCCCAGTTGGTGGAAGGGAATTGAGTAAGTAGTATCTGGCTCCAAAATCATGTTAAACCCATTAGGAAGAGTTTCTGTCAGAAATAAAGTACACCTCCATATTTTTCTCAGCATTTTAATTAAAAAATGATTTGTATTTTTTATAACCACACTTCTGAAGATTTCTAATGAAGGCAAAAGTCTTCGTTCTGCCCATCTTTTTCTTCCTAGAGAACATATATAGTAGCTGCCAGAGATGTCTGGAATATGCCTGCTGCTTCTTCCCTACAGCCCCCAAAATTCAAGAGAAAAAGGTAGAAAGGGATATAGTAATCTTCCAAGGGAAAAGATGGGGATGCCCCTGATAACCATCCATGTTCAGCAGCTTAGCAGTAATAGCACTTGTCTCTAACAGTATGAAGGAGGAGGAAGCAGGGGAGGAAGGCACAGTATTCCCTTACAGCTGTGATGTCACTAATGGACCACAGGTGACATCTCCGCGGGGATGAGGCAGGGTGAAGAACTTGGGCTTTTGGAGAAATAAAAAAAAACAACCTCCACAGTTTTCTAGTCCTTCTTTCCAGCCTTGTGGGCCGTGCTGTGTTCCAGGGAAGAATATCTGCCTAATCTTCCCCGTAACATCCCTCTGCACAGTTTTCTGTGGCCCTATATGCAAGGTAAGACTCTGAGGGAAGATGTCCTCTCAAAATCATTCAAAGTGCTCTCTGCAGCCTGAATATTTCTGTGGCTTGGATTGGGGATCTCTCGTCTTAGCCCAGTCTTATTAACAGCTCATGTATTTTGAAAACAGCTGAATTTGTGAGCAGTGAGTGGAAATGAAGAATTGCAGCCCAGTTGTGAGACTTCACTCTGGAACAAGCAACCCCTGAAATAGGAGAGGAGGCCCAGTAGAGGGAAGGAAAGAAAGTGTTTTCAGTGTCTAAATTTCCAGATTTAGTTGTTTGTGTAACTTTCTGTTATAACACCACTGGTTCTGATATCATCAGTTGTCACATGGAGTCACTTTGGGTGGGAGGTGTTAAAGGAGTCTAACAGCCTTGGTTTGATACAGGTGACTGTTTGGTGTAGTAGCAAAAGGATAAAAGGGCTTCCTAATGATGCTTTCCTCTCTAAATTCTAATCCTATTCCTCCCATTGCTCTACTGATACACTCTTTTGCGTTGTGATTTGGTAGGTGGCTTTTTTGCTTTAATTTCCAAGAACGACTACTTTTAACTGTTTCAGATTTCTCTCCTGCAACCAAATTGAGGTCTTGAGACTGGCCATTGTTTTTAAGATATCTGTGTGTCTATTACGTTGCCTGAAAGGATGGGGAGGGGGCACAGAATTGCGTTTTTCTGCTCAGTTTCATGGGCTGTGATTATTGTCCCTTTGTGCAAGGCAGTTTTGCATCACTGATCTGGAGTCCCTGTTGGTTTTCACATCATCTGAGTTGGCTGTGTTTCTTTGGAAGTTTAGTTACTCATTGAGATGAAGGTGGCATTGAACATGTTACTGCAGACTGTACCAAAAGATAAGCCTACTCTGGAAGGCAAATAGCCAAAGCAGATGACAAGGTGATAGGACACAGGAAAAGAGCATGTCAGTAGCTACTAGTGGTAACTCATCTGTGGTGCAGTGACAGCTGTCCATTATGCTGCAGAGTCCATTGGATGGAAAGAGACGAAAAACGACCAAGGTTCTGTCTGTTGGCTGGCCACTATTCTTTGCGTGCATCCCGTTTTTCACCTTCCTGTAGGGAATTACTGCCAGAGTCACAGCACATTTGCAGGTAGAAATGTTTGTTCTTGAACAACTGTGCACTGACAGGAAGGGCAGCAGGGACCCACCTGCCCAGGCTTAGGTGCAGTTTTGTTGGTCACATAGGGAGCCCTTAGTGAGCTATGTGCAGCTGAAGATGCCAGCAACAAAAGCAAGGATGCAGCCACAGGAATTGAGGACGCTGTGCAGACCCATTTTCAAACATGTTCTTAAGGGATCCAAATTTTGCAAAATTACTAGTCACAGCCATCAACTTTTGATTAAATTTCCATCTCTTTCCTTTAGCCCACATGATTGGTGCTTAATGTCACTGCATTCAGTGTCCCTTGGAGCAGAACACACTGTGGTTTTGTGTGTATAGAGCTGGCAAGCAGGTAATAATGTGTTGCTTTGGTTGCCTGTAGGAGTTCAGCATCTTTTAATTACATGTTTTTGGAAGTGTCCTTTAACAGATGTAACTCTTAGGAGCTGGAACAGTGAATATGAGAAGCAAGCTGGTTTGGAGGGATTTGAAAGCAGATGTTGTGAGCCCAGAATGGTGAAACAATTTCAGAGAGGTGAAATTCATGCTCATATGCAATCCTACTTTTGGAAGCTTTTTCTACAGTTCCTATCTTCCCCATTAGTTTTGGAAACCCTCCCAGAATTTTGGATACACCTCCTCAGGGCAGCAATGCTCCCCTGTCACTGAACTTCTGATGAAACCTATCCTAACCCTGCCTTTGTCTTTTGCGTAGAGAAGGTGTGGCCACCAGGGTTTGTTTATCTCACCGGTGTGCCAGAAGGGCTGCCAGTCGTGTCTGTTTCCAGATGTGGTTTTGTCACAGGCACCTACCAATGACTGGTGTTTGAATGACATCTGCCAAGGTGAAAGAGGTGAATTCCAACATCCATAAGTCACTTCTAACTGTGCTGGACTTGGATCTTACTTTGCCAAGTGCACTTTGGACCCATTAACTTAACAGAGAGTAGGAAACACAAACTTGATAAAAATCAACCCTAAGATGTCTGAATCACATATTAACAGATACATCTCAACACAGAGATCTCTTTTCCTTATTTCTGTTGGTGTATGTAGTAAATACAGGAAACAAGATGGCACATCTACCACGTAACAACGGTCTAATTTATCCCTGGCTAAATCAGTCCATTTCAGTGGATGTGATGGGTGAAAAACATCTCCCAAGTGGGAGAGTTAGTTTTCTTGAGGCTGTGTTTCCCTCTGCTGGTGTGGAGTTAATACTGCTGATAGTTTTTTTCCTCAAAACCAAGCTTGTCCTCATCATAAAGATTTTATTCCTTATATCCAATCTAAATCTACCCTCTTTCAGTTTAAAACTTTGACCCTTGGCTTCTTCCAGTGTCTCACCATCCTCACAGTGAATAATTTCTTCCTAATATTTAATCTAAACCTGATCTCTTTTGATTTAAAGCCATTTCCTCTTGTGCTGTCAGTACATGCTATCACTTGTAAAAAGTCCCTCTCTAGCTCTCTTATAGCACCTCTAGGTACTGGAGGAGGCTCTAAGGTCTCTTTGGAGCCTTCTGTTCTCCAGGCGGAACAATCCAAACTCTCTTGGCCTGTCTTCATAGCAGAGGCTCTCAAGCCCCCGATCAGCTCTGTGGCCTTCTGTGGACTCTGGACCGACAGGTGCATGTCCTTCTTATGCTGGGGGTACCAGAGATGGATGCAGCACTCCAGGTGGGGTTTCATAAGAGTGGAGTAGAGGGGGAGAATCACTGCTTTTGGTGCAGCCCAGAATACAGATGGCTTTCTGAAAAAAACCCAACACTGTGTGTAAGAGCTTGGACTATTTGACAGCATTAAACAAGCACAGGGAATGAAACTATTTAAGTTAGGGAGCTAGTGTGTTTTGAGATCTGAATATCATAGATCCAGTAAATTCACTGGCTATGCATCTCTGCAGGGAGGGCAAGCTGTTGGCAGAGCATCTAAGCAAGACAGCCTGCATATTCCACAAATCATCTCTGCAGGTGTATTTTGATCATCAGCTTTAGGTTATCTAAGATCATGCCCCTGCTGAAAAGATTAATTGTACAAATTCAGCAATAGTACAACCCGAGATTAATTTGAAATGGTTTTCAAAGTGGATCCTAAAGCACCTATAATACCTGAGTATTCCACAAATGTTTACCTCCTCCAAGGTGGGCCTCCTTGTGACCAAAGACAATGTAATTGTCTTCCTTTTGTTCTCCTTAACAGAATAGCTCAGTAGCAATACTTCAGAGGTTTCCTTAGCTGATATACAGCATCTGTCAGTATAAGTGGGGTTCAGAGAAAGAGTAGAGAAGACAGTGCTCAGTGGTATCAATTTCAGTTTAACCCTGAGAACTCTGGGTTTTATGTTCTCTGTCCACACAATCACCAGAAGTCATTACTGCTACTCAAAATGATAATGGGTTGCAGAATTTAGAATTACTGTTCCATCAAGACTGGTATTCCTCAGCTCTCAGTGTGGAGTATTCCTAAGTGCCATCTATGAAAACAAGATTGTTTTACAGATACCTAGAGAATGCTACAGAAATGCTCTTCTCTGCCAGAACCATTAAGTGGAAATATTTTCCAAAGCTGAAAAAGAAAGCACTTTAGACAATCTTCACATTGAGTTGCTTCAGAGTGTTTGTCATTGTTAGAACCTATTTTACAGTAGGAGAGAGTTGCATTTGATAGCAATATCTGCCTGCTACTTACCAGTGCAATATGAATCCAGTGTCTCAGACCAAGCCAGGAAAATTTCATCCCCGTAGCACTTCAGGTCTTTCAACCCTTCACAAAACCATTGTTTGAACTGCTATTTTCTTTTTCAGTCTATTATTTATTAATGAAGATGACTTTTTAGTGGCTATTATTTCAGCTTGCAAAGTTACAAACTGTATGTCAAAATGAAAGTTTCCAAAGTATTCCATTCGGAACCATGAAACATAATCCCACATTTAACTAAAAAAAATGGTGCCAGATGTTTATGATGATCAAGACTTAGGAATGCCTTCGCTTTTAAGTTTGTTTTGCTTAGTTGAGTTTTTTCCAATTTGCCTAATTATCCTGAAATTAAGCAAAACTGTCACACCATTGTAAATTGACATTCTGAGCCCAAAGACTCAAACAAAATGAGATCCCTTAGCAGGTTCTTTGATTATACCTTCTTTTGACAGCACAGAAAATTTGGATCAAAGGCCAGCAGACACATCCAGTTGGAATAGCTTATGTTATAACAAGCTGAATCTTCCACAGCATGGTCCTCTAAGCAGTCTCCAGAGCTGCTGCAAGCATTTGCCTACTAGTTGTAGGGAGGGTAGTATTCAGGTGAGCTCCCAACTCAGTGCACTGCCAAGACCAGGCTCTAGCTCATTACCTTAAGTGGGACCCACAAAAAAAACTTTGTTTTTGAATTCCAAGATTTATTGATCTGTTACTAGGTTTTGGCAAGTGAAAATCCCTTGACACATCTCCTTATACTTTGCCTGTGACTAATATTCTAGAAAAATAAGAAATTAAGTGAGGACAGAAGGGGTTATTCTGCTCCTTACTGCTTGGGAGTGGGACACAGAAGTATGTTGGGTACACATTATCCTTGATGCAGAAATATTTCTAAGCTGCAGTGTGTGCAGCTCCTGTGTATCTGCAGATGCTTGAGAAATTGTAGCTGAACATAGAGGTGGTGCTGAGTGATTATTTCCCTGTTCTTACTGGTTTCTGGGCTGCGAGCTCTGCCATAATCCACCGTGTCCCCCACCTTTGAATGGTTTTGTTTTTCTTGGCTTCTGGCTGTATGTATGAACTTCCCAATAGTTTATTTCCCTGCTTTCCCTGGAGCCTCGCTCCTGCTGGTTCTGGTTCTTAGAGAGTTCTGTGGCCAGGTCTGGCCATTCACAGTCACTGCTTGCAGGCTGTCCTGCAGACATCCATCCCTTTTGTGTGCCTCTGGGTGCTGCTTTTGACACTTCTGCAGCTAGGCATCATTTGCCTTTCACTTACTGAATGGTAATGCAGAGAAGGAAGTGAACATTGTGAGCAGAAAAGGCCAATACCTGTCTCAGCACAAGCATTTGCTTCCTGTTGTTGAAGCTAAATCTGTCCTCATTTTTGGAGTGCTAGGAAGGAATTTGCCAAGTTGCTGTGTGGGGATGGTACCTGGGATGGGTTAGTCAGCCCTGGCAGAGGGGCTTCAGCACCCTCTTAAACTCCAGCACGTTCTGAGTGAGCCTGTGCTTGTTTCCAAGCAGCAGTTCCATCGTGAGGTATAAGGAAGGATCACCAGATAATTTTGATGCTGAAATTAAACATTACAGTTTCCTACATTCATACTTGGAAAAGTGTGCACATTGTGGCAGAAGGATTCAAAGTATTTGGTGGAAGGAAAATGCAGCCCTGGAGAATGTGACCCAGGACCATTAACTGCAGCTGAAACCAGCTGGTTACAGTGAAGGTCCCTCAATGAGGTGCTACAGTTTTGCTTAAAGTTAACCTGGATTCTCAAGTCATTCTAGCCTGTGTAAGAAACAGGTTTTGCATGGGCTGCATGTGTGCAAACACACTTTATGTTTATTGCACACGTGGAATGAACCCCAAGTTTACCCAGAAGCAAAAGTTGCAGCTGCAATCGTGGTCTCCTTAGGTAATCCCTACTGAAACAGTAACTGCTCAGCCCTTGAGTAAAGAAGGGCACGTTTGCCTGTAAGGCTTAACTATATTAGTGACATTCCTTCGTTCTGGAAAGCAGATGTTTCTAGGGAGCAAACTGCCCAACAGTTCCAGGTCATCCACATTTCAGAATGTGAGTGGAGCCAGCTCTGGGCAGAAATCCCAAGTGCCAGGTATTTTTCTTAGGCCATAGATGAGGAGAAAGGGATTCTAAAAGCCTAGTAAAGATTTCTATAGTAAAATACTCCCTTGCTTTTTATTATCTGATGTTGTTGTCTGCCTTCAAATACATCTTTTGTTCTTGTTAATTGATTCAACATCTCATTATTTGTCTGCAGCTGATCTCATTTTGCTTTGAGGCAGAGAAGTGCTTTGCCTTCCTTCAGAGTTGTCTGTCTTCAAGTCTGTTGTCTGTAATTTTTGAGCATGCCTTTGTAGTTTCTAAGCCCCAACTGAAATTAAACTGTAACATTAGCAATAGTTAGTTCCAGACAAAGTTTTGAATGAAAAGCAATGAACTTAGGTTCTCTGAATTAAGGAAAACTGCTCAAGAAATTACCTGACCTTAGGAATATTCAGCCTTTAGACATCACAAGGGAAGGCAGTGATGCCAGTTACAAGTACCATGCCAGTAACAAAACTCTATGTCATTTACCTATGACTGATGGCAGGTAAGTGTATATGAATGCTCTCTTAGAAGGGTCTGTGTGGCCTTTTCCCCTCCCCTTTTTAGGTGTTTTACTTTGTGGAGACAAGGTGTTAAATGCAAATAGCCAATAGTTTAAACACTTTCAGCTCTCTCCTATGGCCATTACAATGGCTGTGAACAGAATTTCAGAGCAAAGACCACCTGGAGATGCTGGGGACTGAACATGTAAGACAAGATGTCTGTCACTGGGCCACAGTTCCCTGCATATGCTGGAAAAGCCCTGGGAAATTGATATCAGGTTCCTAGGATTCATTTGCAGTCATTGTGGAACTCTTGCCTTAAAATTCTAGGTTAAGTCCTGGAGGTTCTTGGAATCCTGGTTTGTCAGAAACTTTATTCTACCTGTTGCCTGCCAGATTTGTCTCCTAAGGAGATCTGGAGGCAGAGAAGGCAAAGGGTAAAACATTAGAGAACAAGAAAAGGCAGATCAGGGAAAAAGACATGCAGAGAGCACAATAGATAGGTTACACTGTAAGCAAAACATCCCATCTATTGCTCTTGGAATGTGGGCTTGGGGACCTGTCATAAAACACATGAGGTTCTTTGAGTGGACCGCACTTCGACTCAAATGTTTTTAAAAAACTTCAGGATAGGGTCTGCTTCTCAAATAATGAAGGGGCAGTTTTCTTAATGGCTTTTATTGCTCTTACCAGTATTGCTAAGAAGTCCTATTGTTAAATAGGACTTCTTTATGTTCTGCCTGAACTTGCCATCATCCTTCAGCTTTATCTACTCGGCCTGTTCAGCTTTACTCTAAACATTTTTTCTGCTGCCTTGATCTTAAAAACTTTCATGTAGTTTCTAGGTTGTGTTTCTGCTTCCCTGTCTTGAAATTCATGCTCTTTTTATGAAGGTATAATAATGTCAAAGCAAACAAAAGACAAATATATTGTAAATAGATATAATCTTTATCTTTCCCTCTCTGGCCTTTCTGACTTTTTTCTGTGTTCTTCACTATCCTGCCTCACTTTAAACTGGAAATCCTCAGGCAGCTCTGCCACAGCTGATTGCATGTTAAAGTAAATTATATTGTGAAATGTGGCTTCATGGCAACTCTAATGTCCTAAGGGCCTGAATGCCACGTCCCTGTACACGAGTAGAAACAAAATTTAGGCTGGACAGACATTCTTGGTATTTTACAAGATGCCTGGAGACACACTGGGAACACAGTATGGAATTAGGATGCCAGTGAGGAGAGTACAACCATTTTCAGAGCATCCAGTTTTGTTTGGCTGAGAGAATCAGATAGGAGTAGCTAAAAAGTGAAGGGAAAGTCTCATATAACTATTTGTAAGCTTTTTTTTTTATATAAAAACCCCACCATCCAACAGGTGGTGGGGACTGTATCTGTTAGCCTTGCAGTGGGACTAAGAATTTTCTTGAACTCTTCCCACGGTTCTTGAGCTACTTCCCAGAAATCACTCTACCTTTATGCAAGGTCAGGAAAAAGCAGAATATGTTGGTATGGGCTTATCAATACATAGAAATGTAACATTCCTGAAACCTGTGTTCCTTGGTTCATTAGCTGTGGGCAAAGTGCGTTGAAAGAGGAGCTTCCCTGTTATTAACTCCAGCATCTTGATTTCCAAATATTTGTGACTGGAAAATTGCAGTAGTGGTAGTTTAAGGTTACAGTGCTGTGCAAATATGCAAGAAGACTTTAAAAAAGCCACAAAGGAAATCTTATGTCTAAGCATGTGCATACATTCAGCATGGCAAAAGAGGGACGTAAACAACTTTTGCTGGAATCCTGAAGCTTCCAGGCTATTGTAACACCTACCATAATGCAGATGAATAGAAAATAACCTGTGTGCATTGATAAAACAGAATTTTACTTTTACTATCTGAATCTCAGCAAGCAGTAGACCTTTCAAAATTTAAATCTGTAGATAATCTTCAGCAAAGGCTTATTGTGAGGAGTAGAGAATTGTTGCTGTTCTCTCTCAACTTTTTGCAGCCTCCCCTTTGAACAGCCTCATTCCAGTAACTGCTTTCCTCTGGCTAAACGAGCTGTTCATCCAGCTGCTTCACTGTTTACTTTTCTTCCCCCGTTATCTTGCTGCCTTTGTGGGAGCGATTAGCATCTGAAAAGGCTTCAGTCTGTCTCACCTGCCCCATGCGGGGCCTGAAAGTGACAAAAAGTGTGCAAACTGTGCCCTGGCTTCTCCAAGATCAAACTGGCATACTTGCAAAGTTGGAGCTGTAAGGCCAGATCGAATTGATTCCTGGTGGCAATCTGCTTTCCAGGTATCTGGAAGGGATCCCAGAGCATTGTTCTGTGAGGGATCTTGTAACCATGTTTCTTAGGTGAGGCAATCAGTACCTTTGAGCTGTCTGTTAAATCTCTTACCTGTTAAAAAAAAAAAATCTGATAAATTGTAAATGAGCTATCAAACCCCATACCTGTGATCTTCTGCTGCTTCAGGCTCACTGGGAATAGCAGCCACAGCACAGGAGCTGTTCTACAGTGCTGGTGAGTTTTAGACAGAGCTTGGTCTGCTGAGAGCACCTACCTGGTAAGAATCAGGAATCTTTCCTACCTCAAGTACTTTACAGCTTTGGATGGATGTTGGATGAAAGGTCTGATGGCAAAAGTGTAGCAAAAGCATAGGGAATATAGCGGGAAGAGGCTGGGAAGGAGGCTGGCAGCTTGGTTTGAGTGTTCACGTATTATTCTTCAGTTCAGAGGCTGAGGATACAGTGGGTGCCCTGTGAGTGTAGGTAATCGGTTATAATAGGATATGGGAACCACAAAGAGCACTTTTAAGGTTTTTCCCCCATGGGTAGTATAGCCAAAGGGACTAAAGGAGAAGCTGGACATTTTTGTGATTTAGTATGACTTTTGGGGAGGACTGTAGTAGGGGTTTTGAAAAGCCACTACCAGTCTTGTGCTGAAAACCTTCTGATAAAGCTACTCGAGTAGATACAATTTTCTCTCTTCAGTTTCACCCTCTCTTTCCTGTTCTTCGTAAGGTAGGAACAGAGGAGAGGGGTAGCGAAAGCCTCCTCCTCTCATTCCATTTGCCACGGGTTTTTGCCTACAAGGAATAGCTAGTCACTGCCAGAGTGTCACAGAAGGCCAAGGACTGGAGCATGTGTAGACAGGTGCCCTGTGCAGATGGTTCTCCCCTCTCGCCTCTCTGCCTCTGTCTCTTCCCAGGCCTCCCTGCTCAGAGGCACAGTGGTGATGAAGGATGGTGGCCCAGGCAGAAAGATGACACAGGTGTGGTACCTCAGTGGAGATGTTGTTTCCATGCCATTGCTTCTGGGTGGCAGAGAAACAGCCCTGATGCCACGGGGAGCAACTGAGGGCCTCTTCTGACTGACAGGTGGGCTACTGAGTGTCTGCTCCTCCTACCCTGTGCAGGGCATGTCCCCAAGCACTTGTTGCCTCAGTCTATGCTCTTTCCTGGGCCATTTCCTCTGTATTCCCAAATGCTAATACTGGAGCCCACAAACCTTGCTGGTCCCTTTGACACCTGAGAAGGTAAATCCAAGGTTTGGACAAGAAGCCAGTCTGTGAACCTGGAAGTTTATCTTGAGAGTTGAGTCATCTCACTCTAGAAATGGACTCTGTGTGTCTCTCCCCACTAACTGAGAAGGGAACCTAACGAATTAGTTCAGAATTACATGCTTAAAGATGGCCAAGATGAATCTCACACTGAGTAAGTCATGCTCTCTCTGCATAGTGGTGTGTCTGTCTTTATTTCTTTTCTTCTATTTACTTTTCAAGAGGAGTTTGCTCATAAGGATCATGTGTGTGAGCTGGGGACAATCAGTCCCTACTACCAGAGGAGCTATTTACACTAGCAGACATAGTGAGCACCCCAGGAGATACCTCAAAGCCAGGGGCCTGCATTGGGTGCTGGCCTGTGCCAGAGAAGGGGGTGTGGATGGATTGTAATACTGACCCTGTGGATCACTTCTTTGTGAGAAGTGTGGGGGGGACTTGTGCATGAGGCAGTGGTGGCCAAAGCCAAGTTGCTGTGGGCAGTGGCACAACTGGTCTTCACTGCAGCTTTTGTGCTCTGTGATTAGCTCAGACAGCCCTGGAGGTGGTCATTGGAAATCGGCAACTGTCCTCCTGTTCCACAGCATCTCTCCACCCCTTTGTGCTGTTGGTTCTCCTTTTCTTCCAGGCAGAGTAACAAGCGGTGACCTTTGCACTCATTTTTTAAAATATCCCCAGGTGCATTTCTCTGCTACTTCACTTCTTGCTATCTGACCTCATTGTATTTTTCATGGCATTAATAGAGGATAAAGGAATGGGAAAGATTTTCAATGAGGGGAGTTTTCAGCTGGACATGTACTGCACTTTTTTCTAGGTAGTGGGAATGACAGGCTTGTTGAGGATCTTCAGAAACTCGCTGACCTTGAGAGGATGCTGGAAGTATGGAAAGTTGCTTTGGAAGTAGAGGACACTGCATCCTTTTGAATGCAGGAATGCCTCCTAATTAGAGGGCAGAACTGAAGAAGACACGTTTTGGTGGGCTGGGGAAGGACTCTAGCAGGGAATAGTGTTAGATGTGGCTGATTAGCCTCTGACTTCCTCCTCTCTTTGTCCTAGCCCTGAAGTTCTTTCTCTCCATCCCTCTTTCCTCTTCTTACTCTGTTCCCAGCCCCTCACCAACAGGCAGCAGGTCTCTGTGCTGGGAAAAGAGCTGGAGTCACAACTGCAATGTTTCCAAATTCAACTGATGCCAATTGCAGTGCTATAAATTATTTGATTAAATAGATTTCAATGAACAAATAAGAAGCCTTTATTTAATCAATTTCCTCTTCTTTTGAGCTGGTAACCAGTATACACTAAGCAAATATTGTTAACGTTGTCTTTTAAACCTATTTTTGCTATCCAGAAGTGTGTGCTGTGGCTGTGCATGTTTGATCAACCCTGCCAGGTTAAGGTTTTAGAGTATTCACTTTCTGTAGTTTTTCATGACAAGAATACAATGAGATAAATATTTTTTTCTTCATTCCACAATTCATTCCTGTACAGCTTAATGGAATCTAGACTTCAATTACTGCACAAATCCCTCAGCACCTAAAATTCGTCATTAAATAAAGCTACCTTGGATGTTTTGGATTCACTGAAAGTAAGCTTGTCTAAACATATTTGACATTTACATGGATTCAATTTAAACAAGGCAAGATTTATCTCTCAAAAAATAATTAACTGATTGATTTTTGCTCTCTCTTTTTCTGGTCAATGTGTTCCTCAGTGTTTCAGAAATCATAGAGCTTAACTCCTCACAACTAGTTCCTATTTGCAGATATGGAGGGCAAAAGCAATTTCCATGCTTTTGCAGTCCCCAAAGGCTTTTTCAATTTGAGTAAGCTAGTAAGTACTTTGAACCAGGTGAATAAACAGGGAAAAAAATGGAAATATTCTGTGGAGGCATGTACAGACCTCTCTTGTTAAAAACTGGCTGAACACTTTTGTAACTTTTGGACGTTCACCACTGACTTTTACTTGCTCAGTAGTCTATATTTAAGACCTTGTAGTAAACATGTAGGGCTTTATTAACCTTTTTACTGTAATTACTTGCCTGTATTCTAAAAGGAAACAGTGTCTCACCATCCTTATTCCTTATATCCAAACTAAATCTACCCTCTTTCAGTTTAAAACTTTGCCCCTTGGGCTGTCACTCCAGGCCCTGCTAAAAAGTCTCTCTCGACCTTATAAGCTCCAGTTACGTACTGGGAGGCTGCTCTAAGGTCTCCGGAGCCTTCTCCAGGCTGAACAACCCCAACTCTCTCAGCCTGTCCCCATAGGAGAGGTGCTCCAGCCCTCTGATCAACCAGGTGGCCTCCTCTGGACTCACACCAAGAGGTGAATGTCATTCCTCTACCAGTGGCCCCAGAAGTGGATGCAGCACTCCAGGTGGGGTGTCACTAGACCAGGGTAGTGAATAATCCAAGTGATCATGAAAAATTGATTCTAAGGTCTGAATCTGAGCTTGTAAAATAGCATCTTTTTTTTATTTAGTCCCATAGACATTTATGTTGGGGTCTGGTTTCTTCTCTGCAATGTCTCAGGTCAGTTTGCTAGAACTATTCCCATAAAAAAATGAGCTTTGTTTGGTTTTTCCACCAAGAAGGAGTTCCTTGGTTGTAATCAAAGTTGCCACTTAACTGAGAAGGTAAATGGCTTGGTCAAAATTTAGAATCTAGCCTAACACCTGACAAATGTGCCCACAAATACATTACAGATAGTTAAAGGTTCACCACAGTTATTCAAGGTGGAACTGGCTTTATGTAGGACCCCAAACTTTATCACTAGGTTCTGGTTTGGGTTTTGATTCTTTGTTAATGCTAGAGATTATTTCTAAGCCACTGTGTTCAGATCTGGAAATCCTTTGGTTGAGCCAGTTTATCAATTTGTAAACACTTTTCAACTTCTGTGAGTGCTTATCTATTTGATGACTAGATTTGAATTTACAAGTCAGGATGTCATGGTTAGGAGAATTCACTGTGCCTGGAGAGCTGCTGAGATTTCCTTCATTTGGTGGGGTCAGTAAGAGAGGTGAAGTGAGAGCCAGGGGTTTGGTATTGGGCCAAGAAGGCTCCGAAGAGGATAAACTCAATGGCATGTGAGGATTTTCTGAGTGTTAGCTGGTGCACAAGTTATTGAGCCCTTTTGTGAGAAGTGTGCAAAGTTGCAGGTCTCAGGGTTCAGATGTGTCCTTTGAAGAGAGATCCATGCCTTGCCTGTGGTTCAAGCAACTTCTTATGATGGTTTCCAAACTCTCTTGGGCATCATTTTGAAGTTTGCCCCATCTGAATTCTAACTAAAGAAATTAAAGCCTACAGTCTAAAAGCTGGGGGAAAAAAAATAGCAAGATTTGCAGCTCTTTGAATGATCTTGGTGTAGGGACCAAGCATTGAGAGAGGCATAGAACAGTTTACACTATGTTGCCTTCAAACTTTCTGACCCAGTCAGTTCCTGCTCCTTCTGCTGTGTTTGTCCAGGTGTGTTCTCAACTCCTTGCTTGGTTTTGGTGCAATGGACAAATCTGCTGTCAAGGCAGCAGAAAGAGGGTGCAGCAGTCTAATTTGCCATTGTGGAGAGATTCTTTAAAGGCATTCCATTATGTTATGGATGCTAGTCAGGTTGCAGAAACACTAGGGCCTGACAGATTTTCATGAACCTTACATGGACTATGAAATATTGTTAATGTAAAGGTTTACTTCACTATCAGAACACAAGGATAACAAATCTTACTGTCTTTGAAAATGCTACACAGCAGTTACAGAGTGGGTGTATGTGTGTGGAAGAGGCAAGTTGGAAGTGTCAGTGATTAGGAGCATGAAGTTTGTGATTGGAAAGGAAAGAAGGCAACAACAGAGGAGGCCCAAGGCCTTTAGGAAGTTCATGATGAGTGTCTAGAGGAGGATGAAGAGTGATTCAGTTGCTTTGATGGATTGCTCTGCACTACAGGCTCTCTAACAGATGTGAGTCTTCAAAGAAAGTGAGGACTTCCTCCTCTCTGTATAGTCTCCTGTCAAAGTGCTCTGCTGACATCGGTACTCCTCATGCAGTTCATTGAGACTACTGCCTTTTTATTTTCTTCAAAGATATTAAAACACAGGAGTGATTTCCAAGGTCCTTGTCCTCATTCTGAAGCACAGACAATGTTATCCATTTATCATTATGTGTGACCTTTACTAAGACTTCTCTGCTTACTTTTTAATTTTTGGTTCATGTTTTAAGTGGAGAAGAGGTATCTATATGATTTTGCATTGCCAGCATGCACTATGTCCTTTGCTCCAGCTGAAGTGTGTTTTCTGGAGGAGTAGATCCCTTACTCCCCATGAGTCTCTTGCTCAACACTCTGTCACAAAGGCTTTCTTGGAGTCCATTTAGACAAAGAAAATGAAGAGCTAGAAATGCTGCACAACCTTGCTTTGCTTTCTCTGTTGCAGAGACTTTGTCTGGGTTTGTGACACCTGTGCAGCTGTCAGTCACTGCCTTTGATGCAAATCCTTCAAATGTATGTTCATGTGACCAAAAGCCAGGTTTGCCAAAGCTAAACAAGGAATAGGGAGCACACCTGGGCAAACACAGTAGGAGGGCATGGTGGGACAGGGTCAGGGAGATCTCCCCAGTGCTGGCCCAGTAGGTGCAGTTCCTGCCGGAAATCTGCCAGCATCTGGACCTCTTTGGATGTGATTTCTGATAGATCTGGCTCATGCTTTTTGTAGGGAAATCTGGCTTTAGACAAAAAAATTGTAAGTTTGTCTGGCAGACTCTTTTCAGTGGTTCTGAGCAATCGCACATGAGGCAATGGGAAGAAACTGAGGCATAGGAAGTTCTACCTGAATACGAGGAAGAACTTCTTTGCTGTGCAGGTGACCAAGCACTGGAACAGATTGCCCAGAGAAGCTGTGGGTTCTCCCTCACTGGAGATATTTGAGAACTGTCTGAACACAATCCTGTGCCATGTGCTCTGGGATGAATCAGCTTCAGCGGGGAGGTTGGACCAGATGACCCCACTGTGGTCGCTTCCTGCCTGACCCATTCTGTGATTCTGTGAGCATCATTCTCAGTAATGTGACCTCTTTCTTTGAGGAGGATACAAGGAGATAAGAGCGGGGAGAATGTGTTCATCAAAATAAAAAGTGTCTAGTCTCTCTTGCCTGGGAGCCTAACAGTGATTTAGACCATCTCAGAGCTGATTTCTGTCAGCCTCCAGCCAGTTATCTCAAGCAGCTGAGCAGTGAAATATTCACTTGAGACAAAGGAAATCCTAGCTAGCAATAACATCCTGTACATAATGTGCAGCCCCCATGATGCATGTCAGTCTTCCCAACTCCCTCTGGGAACAGACTATGGAGAGCCCTGGGAACAGGGATCCTGAATTAGCTGAACATTTCTGTGCATCCTGCTGTTTTCGACAGATTAAGAGATCCCAGCTGCCTACTTGAGTAACACTATGTTGGGACCCATGTATGGAAAGCTTAGGCTGCATTGGCACTATTAAACAGCACTGGGGAATATTTCCAGGCACAGAACTGTAGCTGTCTGTACTATTAGGACAGTCCCTCATACATTTCAGCCCAAGCTAACTAATGCTGTCTCACACAAGACTCAGATGTAGTTTGTGGTCTGCTCACAGCAGGCAGTTTATGAGTTGACTGTGCTTTTTTGGAGGCCAAACTGGTTAAACCCACTGTACAGGCTGCCATCAGTGCTTAGAAAATGTCCCACATATTTAATTTGTGAGTTTTAACCCTACCCTCAGGTTCAAATGCAGAACCAAAAGGCCGTATCCCTGTGTGCCAGACCTTTTAGACCTGGATGTGAATAATGAACTGGAAGCCATTCCTGAGACCTTCTCCTTGCAGATGGTGCCATGGCTAATGGGTGTTGTGGGGCACTGGTGGAGACCTCTGTAGGCCAGTATTTGTTTCCATTTTCCTCACTGTATGCAGGGAAGGAAAGGCAAAGTCATCAGCTGGTGGCTGATGGCAGTGTTGCTACAGCACTTCATTACACACATGGAAGGATTTGCTCCAATCTTAAACCAAGCAGCCTAAGGAGATCCACATCCCCCTAATCTGATCCAGAGCTCCTGAGCTTTGTCCCAAATGAGGACACTGCTGTGTGCAGGGGCAGCTCTTGCTGCAGGCTGCACAGCAGCAATCCATCTCCAGCTGAAACAAAGGGATGCAAATGACAAGTGATCAGGACCTGGCTTGGGTCACTGATCAGCAAAGTTCTCACTGCTTTTTTTTTTTTTTGCCATGAGAAGTCCATTTGGTCAGGTGTCTCCATGGCAGCCTTGCAGGAGGGGATGTTCTGAACTGGTGGATGGCAGCCAAAGTGGCTGCTATTGGCTAAGGGGCACTTGGCATAGTACATTTATCCTTACAGCTCCCGGCGTGGAATCTCAGCGGAGAGGGAGAGGTGGGGACAGGCTGGCTCCTCCCCACATCCCACCTCTACATTTAGCCTATTCTAGAAAGAAATTACTCCCCCATAAACAGCCTCAGATGTTTCAGAGGAAGAGAGCCATTTGAGACTGGGCAGCAAGAATCCCCAGGATGAGGATAGCCATCCTCCTGAGCCTTCTGTTCCATGCTGCAGCTGCTTCTCACCAACTGTGAGTGATGCTGAACTCCTGTTTCAGTCTCTTTCAGGAAAGCATCAGACTAGACAGATGGACCACATCCCATGCCATCAGCTCTCATGCTTCCTGCTCTATCAGGTCACTCCAAGGAGTAGCTGAGTCATATACCTTGCCTCCTGTGCCTTAGTTTGACTCCTGCAGGTCAATACAAGCCAGCTTTTTGGGGGACTTCCAGGTCAGAGACTTTTTAGGTCCAGAGGTGTTTGCTCAGCAGTTGCTATGCCAGATCAAATCACTGGTGTCTAGACTGCCAGGTTATGAAACCACTTCTTCTGAAGACTGCATGGGATGTTTTTGGAGAGCTCAGGAGATTACTGGAGTAAGGGGTTTGAAAAAGATTATAGGGCTATACTTAAGCTAATCAAGTAGAAACTGCTTCTCAGGTTTCAGTGAAGAAACCACTTTTCTGGGCTCACTGTTGCTTTTGAATGTTGGTGGAAGCCATGGTACATTGCTTAGGGATTCTGCAGTAGTGGGCCACAGCAGGGAAGCTTTCTTGCACCTCTTGAGACCTCAAACTGATACCACCTTTGCTGTCATCCCCTGCCACAGACATTACCTGGTAGTGATCCCTGCGGCTCTCCGGTACCCATCCACCCAGGTTGCCTGTCTCCATATCACCTGTCATGATGCAAAGATTCAAGTGAATCTGGCCTTGCAGCGCTCTGCAGGATGGGAGCTCTTAATGCAAGAAACCATCCAGAAGAAGAAGACTTTCCTGTGCACTAAGTTCTGGGTGAGCCACCCTAGACTAATGCCATCACTGATTTTCCCTTCAGGAAAACATTCCCTAACCAGGGCTGACATGAATAGTGTCTGCTTTGTCTTGGTGTGAGCCTTTCAGGAGGGGGAATGGGTGGTGCCAAGGGATGCATAGCCCAGCACAATATCTGTTGGTTAGCACTGAATTTCCTTTCTGAATCTAATTTTTAAATGGAATTTACATTCATTAAAATCTACCAGAGTTCTGGATACCATCTGTATCTTTCTCCTCCATTATAGACCAGATGAAACAGCTTTAGCACTTCCAGAAGGACTTTTGCAGGTTCACAGCTAAAGCTTGGGGAAATGGTATCTTGCAGGACATGCTGGAGTTTTGTCATACCTAAAGCCAGGCAGCAACTCAGCTCTTGGGAGCTACTGAAGACTAGTTGGATGGAAATGGATGTGCTTGTTGTTTTTAAACAGTATCTTAGAAGTTATTTATTGCTGGTGAGACCTTAGCAAAGATCTGGGATAAGGCAGACATTCCAATTTTCAGCCAAATTAATTCTTGGGAACTAGCAAACTTTTCATCAAATTCTGTCTTCCTATCTGTTATATTGTATATTCTGTGCTGAGGCTGCTGGGATCTTTGTCTTCCAGTGTCTTTCTGGCTGTGTTTTCTACTTTGGATTTCTTGCTTCTGAGTGCTAGGTAGTTCTGAAGGCATACTATTTCAGGCTGTCTACTGCTCAGTCTCTCTCTTTTGACTCTCTCTACCATCTCCCACCTTCCAGTCATCTGCCCATTTTCCTGAACAAGTCTGAAGACTCAAAAGTGTCAGGTGCTTGCTTGTCACCTGGGGAAAAAGGACAGATTCCATGACATGCAGGGCCTCCTGCTGTTCATGTAGGACGGTGTGAGATCTGAATGTGATGTGGTTTCAGAGATTGTTGGGAGCGTCCTGGCACAGTGGGAAGGAACTTGTTAATTGTTCCACTTTACTCTCAGATTACCTGGGGCCTGTGTGCTCTCCTCTCTCTGTACAGGTTGCCCCTCCAGCTGATGGCACAGAGGAGATTGCCACTGTCAAACTGACCATCACAGGAGATGGGGTCAATGTTGAGGAGCAGAAAAAGGTCCTGATCTGCAAGGCCAGGAATGGCACCATCATCCAAACAGACAAGCCCATCTATGAACCAGGGCAGATAGGTGAGATGCAAACGGGAGCCACTGTGAGTCCCAGGCTTTCTGCACTGTATGGAAAGACTGTGATGCCCTGAAATTCATGAACAGCCCTAGCAGAAGGCTTTGAGGCCATGTCTCTTGCTGAGTGGTGTTTTCAGTGTTTGTAATGTCTGGCTTGTGATGGCTGTGGAGTTGCAGGAGGCAGTAGGTAATGATAACCAAGTCCACAGTACCTTACATGTGGGACTGTTAGTGTCAGATGTTACCACAAGTGTGTCTAGGATGGAGACAGGAGCTGGGGAAACAGATGAGAAGGGGTCTGTAGGGAAAAACTGAGATCTGATAATATATTCCCTGATTTCCTTGCCTTCAGTGAGATTTCGCATTGTGACTCTGGATGAGGAATTCCTCGCACTCAACGATTCAGTAAGCGAGTCCTGGGGGGCTGTGGAAGAGGCTGCCTTGTACCATGCATGGATCCTATGTCCTTTCTACCCTGCTCATCTGCCAAGGCTCCAACTTTTTCACATTCATCAGGCTTTATGAGTATGCAGAGGGGAGCAGTAACTCCATTAAAAGCTGGTAGCTAAGGAAGATGGCAGAAGTGTGCATGTCTCTTACTCATCCTGGTAGAATGGTCATGCAGCTGCAAGTAGGGGACATATTGATTCCTGATGTGATGCTGTCATGGGGGGAGTGAATAGTTTGTAAATCAGGTTTTCCTTCTTGTGGGGAAGGGTGCTTTTAATCTGCCCCCAACAAGTTGGAATGCTGCTTAGACATTAGGACTAACCTGTTCATTGCAACCCTATGGAAATGTATCCAGAGAAGGCATTGGAGATGCTCAGAACCCTGCTGGAGAAGGCTATGAGCAATCTGATCAGGAAGACATGTTTCAGCAGGATGTTGGATTCAGAGGTTCTTTCCCAATTATGGGATCCTATACCTCTGTAACGCCCTTAAGACTGCAGCTGAACTAGAGTTAGGTGTGTTTGTGTAGTGGCTTCTGAGTTTTTCTGTCAGGAAGTCATTAGCAATTGCTGTGCACCTCCAGATTGGTTTTTCCATTCCCTTTCTTCAGACCTTACTAATGAACCCACCAAGTATTTCTCCCTTTGGGTGGCATTTGTTTTACTTTGTATTGTTGTCAGTGCTCTTAAGTTTCCACATCACCAGTTGCACACCCTTCAGAAAGGGCTCTGAGTCTGAAGAACCTTGTGTGTGGTGCTGGCATGTGTTTCTTTCTTCTAATGTTTTTGCCTTTTTTCCTCCCCAGATTTCCGTTTATCTCCAGGTGAGTGATGCTGAAATCTTGTATTAGAGTAATGATGATGGCAGTCACTTCACTGTGCTGTTCATATTTGATTTCTGGTAGATTTTACAAACCTCTGAGTAGAAAATTAGCCCTTCCTTTTTTGTTGTTAGATTCTTAAACTAATGTACTCCTTTCAGCTTATTTTTTATGCACTTACTTAAGGTTATGTTCCCAGGTACTTCAGTATAAATCTGTTGTTCTTGACTTGCAAGAGTAAAAATAGATAACTTAGACACTTATGAAAGTTAGAACTGTGAAGAATCTTTCCTTAAGATCAGAATTTAAATAAGTGTAGAAGGAGGCTCAGGTGCTGGGAGCAGAATCCGAGCATTATCATGTCTTCAAAACTTCCTGATCAGTCTATACCAAACCTCACTCCTTAGCTATAGAACCTGGTAGTCTACAACACTGAAATCCCAAAGCTCAGTTTCCATGGGATGTGGATCAGTGAGATGCTGCAGCAGCTCTTTCTTTCTTGTGGGTGCAGGACCCTAAGAACAACCAGATAGAGAGGTGGCAGAATGTGCTCCCTCAGGATGGCATTGCAGACCTGTCTTTCCAGCTGAGTGACGAGCCCCTGCTGGGAATGTACATCATCAACGTCACCAGCGCCAGAGCCTATGGCAGCTTCTCCGTTAAGGAGCATGGTATGAGCACGTGGGGCTTTGTCTGAGCTGCAGAGAGGACCTTGCACTCCTGGTCCAGGAAGCAGGGTGTTTATTCCTTGATAGCCATCCTGGGAGCAAATGGGAAAAGTAGTAGCATCTGTCATAGAAAAGAGTCTGAGCTGTGGCTTTGGAGAAGAGACCATTTTGGGACCTTGGCTCAGTGTGTGGGAGGAGTGTTGTGCATGGCCCCAGACCTTTGACACAGCTGATTCCTATGGATCTTGGAGTCAAATAAAACAAGGCAATTTAGGATGGACTTTTCCAGAGAATATGAAGTCCAGTGCCCTCTCACTTCAATTTTATTCCCTAATCAACTGTGTTGGGAGGCCAGTCTTCTAAAAATACCTGTCCAAAGGGCAGGGACATGGGCATGTTTGGTTTTAGTTTGGGAAGGAGCAAATAATCCAGGGCCTGCTCACAAATCTGTTAAAGATACATGGAAAATTTTCCCTTTCCCCTTCTCACCACATTCCTTCTCTATTTCCTGTGCCTTATTCCACCATAGTCTTCCTTCATGTTAATTCTCTGTGAAGGCTGTCCCTGCCCTGTGTTTCCTGCAGTTCTCTGTTTTTCTCTTCCAGTACTGCCAAAATTTGAAGTGATCTTTGAGGCACCAAACCAGATTTATGCACTAGATACAATCTTCCCGCTCCGGGTGTGTGGCAGGTGAGGATTCTGACTGGAGGGATGGCCCTGTGTTAATTTCTGGCCTGAAGTGCACAAGCTGGCTGGGTAACCACGAGAAGCTTAGGGCAAGTTTGCTACACTTCAGTTACAGGAAGGCAGAATCTTCCATGGCAGCTGTCTGCACCCTGGGGCAACACAAAACATTCCTATATCTATCATTCTGATACTCTACTCGTTTCTAAAAACACTCCACAAACCTCCACACACAAAACCTGGGGGAACAGCCTGCCCTTTGACAAGCACCCATTTGTGGGACAGGACATGGCAGATACTTGATGTTCATCTCCCTGAAGAACAAACTCACAGGAAATGAAGGGAAGTTTTCCTGATTATGCTCAAATGGGAACTAGAGGGAGGCAAAGAGGAATTGGCTCAGGTATAGTCCAAGGACAACGCTAGAGGTAGCCCCATGTAAAGGTGATTTCTTAATAAAAGGTACTTTTGTAATCACCTATGTTTCTGCTAATAAGATGATGAATGCCTCCAGCACATCCTGGGTTTATTGCAGTTGATGCTGATGTATAGTGCAGTCAGTACTTACAACACTCTTGTTACCCAAAATAATTTATTTTGGTGCTAATTATATCAGATCTCCCATCATTTCCCATTACTGCAGAGCCCTGGCTTAACCCTGCTTACTGGGTCAGGACTCCTGGGCCTGCTGTGCAGCTGCCTCTCTTGTGCTGTACTGTGAATATCCAGCACTGAGTGGTTGCTGGGGCTATGCAAAGCAAGCTGTGTGTTCTCCCACTGTGTGTGACTGTCTCTGCCCTTCCCTGCTCCCCCAAACAGATACACCCGTGGGAAAAGTGTCCAGGGGATGGTTCATTTGAGCCTTTGTCAGAAGATAGCCCCGTTCCTGCCCAGTGCTTCCAAACCCGATCTCTGTCACAAATTCAGCAACCAGGTGAGGTGCTTAGGAAAAGCTGAACCGAATTCAGAGACATTTGTGCTCAGCCTCAGGGTGAGACAAGGCTGCTGGGTGCTTTAGCTGAAGTAACAGAGATGTTAACCCATTGATTTGGCTGCTTGGCCACTGCTACTGGTGCTGCCTCTCCGTAGATGTGCCTGATGATTGTGACTGGGCCTCTCATCCTGTGCCTGCTCCACATCCTGGGCTGTGATGCCAAAAGGCAAAGCTCCCTGAGAGCAGGGGTTTTGCACCACTATTCCTGTGCTACTTCTATAACTTCTAACCCAAGTGCTTTGCTCAGACGTTGTTTCTTCCCTCTGTACTTTCAGACAGATGAGGCAGGTTGCTTCTTCACAAATGTGAGCCTGTCCTCCTTCAGCCGAGACTTTCGGTACTATCGGGACAGCATAATTGCAAAGGCCTCGCTGGTGGAGGATGCCACAGGTAACTCTGGAATTTCTGGTGCCTGGGAAGAGGTGTGTGAAGATGTGCTAATCTTGCCAAAAGCACTGGAGACTTTCATGCTAGCAAGGGACCTGAGCCTTCTGAGCCCATTTGGCCTGCTATCTAACCTCACAGAGACAGAGACAGAAGCTTCTGATGGCATGACACACTCAAGTGCTTGTGGTGTCAGATGATGAAGCTCTCTAAAAGCCAAAAGTTAAGTGGGAGAAAGACCAGGTACCCAGAGTCTTGGGCAGGTCACCATTGTGATGTGAAATGTGTGTGCAGCTGAACATGTCCATCAGTATTACCAGGGGGTCACTCTGCAGGGAAATTGCTGAAGACTGCTTGGTTTTTTTGCTCCCTCTCTCATGTTTCTGTCTTGTTGCTTTCGTTCAGAGATACAGGTCAATGCTTCCCACAAATTACTCATCTCCAGGATTGGTGGGATGGCCTTGTTTGATGATGTGAATTCTTACTACCACCCTGGACAGACGTACAGAGGAAAGGTAATTCCCAGTTTCAGTCCTTTGAAGGGGAGAGCGTGAGCAGTACTTTCACAGTGATTGCTACCTACTGTCTTTTCTGACCTCATCTCTAGCCAGGGGCTTGGGAGGGCACAAAACTCTTGAATTGCACAATGTGGGAATAACACCCTAGACTGCCATTTATAACCATGAGGGGGAGCAGCTATAGGCATTAATAGGTGGGGTGCAAACCCAAACATTTGGAATTTCAGCAGCCAGGAAGCCTTCTGCTGTGGAGTGGACCACATGACCCAATGTGACCCCTTCCAACCTTACCCATTCTGTGATTCTGTGATTCTGTGAATGAACATGGTAGTGCAAGTGGTAATATGACAGGACCAGTAGCAGTGCTGATAAAATTATTAGTACCTAAAAGAGTGATCTTGCTGTCCTGGGAAACACTGCTCCTGACTTGGGGAAGCCAGAAATTCTGTCTGCCGATTGGACTCTTCTGTACTTCTCTTGATCCTCATGATATTCTCAGATTAAAGTAATTGATTACCAAGGCAAGGCACTGAAGAACAAAGAAGTCCTCCTCTTAGTAAACTGTGGTGAGCAGCAATTGAAGCAGAAGTACATCACTGGGGACTCTGGGACAGCTTCATTTAGCCTGGACACATCTGCCTGGAATAAAACCTTGGCCTCCCTGGAGGTAAGTGAGGAAGGGTGTATCTTGTGGCAGGGGTATTACGTGCATGTCAGAGCTATTTACTGCCCCGCAGCCATCTTCCTTGTTCCTTCCTGAGGGACAGTAACTCAAACCTAAACACCTCAGCATGTTCTGGATCTTGGCTCCCTCTGAGAGCTCATTCTCCAGGTCCCAGTTGCTTTCTTCGTGAGCTCTCCACACAGAGACCGGTCCTTTGGTGTTGTTCACATCATCATACCCAGGTGATTTGCAGCTGACTTACTTAACTAGAGAAATTAACTGGCTTGTTTTTTTTGTCTCACCAGGCAAGTGTCCTGCATCAGGATTCAGATAGAGAGCCCGGGGCAGTTGATTTAAGTTACCAGCGAGCCTCTTATTTCATACGTCCGTTCTACAGCACCAGCAGGAGCTTCCTCTCTATCGTCCGTGTGTCGGAAACAATGCCCTGTGGCATAAAGCAGTCTGTCCAGGTGGACTTCAGAATTTATGAGGAAGACCTGGAACATGGGCCCAAGCGTGTCATCTTTTCCTACTTTGTGAGTTTCTGGGGAAGCTCTAGTGGGTGACAGCTGAAGGCCCAAATCAGCATCTCTTAGAGGTTCAAGCCCGATATTTAATAGATTTGGCTCAGGCCAGGATGGGGAGTTCATCCAGTCACCATGGTGCTGGATCCCAGTTTCAATTCTGGGACTGCAGTAATAGCAAGGAAGGCAGAGCCTTTCTTTTAAGCTCTGCACAGGTGCAGGGCAGGTATTGGTACTCTCCTCCCCCACATCACTTCATCCCTGAGCTCTCCTCACTAGCTGAGAGCAAATAAAGCCAATATCCCTCTCCCCACCTTCATTTAATCTCCCCATTTAATTTCAGGGTTACTTTGATCATCATAGTGATCTCAAAGGCTGTGTGACAATGTGACTATCCCTTTCTCTGTTCTTCCCTAGGTCACAGGGAACAGAGGGATAGTCCACGCAGGTCAGCAGACTGTTTGGGCTGGGCCACCACACAGTAAGTGCACTCCCCAGTTCCATGTCTAGCAAGCACACAGTGGTCTGTGGCATCCACTCTTACTTGGATAAGTGGTGTAAGCCTCCCTGCAGTGTAGGGATGGCTCACCACTTGTGTGCTGCCTCAGAGCACTGTGCCTTTCCAGATTTCATGTTCCCTTTGCCCTCCTGCTCTATACCAAGAGAGGAATACTCAGCATTTCCTAGCCCATAGACTCATCCTCTGTTGTCTTCAAAGTCTCCTTTTGCTTCTACTCCTGCAAGAAGCATGAAACTGTAGCCTCACCTTCCATGCAACTGTGTTTTCAAATAATTGGGGTCATTAGGATGCCATAGTTTATAATTTTGATGTCTGTTCACCCACTGTTGCCTAATTCTCCAGCTCTTGTTTTTTAAAACCTGAATGATAAGCGTTCTGGCACAAGGCCACCTCTTTGTTGGTGATGGGATGGGAGATGTTGGGTGAGAGGAACCTTTGAAAGATACGTGACACTCTCACTCTTTGTGGAGCCAAGCTTGAACACCAAAGTACTGTTTTGTGTCCTCAAGGCAATAAACAGAAAATTCTTTTGCCGGTCTTGGATCCAGATCCAGAGGTGTGCTGATTGTTTGAGTAGTCTCCAGAAATCTCTTTGGTCTTGAAAGACTTGAGTAAAGGAGAAAAGGATTTAAACAGGCACATGCAGAATGGCAAAGCCAATCAGACTCTATTTTCACTACCAAATCGACTCCCTCTTATTCCCTCTCTTCTCCATCTAGTGCTGGAGGGCTTCTTCTCCATCCCTCTCACGTTCAGCTTGACCTATGCCCCAGCTCCAAGACTTGTTGTTTATGTTATCTTCCCCAATGGAAAAATCATTGCTGATTCTGCCATCTTCAGCGTCTCTGCGTGTTTCAGAAACAAGGTAGGGCCTGTGTCTGAGGCTGTGCCTGAATGTGTGAGCATGGACGTGTCTGCTGCAATGCAAGGAGAGCTCTGTAGCTGTGGGCAGCTGATACTGTGTGAGATGCTGTCACATGAGCTGCAGTTTGTGATTGGTGAGCTGGGCTGTGATGTTTGGAGCAAGTGTGTGCTCAGCAGTGCGGGGGCTGCTGCAATGTTTGGGAAAGGCAGAGAATTGCTGTCTGTCTCCATAGGCAACTGCAGCCTGGTAGGATCAGAGATAATCCAGCCCAGCACAGGTCATTTGCATGGTTCCCAGGAGAGCTCAAGGCTGCTCTGCTGCTGCAGCAGACACTTAGAATTGTCAATATGTGGTGTTGGGATGAGATCTGGAAGTGGATGACGGAAAAAGTGGATTTTACTTGCCATGCAGAAAGGGCTGAGTGCATCTGGTCATTGTGGCATCCCTGGGAATCTGCTTTCTTGGCTGTGTCTTGTACTCCAAAGTTGAACTTCAGAGAGGGCATTACCCCTGTTCCACATCTCCACAGCTGTTTGTCTGCCACAGACAGTCAGATTCAAGCAAGAACAGGAAGAATTTCAGGAAACTGAGGCCAATTCCACAAAGAGCCTAGAGATAAGAACCAGGCTTATATTTGATCTGGGGCTCCAGAAGAAGGGGCTTTGTAAGCAGTGTGACATGTGTGACCATGGCTGGCCTGTTTGCTGGTAAAGAAGAGAGAACCGTGCTCTGACATGGGAATGTCTCCAAGTGCACACTGGTGGCTCCCCCTCTGCCATCTTTCCTGTTAGAACCTCAGTGTGTTTTTAAAATACCTTCTCAAGTTCATTGGGAGGTTCCTTGGGTCTCTGTCCAAGGCAGGTCTTTGGAAACTCTCTTCAAGTAGGTCCCTTCCCTGCTTGGGAAGTGGTAGGTGGGCCACCCTCAGAAATGTCACTCAGCCATTGCCTGCATTCTCCCCATCCAGGTGGAGCTGGGCTTCTCAACGCCAGAGACTCTTCCTGGCTCACAGGTTGGCCTCCGCCTGCAGGCAGCTCCTGGGTCCACGTGTGCTGTCTGGGCTGCAGACCCAAGTGCCTTTTGGATGAAGCCAGGAAAAGAACTGAGCAGGCACTCGGTGAGTGAGCCCGCTCTGAATTCTTCCCTTCACTACTGAAAATGAGACGGGAAGGAGGGCACTGCACCTGTGCAGAGCTTATCTCCAGGAAACTCAGAGCACGGCCAGCCTGGAGGGATCAGCAGCACTCCCAGTGTGGATGGGTAGGGATTAGGGACTGAGGAAGAGGTTGAGCATCACTCAGTGGTAAAACAGCTTATAGTGCTGGCACTATCAGAGGAGAGCCCGGGAAGAGTGACAGCGATCCTGGGCTTTCTGGCACACGTTCATACACAGTAGCCAGAAGCAACTCAAACAGCCCTTGGATGTGTGAGAGGAAGGGAATGCCAGGTTTAATTTGCACTGATTTTTTTTTTCCTTTTCTTGCTTTCCCAGATCTATGGGCTGTTCCCATCTGTTTATAACTCCAGGTATCCTCGCCAAGTGTCTGAAGATGATCGTTCATGCGGGTTCCCAAATTCTGATGAGCCTGATGTGTTTACGGCATTCCAGGTAAAAATGGTTGATTGGATGGGTTGAGATAATCCCTGAGAAAAGGGTGGCCCCTGACTTTACCAATGTCCAAGGGATGCCACTGCAGACAGGACAGGGAACAGGTGCAGTTTAGGCTCTTGTAACTCACTTATTATTAGAATAAATGACTTGAAATGTATAAGGAAAAATCATTGTGTGGTTGCCACACTTGGGTTGTATGACTCAGGATACCAAGGATTATTCATTACTTTAATTGGATTTCACACAATTTGTTTAATCTTCATAGCATGAGCAATTGCACCCTGCAGGCTGAGAAGGCATAGTACCCAAAAGACCGTGTGTTTGAAAAGGAATATATTTGGCTGACTCAGGCCAGATGAATTACCCTGGAAGACCTTGTTTGCCCATTGCTGGGTATCTGAATTATTCCCTCTTAAAATTAAGCCAGAGAATACAGAGGGCAGCCAAGCCCCCACTGCTTGAGGGGCCAGGAAGGCACAAGGGCAGAGGGCAGAGAGGGGAGGACAATCTTCTGATAATCAATTTTTTCCTACAGGAAATGGGGTTGAAAATTATGTCCAACACCAATATCAAGAAACCCAGACTGTGTCCAACCACTCCACTGTCAACTATGCTGCGGGAAACAGGAACATTTATTTCCAGGCCCATGTTGACGTTTGCCCAGCCTCATAAAGTGTATAACAGTAAGCATTTGCCAGCTGTTTTGTCTTACATGGGAGGCTTAGTTTTTCATGTGAAAGCAGTTCTGGGTTTGAGCCAAGAGGCAGTGCTTGCTGTAAGCGCAAATGGAGGAGAAAGAGAGTTTCCTGTCCCTAAACCTGTTGGGGTGATGTGAGGGCTGTTAGTGGGATGTCTGGATCTCAGGTTTTATCTTTGAAGTGAGGGAAAGGTTGCCTGTCCCATGGTGCCTCCACATCCAAGTAAAGCCCAAAGCACCTCTGACATTTGAAATGAGGCAAGAGATTTTAAAATTTGGGACAGCACCCTTTGTTCTGTTGCCATGCTTCCCAAGAGCTGACTGAATTTGCTGCAGCCTGAGCTGTGCTGGAGCTCCTCTGCTCTTAACCAGGACCTGAGGACTCCATGGTGACTAGGTCTTTGTTGTTTCCAACAGAGCATCTGACATCAACCTTTCAGCCCACTATGTTTCCACCTTTTTCTTCAGCTGAAGAGAAAGTACACAAGCATTTCCCCCAAACCTGGCTATGGGATTTGTATTCTGTGGGGTGAGTAAACTGAGCAGTGGGGGTTTAGTCTGGGTCATTTTGTGTGGCTGGGAGTGGCAGCAGAGGCAACTGAGTTTAGATCATAGGCATCTGTGCAAGAAACTGAAGGACATACATCATGGACTCCCACCTGTTAGGCTGTTCATTACTGAAGCTGATGCATGCTTTAAATGCATTTGCCTCTACTAGAAGTGTTGGCCATCCATGAGAGGTGGCTGGCATAGAAAGATAGGAAAGCTGGTGAGGTGCAGCAAAACAGCTTGGTTTACTCCCTACACTCTGCTTTTGGTAGCCCTGTGGGCTTGCATTTCCCAAAATGTGCTCACAGATGTATCCTGGTATCCAGGGGAAGCTGATGTCCACAGAAGTGCTTCAAAGGACTGAAAATTGTGTCCTGTGAGAAAGGCTCAGTGTGTACACAGGTTCTGCTGAGAGACATTTTGGAGATTTTTCTTCTGAGACTTCAAGATTTTCTTGTCTTTTCCCCTAAGACTGAAATGCTCAGGCCAAATCCTCCCACATTTGTCCTCTCCCACCTCCACTGTCCTTACAAATACATCCACCTCTTCATCCCCAGCAGCAGGTATTTCCTTTGTGACTTGTTCACCAGCCAGATCTGAGCCACCAAAAGGTTTCTGTGTTGTGTATATTGCCTTCCTGTACAGGCATGGCAAAATAAGCCAAATAATACCAGTATCTTTAGCTATGGCTGCTTTTTATGTTGGGTGTGGTGGCAGCTGCAGAACAGTCTGCTCCACTCAAGAGTTCTGATATGTGTACAAGACAAGTCTCTGCCCTGCCCTCATGTCGGGCTTTAAGCTGTCAGTGTCTCACAGGATAGTGAATAACTGGATCTAGCTCATCTGTTAAGTCCTACTGCTGCTAGTCTTGTTGCTCTTCTGGTTTCTGGTCCTCCATCTCTAGGCCAAGAGGAATAAAACTGCTGACATCTGTAAGCCATTTTTAGATGCACAAAGGGCAAGTGCTGTCTGCGATTGATGGCTTCTTGCAGCCATGTGACCTATTGACCCAAGTGATCTGTTGATATGAGCACCTGAGGCAGGGGTCCCCATCCCACAAGGACTTACTGGCAACCCTAAAGGGCTGTAAGTTCAGTAGGGGTTAGACTGAGGAGAGGGGAAGGGGTGCTCTGCAGAGAAGGACACAGAGCAGGTCACCCGGTGTGGTACAGCATTGTTCAGTTAAATGCTTCTGTCGCTGTCTACTTCTCCCCAGTCCCAGCGGGAATGAGAGTGTCACTGTCACTGTGCCTGACGCCATCACAGAATGGAAAGCAGGAATGTTCTGCACAGGACATAATGGCTTTGGATTTGCTCCAGCCTCCCGGCTGATTGTTTCCAAGCCCTTTCATGTGGAGCTCCCATTGCCATCTTCTGTGGTTCAGGGTGAGACCTTCAACTTGAAGGCCACAGTCTTCAACAACGTGCAGCAATGCATGAAGGTAGGCGAGCCCTGATAGCCTCTGCAAGAAGAGCGGGATATGGCTGACCCCTGTGGCCTGTGATCATAGAATTATAGGGGAAGGGGCCTTGAAGATCATCCAGTTCCAAATCCCCTTTGAGAAGTCATGGCAATCCAGTGACATTCCCACTGAGTGGAAAAGGGAAAATGTAACCCCCATTTTTAAAAAGGGAAATAAGGAAGCACCCTTGACAGGCTGGAGAGCTGGGCCTGTGCAAACCCCATGAAGTTGAGCAAGGCCAAGTGCAAGGTCCTGTACCTGGGCTGGGGCAATCCCAACCACAAACACAGACACACTTGTTGCCCTTGATAACCCTGGCCAGGTTGCCAGGGCTTTAGCTTTGCCAGCCTGATCCCTAACTGCTCAGACAATCTGTGTGTATTCCCCTCAGGCTGTGCCCCTGCTTCCACCCTCTGTAGGCTTCCTTTTTATGTTGTTGACATTTATTTATTGCCACCCGCCATCCCTGCTGCCCCTTCAGATCCAAGTGACCCTGGAGGAGTTTACACACTTCCAGCTGAAGCCATGCAAAGGCTGTGTCTACAGCAGCTGCTTATGTGCCAGGGAAGCCAAGACCTTCCAGTGGAATATCACAGCTGAGCAACTGGGTGAGAAGCACAGGGAGGTGGGGTGGTGGAACTGCGAAGGAGTGGGGCCAAGGTGGGAATGTTTTGTAAGAGCTGACACTGAGTGAGGAGCTGTTTGCTGTGTTACCCAGAGAGTACTTATTTGCACTGATCCTTTGGTCATGGTTACTCACAAGCCTGTGCTAGGAGGTACAGGAATATGTAAGGCTGTGATCCAATTTTTTCTTGTCAGCAGATGATGTCTATTGTATTAATGGGAATTGTTTCCTCAGAGGGTGTCTTATGCACCTAAATGTGTGTTATGTTCAGGGCTCATGAACATCACCCTCAGCACAGAGGCTGTGGCCACCAAAGAGCTCTGTGGTGAAGAGATACCATTCGTCCCGAAACAAGGACAGAAAGACACAATCATCAAACTCATTCAAGTCCGGGTCAGTCAAGCTGTTTTGTTACTTAAGCCTCAAAGTAGGCTTTGTGCAATTCCCAAATTTTGTGCATGTTAATTTTGCAAGTTATCCCTTGGTATTCAAAATGTGTAATCATCATCTCAGGGCTTGAGCTCGGCCTGAGCTGGGCCAGACGATGAGAGCTGATGGATGTAAGAGGTAGAGGGGTGTCCTCCACTTCATATGATGGAAAACTTTAAACACTCTTTTATGTCCTTGCCTCCTGAGTTCTCTGATGAATCTTACAGTGTCATTTTCACAGGCATTCAGAAGTTAGGATATTCTGAAAATGCATGCTGGTTTCTGATCTGAAGTGAAAATTTGCATTTTTTGTGGGATAATGATTGATAGTCCAGTTGCCTGTTCACACTGAACCAGGATTCTGAACATACCTTCTTCTAATCCACTTGTAATCCCATTTCTCTCCTGGGTGCTCATTAAAATGCTACTTTTATGTGCTCCAACAGCCAGAGGGAGTGTTGGTAGAAAAGGCTCACAGCTCCATCCTGTGTCCCGAAAAAGGTAGATGGATTGTTTTCTTCTTTCACCCTGTTCACCACCCTCTTCCTGCCCAACCACCCTATGGGTATTTCCACTTGTCGGACTATTTTCTCTGTCCACATGATGAAGCTACAGAACCATACTCCAGTTGTGGTGCCAACTTGGGCTTTTCCCTAGGCAAGGATCAGGGGAGGTCTGGTCTTTTACCATCAACATCCCTGGCACTAATGTGACAGCTTGACGCCTTTTACACCTGTGGAAATAAAACCACACTACTGAACATGGTGAAGCTGGAGTACAGGGCTTAAGATTGCTGTTCCTGTCTTGAATCATGTGTGATGGGGCCATCAGCTGATTTTGAGAGCATGAGGTGCATTGAGAACACAAGCCTGCAACTGAAATCTAAAATGAGATGGAGTAACTTCTGTAGAGAAGAACAGGGGGCTTTGACCTCTGAAAGTTTCCAGAAGAAAATCCTCTTTATAAAGAAGTGTGTTAGGGCAGCACAGTCACCATGAGGTGGATGGAGGAAACTAAGGGAGGAATGGGACATGTATTTTGAAGTGATTTACAGCCTCTGTGACAGGAAAATGGGAAGTTATCACAGAACAACCTTGAACAGTTTCTGGGGATTTTGAAGGCTGTTTTAATCAGAATCTCTTTCTTTTTGTCCTTCCTACACCTTTATCCAACCGGTGTCAGGGAATCCAGCACAGGAGTCTGTGTCCCTGGTGTTGCCTGTAAATGTGGTTGAAGGTTCAGTTAGAGCCACCATCTCGGTCACCGGTAAGAAATTAAGCTATGGTAGTACCTTTGCAAATCCTGTATCTCTGAGTTTAGCCCTAGGAAAGCCCAAACCCAAACTCCCCCACACCCCCTCTGAGATTTCCAAGGCTCCACTGCTATGTTCTTCCCACAGTGTGGTTGTGTTTCCTGATTACTGACAATCTAAAACGCTGCTGTGCTGGGGCCTACCTTGCTTGGTGCACTGCTGGGAACTGGTCACAGGTAGAAGGAGGTGAATCCTACTGCCTGAGGTGGTCAGGGTACATATGTTTTGTCTCAGGGGACCTCATGGGGACAGCACTGCAGAACCTGGACCACCTGGTGCAGATGCCCCACGGCTGTGGGGAGCAGAACATGGTGCTGTTTGCCCCTGTTGTCTATGTGCTGCAGTACCTGGAGAAGACGAGGCAGCTGAGCCCTGAGATCAAGGACAGGGCTACAGGATTCCTGCGCAGTGGTGAGTACCACAGACCCACCTTGCCCCTCTGCCTTCCTCTGTGTCCAACAGTCCCAGGTGCCTACTCCTCTTCCACCTGGAGCCTTCAACCACCCCAATCCTTCTCAGTGATTTCATTGCAAATACCACTGTGAGCACTCATGTCCTATCCCGCTTCCCAGGGTACCAGATACAGCTGCAGTATCAGCACCCTGATGGCTCCTACAGTGAATTCGGTATCAAGGATGAGTATGGCAATACTTGGTAAGCAGTGGGCTCTCTCCCTGCTGTCTGCCTGCTCTCTGACAGCCAGAAGGTGGGCAGCTTTCTGCTTCTGGCATTAAATCCTTGCTGTCCTATTGGATCCAAAGTGTGGACTAGGGCACCCCATGGGTAGGCAACTGTCCTTGGGATGAACTGACCTTGGACCAGCACATTAGAAACACCACAATAGGTAAAGAGAGACTCACCAGGTTCAAACTCCCGCTTTTTTTCTTTTTCCTCAACTTCTGCTTAGATTCTTTCCACTTGTTCTTCCTGGTCTTTCATGCACTCCATCTCTCTTTGATTCTCTCTTCCTTCTTTTATGCCTTTTTTTCCTGTTCTTAATCAGGCTGACTGCATTTGTGGTTAAATGCTTTGTCCAAGCAAAGCCATACATTTACCTGGACAACCGGATTATCCAAGCTGCTCTCACCTGGCTGGAATTCCACCAGCTTCCCAGTGGTTGCTTCAAAAATGTGGGCCAACTTTTCCACACATTCATGAAGGTAGGAGCCAGTGCACCTTGGAGGACAACACAAAGCAGTTCTTTTCAAATGTGCTGGTAATTGTTGAAATTCACTTTCCTGTGTTGTTGTGCTTTCTAGTGAGGGAGTAAGCCTGGGATAGCTGAGGCCTCTCCTAAAAAGCTTCAGTATTTGCCTATTTAACTTTCCCAGCTTTTTGGATGTCTATGCTTTTTTTAGGGAGGTGTAGATGGGGAAGTCCCCTTGGCTGCCTACATCACTGCTGCATACTTGGAGGCAGGAGAAACATCAGAGGTAAATACTAGGATTCTTTGCCATGCTCTTGCCTTAAGATCTGAATCCTAAAGAGCTCAGTGGTAACACTGGGGAAGGCAACAGAGCACCTTGGAGGGACTTGTGGGCAAAATAATAGAGTGGGTGAGGAAGATTATACAACTTCTCAGGAGAAATGCTCTCTTGAGGAGGACATTGCTGCCAGGGAGAAGGTGAGGTTAAACTGCTGGGAACCTGCTGCCACCACCCTCAGGGGGATCCACCGCAACAGCAACCATTGGACTTCATGGCTCAATACTGTGTTGGCCATTTCCCAGGAATTAGCTGTCCATTCCTGCTCACCCCACTTCCCATCCCCTTGCCAGTCCCACACAGCTGAAGGCTGATTGTGAGGTGGGTGGAGCTTCTCCCAAGCAAATCGTAGGTAAATAAACATAATGTAACTCTTAAGAGAGTTTAGCTTCACAAAAAAGCTGAAGTCTGGGAAAGGAGTGCTATAGGGCAGCTGGAACTGCATGCTTGGGTAATAACAAGAGGGAGCCCTTACAAGTGCTAAGGATTGTAGCTAGTTACTAGACTGTGGTACTGGCAAGTAAAACACTAATTAACTTGGTGGAGAAACAAATTGTAGACATTGAGAAGTGAAGTTCTCTGGAAATCAGAAAAGTAAGTGAAAAAGTAATGCTTTTCAGTGGAACTGAAAGCAGTGGGCTTAGGCAAAAAGGAAGACAGATGGAAATTAACCTTTCTGGCAACAGCTGTCCTTCAGGTCACCTTTTTTTTCCCCATAAATACAATTATTCACTGTGAAGGAGAAATAAACACAGTCACCTTGCTCAGCTGTGTGTACGCACTCGCAGTTGTGTGGTTTTGCTTGGACTGGGAAAGTTAGACGTGGCAGTGTTATTCCAGCAGCAAAGGTGTTCATTTCAGTGAGAGAGCACTGCTGAAGCCCAAAACCAGCTCAGGGGGGAGGTCTGTCAAGCAGCTTGCACCAAGAGCTGGAGACGCTGCTGCTGGTGCCGCATGGACACGGAGAGTGCAGCTCCTCGCACGGAGTCACCCGGGGGAAAGAGTGGGGGGCTCTCTGTGCTGGCACTGCCAGTGCACGCCTCTGTTTGTGTCGCAGTGCCTGCCTGCCTCGCAGGGGTCTGTGAGCGACCCACAGCGTGTACCTCTCTCCTGCAGAGCACAGTGGTGCGCAGGGCTCTGGGCTGCCTCGCTCCTGCCCTCCCCAAGGCTGCCAGCACTTACACCCAGGCCCTGCTGGCCTACACCTTCGCCCTGGCTAAGGACTCTCAGCGCACCCAAGAGCTCCTTGATGTGCTTGAGCGGAAGGCGATCAGAGCAGGTACGGGGACCTCAGTGCCAGGGGAACATCAGAGAAGGAACTGGTGACCTTTCTGAGCCCTTGGTTGCCTGCAGCTTGGGAGGAACACAGCCTTACCCTCTAGGTGTTTCACCAAAGAGAGTTTTTAGACATCCAGTGTATGAGCTCATGGCATGTGCTGGCAACACTGTGGGGTGGGTGCTGGTTTCCTTCAAATCTCTTGCCCTTTTCTGGTACCTGAAGTGGAGGTTGGAGTTTGGGAGACCTGGGCTTTCTTGTGCAGGACTGCAAAATGCCAGAGAGGAAAGCAAGCTGCCCATGTCTCGTTAGTCCCTGACCCTCAGGGCTGGCCAGTGGACAGCTAGCTAGTATCAGATAGTTAGTGGACCTGGCAAACAGGGCAATGCAGAATTTGGACAACTGGGAGGTAGTGCACATTCAGATTATTGGCATGTTAGTTTTTGTTTGTCACCTTGGTGTGGAATATGGAGTGCTGGGTGAAATAAATCGGTTTTCAGCTGACCCAGTGATGTGATGATCCAACCAAAAGGTGTTTACCCAATGGTCTCTGCAGATACAAGCCACTGTGTCTAGGAGGCTAGGCCACAGGATTTCTTTCCTGACATCCCTCAAGATTCCCTTTACTACCTTTCTTTCCCAGATGGGCAGATACACTGGAGTCAGACCTCATCTGAGCCTAGAATCAGCACCAGCCCTTGGTCACAGCCAGTGTCAGTGGATGTGGAGCTGACAGCCTACATCCTCCTGGCCCTGCTCTCTAAGCCAAATGTCACAGAGTCTGACCTCATCACAGCCTCTGGCATCGTGGCCTGGCTCACCAAGCAGCAGAATGCCTATGGAGGCTTTGCCTCAACACAGGTAACTCATGGCCAGGGAAGGGGATGTTTCTTGAGGAAGAACTTCTGCGAGATATGCACACGATGTATGCAAGTGTAAATGCTTTGGAGATATCAGGATGCTGATTTCAGGTGTCTTTGGATGTCAGAGCTGCACATGTAATTGTGTTTTCCTTTTCAGGACACAGTAGTGGCCTTGCAGGCATTGTCTAAGTACGCAGCGTTGACATACAGCACACAAGGGCATGCAGAAGTGAGGGTGAGGTCCCATGGAGGCTTTGGGAAGAAGTTCCAAGTCTCCGACCAGAACCGGCTGCTGGTGCAGGAGGCAGCACTGACAGAGGTCCCGGGCAAGTTCTTGGTGCAGGCCCATGGCAGCTGTTGTGTCTTTACTCGGGTAGGTTCCCATTGACTCTGCTGTGACCACCCTCTTCTCCTCATCTTGTAAAAACCAAAACTCTCTGTTGCACCTCTGTGGAAGGAAATGTGCTTTGGCTGTGCTTTAATCCCAGCCTGGTGCCAATGCAATAACCCTGTGTGTGGGAGGAAGCAGAGAAAGAACCTGTCCAAATATGAGGACAATGATGCTTCTGTGGCTCTCAAGAGTCCTGGAAGATGAAAATGTTTTGTAGTGGCCCCACTGCTGTGTGCCTGACTTGCACAGTCTCAATTGAAAGTTTGAGAAGGAGCCCATGGAAGGATTCCAATCTGAATGACCTTTATTTTGGATACTGGGATGAGTGTGCATTTGTCCATTCCAATCTTGAGGAGTAAAGTAGCCAGTGAAAAAAATTGTGATAGATTATACTGAACTAATTATCCCAGTCTTAGTCTATCTTTTTATCTCTCCCTGCAGATGGTGCTGAGGTACAACACACCCTCTCCACAAAACTCAACATCCTTCATCTTGCAAGTGAAAACTGAGCCTGTCAATTGCACCGAGAACAATACACGCTCTGTTACTGTCCATGTTGATGTCAGGTGACTTTAAAGATCTTGTCCCACTTAGGAAGGAAATTCAGGCATGGCTGGAGACCCCAGGGGTGCTTCTTGTCTGCAGTGGAGGCACCAGCAGTTTCAGCAGGAGGGCCAGATGGAGAGCCTTGGTTCCTGCTGGAGAGAGGAGTGCCATAGTCAGCTCAGACTGGGGATGCTCAGCACGGTGCACATCCTCTGCCCCTGTGAGAGGGAGCAGTGACTGTCGTGGCCCCTGGCTGGGCTGCCTGGCTCAGGGCACTGCACACAGGGCATGGTGGGGAATGGGAAGTTGGGAGAGACTCTCTTTTTAATCTTCTCCCCCAGGTACAATGGGAAGAAATCCACTTCCAACATGGTGATTCTAGAGGTGTCCCTACTGACTGGATTTGCCCTGGCTCCAGGAACCGGGATGTCTGTAAGATGTGTGGAATCAGGATGGGGGTGTGGTGTCAGTGGGATCATCCATGCCCCAGGAGAGGGGAAGGTTGCATAGGAAATTGTTACCTGTCTCTTTCTTGAGCCATCTCACCTTCCTTTCCCCTCTGCCACACAACAAACTTCAACACATACTGTTGGCTCTTTCTGTGGGTTTTGAGGGTGGTGATACTGCTGGCCCAATCTGCTCAGCATGTCCCTGTCAGCTAAGTTGCACAGGTTCCTGTCCTTGGGGTTTGCAGGAGCTGAGTGGCCCTGCAGGGAGATCAGCCTGAAGGGATAAGAGTCAAAAATACATTTGGAAGCAAGTGATGGAGGATCTGCTCACTTAAACTTAGATAAACCTTGTCAGGATATCTCACATTTACATTTCAAAAGACAAAACTAAATTGTTTCCTCTGCTCTCCTGTCCTAGCTGCAGCATGGGCACTCTGTGAGAAGAACTGAGAAAACACAAGGAGGTGTTGCCATCTACTTGGACAAGGTAATGTCTGTGCTGCTAGAGAAGCTACAGGAGTGGAGGGCACTGCCAGAGTTGTTGGGAGAATCCAGGACCAGAGGTAGCAGAGCAGGATACTCAAGATTCATCTTGAAGTCCAGTGTTTGAGTCTACAGAGTTATTATTGTCATTTAGTAGGATCAAATTCAGGTGAGGAATAAAAAGAACAGCTTATAAGTGAACTGTCATTTATTTTCTTTCCCAGCTGAGCCATATCTCTGACACCTATGTCCTGCATCTAGAGCAGGAGATTGAGGTGACCAACCTGAAGCCAGGCCATGTCAGGGTCTATGACTACTACAACCCAGGTCAGTGTGGAGCCGTGGGGTGCTAGGGCTGCCTGGATGTTTGCACTTGGCTCTGTGCAAGGATAACTTAGATCTCTCCTGTTCTGTTGCAGAGGAGCAGGCCCTGGCTGACTATAATGTCTTCTGCATCTGAGGTAGGTGCAAATCCCTTCTTCAGCCCCCTGTACAGACCCTGTACAGCAGCCTTGTGATGCTTCCCCTGCACCCCAGCCACCTCTCTCTGTCCCGCTGGAGCCCTATGTATCTCTGATTCAGCAGGTTCCCTTCATCTAGGACTGTATCTGAAACTCCCTAAGCAGAATTCATGGTACTAGTTTCAGCTTAGTATGTTTGGGAATGAAGAGTTTCTCTTTGTGGGAAGGGGCTGAGGTAAAATGAGGATACTAGATCAAACCAGAGAATCCCTTTCCTTTAGAGTCCTTACTGAGAGCCTGTGCTCCCTAGCTGTTAACATCCCAAAGTTAATAATTTGGGTCATATTATTTGCTCTCTGGGTTACTCTCTCTTCTGCTCTCATTTCTCCAGGGACTTGGACTGCATCCTTCCTGTCCACTGCTTCGGCCCACAGGGATCCCACTAGTGCAAGATGCCCTCGGACAGGGGAAGTGCTGCATTATTGCTCCTGCTGTAATGAGACATGTCACCTGGAAAGTCACATCTCAGTGCTCGGGATATTGGTGCTGGGACACATCTCAGATTGGATTTCAGGACTAACTCCAGCTTAACCTATGCTTCTCATCCTGACAGCCATTACCTGGTGAATTCTTTGGGGTGTCTGATTAATTCTGATTGTTTTAATCCAGGGATTTTCTTGCTTGTAAAAAGAATTGAAATAAAACACAAATCACAAATCTGGGTACTGTGGTGTGTTTGGACTTTGTGACAGCATTTACCTGGGAGGAATGGGCAGAAGCAAACTCTGTATCTGAACTGTGGCACTGGCATTCATTTCCTCCAGCACTGGATTCTCCTCCAGCAGCATTGGGCAGTCACCAGTATGGGGTGAGGACTCCGAGCCCTGCATGGAGACTGATTCCCCTCAGCATCATCTACTGCACACATGTAGCTGAGCCATAAGGTCTTGGCTGAGTGTGCACTTTATGTGGATGTAAATCTACCCTGCTGTGTTTCTCACAGACTGGCTCTGTTCTTCTGGCATAGAAAGCAGAAAGGGAGTGATTTTAGTTTCTGCACCTCTTGTGGAGCTGGATCTTGCACAGGACAGTTCAAACATGAGTTTTCGGGAAGGGCTGGGGTCCTGGGATCAAACCCCCTGCTGATGAGCAAGGAAAGTGAGCAGGGTCTTTGCCACATTACAAGGAGCTGGACAGGCAATTCAACAATCAAAGGATATGTGATAATTCAACACCTATCACTGCTTTTTAAAATCAGACCTCATGATTTAGGTGGTGGTGATCATGAATCTTTTAGCTTGACAGTGACATGTCTCTGTCTAATCTGGTAGATCTCCACATACCCTCCCTAGAGCTGGTTGTAAGCATGCAATGGTTAAGCACAAAGGCAGGCTTTAGAGTGGAAGGTGTAGAAGACAGGTGAAGGTTGAGGGTCAAGATTTGGTTACAGCTCTGAAAGCTCTCCATAATCTGCAACAAAGCTGAGATTTATGGTGGTTTAAAGTGAAGGATTTGGAAAGGGTGTTTAAATTCTAGCTATGAAGCTCCAGGGTAACCTTGAAAACTCAACAAGTCCTGCCCGTGAGACAAAGATAAGAGCATTTCAAGTTCTTTTGGTTAGGAGTAAACACACTGAGGGAGATCTGCCAGCAAGGCAGGCTGCTGACAGCCTCCTCTGTGCTTCATGTGCAGTTTAACAGGGGCAGAATGAAAGCATGAGCTCAGCACAGCAGTTGGGTGGTAGCAACACCTTGTACAGCGCCAGAAGGGGCAAAGCTGACATTGCAGGTGTCACTTTCTCCTCTTGGACCTTTGTTTAAACAGGTGCTTTTCCCCTTCTCTTTGTTCAATTTCCTCAGTCGTCCACAAGCAATGCAGGTCTTAACTCTGCAGAACAGAATATTTATTATTTTCTTTGAAACTTTTAAAAAATGCTCTGCAAATATTTCCACTTTCTTTGCAAATGTCTTCTCTCTCCCTTGCCTTTACCTCAGGTGAAGTCTGTCTTTGCTGATATCAAAAAGCAGAACTGAAGTCAGTTAGACCTGCAGCTGGTACTGGTACTTAGAGAGCACCATTGGCTAGAGCTTGGAGTCTCTCAGAGAGGAAGGGACTCCACCTATCACTGCCAATGCCACCATGTTCTTATAATCTGTTTTGCAGATCTTATCAAAGCACAGGTCTGAGAAAAATCCCCATAACAGAGGTTTATTGGAAAAACAGCTGTGGTGGTGGTTATACACACACAGGAATCCAACCTACCCCTTACTGACACCATGAGGGGTAGCTCATGCATGAGCCCATTCTTGCAGAAGTAGTTCACACACAACTCCTCACNGGGGTCATGGGACAATCCAGCCAGAGGTAAAACAATGGGACTTGGGCTGCAACTGGAACAGGGAGCAGGAGCAGTGTAGTGAACAGGAAACAGGTGGCTGGTTAGCAAAATAAAAGGCACCTTTGTCTGAATGATGCTGGTCCATCCACAGGGGAGCAGGAGAGCCGTGAGGCTGGAGTCCAAAAGGACTTGGATTGGCTGGGGAATATCCTGGATGGTACAACCCTATGCCTGTGGCACTATAAATGTAGGAATGAGGTGGAGGGAAGGAAACCTTGGGGCTTCTTGTCTGCTTCCTTGGAGAAACAGCAACAACAGCAGGAGTCCTGGAGACTTTGGAAGGCAAGAAGCAGCACCTTACATTCTCTCTTGAGCAGCCCTCCAGAGAAATCCACTCCTTTGGAGTTCTTCCGTGAAAATGTGGACTTCCTTCCTCCTGAGCTGTCTGGTCTACACCCTGGGGACAGTGGCACAACCGTAAGTGCCATTAAAAAATCTAATGATTGATAGTTGTGAATGCTGAGAGAGGGGCCAAGAGAGCAGGGAGAGAGTGTGGAACCCTGTGAGTCACGTCCTGGAAGGGCTGGACATGGGGTGGGATGCACAGCCTTGTTGTGAATGCAGGGCCCTCCTGAAGATAGGAACCTCTCTCATGGATCTCACTGCAGTACAAGAATTAGGTGAGCACTGGTGGTGGGAACAAGAAGACTGAGGGACTGCAGTATGAGGCAGGATGAAGGGAAAGGAGTGGGATAAAGTGAAGGGCAAATGAAAAGTGCTGCAGGGCTAGGGATGGTTGTACAGGAACCAGTCTGCTGTCAAGGCAGTTGAGGAGCCATGGCAAAGAAAAAAGGGCAAATCCTGTTCTGTCACCTGAAAGTATTCTTTTTGTATATATCTGAAATGAATTCTATGCCTTCCATCACCCCTGTGCAAGGTTCTCACTCTGATAATCTGTCCCAATCACTTGAGCAGAGCAGCACCTCTTAGCCTAGAGAGATGGCAAACTCTCCTGTTTCCTCAGGCCAGCCTTCTAGTGCCAAGAGTGGGTGAAGCGGCTCCCAGGATGTGATGATATCTTTTATCCCCACTGCAGGAGGTACTTGATCATCATTCCAGCTGTCCTGCCCTACCCCTCATCCCAGAGGGCGTGCTTGGACCTCCGTGGGGTTGAAAAGCCAATTCGTGTGGGCTTAACTCTTGTGCACCCATCTGGCAACCTCAGCCTCTACCGCAAGGTCGTCCGGAACAACTGGATCTTCGAGTGCACCAGATTTCAGGTCAGAGCCATTCTTGGCAGGGACCCCTAGCTGACAGCTCCCAGCATGCTCATTTGCTTCTCACCAAAGAAATAGGGAACGAGGAAGACAGAAGATAAGAGGGCATGGGAAGAAGTGAATGCAAAATCAGGGGGAGTGTTTAGTGGCAGCCTGGTGTCTTTGCTCCTTGTGTTTGTCTGGCCACATGGTACTCTTCCTGTGGGATATCCTGGTGGCACACTGAGGGAAGGCTACCTGGCCAGGAACCAAAGGTCTGAGGAGGATAGATAGCTTGGAAGAACCCAAATGACTGTTGTGCAGCTTATTCTCTCTCCTGAGGAGGATGCACTGTCACAGCATGTTGTTTGTGAAACTGTGATGCAGAAAGAGTCAGACCTCTCATCTCAGACAGCTTCCCTCGTGTCTGCTTCCTTCCAAGCTTTTCTTTAAGGGCTTGAAAATGTGCTGGAGGACTAGGAAAGACATGGGAGGGTGTGCACAGAAGCTCAATGCAAATCTTTCTGAAATGCCAAATTTATGATCCTTATTTTCTTAGTTTGCACTGATGAATAAGAGGGGATTTCAGTCTCTGTGACCCACACACTATAGGAAACAGATTTCTCATCACCATGGACCTTTTCTTCCCTTGAGTTAAGTCTTCTCCATCTTGCTCCATGCAGATTCTGACAGATTCTGATTCCTATGAAGGAATAAGCACAATTTCAGTGTCAGAACAGATTCCTTTTTTCTCTTGTTCAAGATCCCAACTGCTTAGCATTGTTCTCTGTGCTTCCACAGACATAACCTTCAGCCACTGAGGAGACGTCCTGTGCTGGCCTCCAGAGTAAGATGGCAAAGAGCCTGGCCTTGCAGGGCAGTCAAAGTGAGGACAGCACTGCTCTGATGCCTGCTAACCTAGTGGTTCTCCTCTTTTGTGCCCTAGGTGCCCCAACCTGGAGGCAGCCAGGAGGTGGCCACTGTGCACCTGCACATCTCCAATGGCCACTACTTCAGTGCAAATGAAGAGAAGAAAGTCCTTATCCGCAGGGCTGGAACTGGCACCTTCATTCAGGTGGATAAACCCATCTATAATCCAGGACAGACAGGTGAGCAAAGCATGGAGCGTCCTGACAGTGGCCCTGCCTCAACCCTCCCAGACTTTGTTCCACTTCTCTGTGCTGTGCTGGGTGCTTTGTGCTATGTGGCCTCCCTGGGGACAGAGAGGGAGTGCTGCCTTCTGCATTGAGGTATCCATGACCCATGCTTTAGCAGCAGGAGGGAACTGGGAGAGGAGCTCTCATATGCTCTAGGAGCAGAGCTGGCTTGGAAGAGAGAGCAGACCTGAACACGGCTTTCCAGGCCAGGGCCAGGTAGGACTGGTCTGTCTACACCACAGACAAGGAAATGTAAGGGTAACCCTGGCTGTAGCCCATAGGAAAACCCCTAAATTGTGAAGCAGCTGTGCTGCTGTCACACATTTGGGGCAAGCAGAGGTGAGAGGGGATGAGCAGAATAAGAGGGGCTGCAGGGCAGGCATGGGGCTGCTGCCACTAGAGCTGGGTGTGGAGCTATGATTCTGGGGTGAGACAAGTGTGTGGCAAGTCCGTTCCCAAATGTGCTCTGTCTGTAACGTGCTTTACTCGATCTTCTCCCTCCAGTGAAATTCAGGATTGTGACGTTGACTGAAGATTTTGTTCCCGTTAACAGCAAGGTAAAGCCTTTCTAAGTGGAGGCAAGGAAGGCTCCAGGCTTCAGATGGTTCTGCTTCCTCTGCCAGCCCCATGTCAGGGAGGCTGGGACAGTCCCAGCACCTTGGGTAGCCAATGCCCACCCTTGAGTGCACCAAAATGGAACAACAATTCCTGTTGGCTGATGGCTCTGCTGTTGCTCTCATAGGATGGCTGCTGGCTGATGGGAGCATTGGATGGTATTTGGGAAGTGTGCCAGCATTCCCAGCTAGTTGAGTTAGCTGAGCGCTCCTGCCCTTGCCAAAAAAGCAGGCAGGGCTTCTGGGGAGCAGTCTGTGGGTTGCTGGCCATGGGCATAATTATCAGACAAAGTTGTGTACAGACCTCGCTGGACTCAAAGATCCCCTCCCGCAGCTCTGGAAAGCTCAGTGATTTGTGCAATGTGTGGCACCCGAGGGTGGCAGGAGAGCCTGAAGCAAGCTGCAAAATTTTAAGAAAAATTAATTAGTGTGGGGAAAGATACACAGGAAGTGATCATACAAAAAAGAGAGAAAAAGAGTATGACCAAATTATACTGACTTGCTGCTGGCAGCAGCTCATTGTCCCCATGTCAAGGGAGGGAGAAGTTGCCAGAGGCTTGTGTATGTGGTGGCCAGGAAACTGCAAGGCTAGTGCCATTCTCCAGTAAGCAATTATATCTGCAGCCAGCAGCTATAGCTATTTCACTCCTCAGTCCTCAGGCAATTTAAGGAGAGCCAACATGAACTCATGCCATGACAATTAAATACTGAAGGGCACGCATCAGGGGAGTTGGATGAAATCCTTCTAAACTAAAATAAAGGGAGAGATCCTTCTGGCTTCTTTATTGCTAACTTAATTTCCTCTTTTTTGGGCCATTGATGAGGTCCTAGGATCAAACACTCTTCTCCCATAAGGGAAGAATATGTATATTAATATACAATTATATTAATTAGATAATAGAGTATAAACCATACATTTACTTTCTTGCCACACAATTGGTTCATGTACACATTTGACCATAAATACTTGATGTCTATGTGCAAGTATAAACAAATCAACATTGTAACTGTTAATTATGCTGTGACAAAAATTCAAAAACATCATATTTAGCCAAAGCTATTATAAAGGCTTGAGTCCACTGCAGCATTAAAGCTATAATATATAGTTTGTAAATTAGATGAATTGAATTTAATATCGATGCTCTTCACCAGCAGGTTAACCTGCACTCTTTTTTTCCTTATTTCAATGAGAACAGGGTTGCCTCTGATAACTTGTATGAAAGCTTAGAAAGATGAATACTGTTAATTACACATCAATTGCATGTTTACAGTCTAGTTACTCTCCCAAGCCTTGCTCCTGTCTCCTTATGCTTTGTGCTCCCAAATTAGGGGTTCTCCACCAGTACTGCCTCCTGGATGGTAGGTGCAGTAATATAAGGACAAACAGAGAACTAATGGGCCCAGAAGGGCTGAAGTGTGTCCTCCCTTGTCCCTCTCTGTCACTGTCAGCTAGAGTCAGCATTAATTCATAACTCCCAGCCTTACCTCATACACCAGGGATTTAAAAAGAAGATATGGGGAGTATTCTTCCTATAGGTGATGGAGTTTTGCTAATTATTGGGATATGTGTTACAAAGCTGAGGCCATTTAATGTTTGTGAACTTGGGATGATGGTATTTGAGAGTCTTCCTACTCTTCCCCATTTTATTATAGCAAATTCTAGCTTTCATGGTTGTAGAATACCTATCAAAGTGTGTCTTAAAAATTCAGGGATCAAAAAGCAAATCTAAATAACATAGATTTCTATGTTACTCATTTCCCTTACTATCTCGAAGCAATTGTCCTGCTTTCAGTAGGATCAAGCTTCTTGTACCATAATGTTTGTCACAGTACAGGGGCTGGGTGGGTAAGAGAAGTTTACCTGCAGGTTGCTATGTCATGCCAATTTCTGACAATGCCATTTGTTTCCTTTGCAGTACTCCATGGTGGAAATCCAGGTGGGTGTTCCAGACTTCTCAGATCTTATGAGGAAAGGTATTTCAGTATGGATAGTACCTAGGATGCTGCCTTACTGGTTCAAGTTACTTTTCTTAGGCTCTATGCATGCACATTCTCTGTCTAAATGCTTCTTGTTAACAAGCCTTGGTGATCCAAATGGTTTAAACTTAATCCATTTCTACATTCAGGAATGCAAGCCAGGCTTTAGCTAATTCTTACAGTTCCTCTTTACTGGAGACTGGAGAGTCTAAATGTCAGGACCTTCCATACCTTCTTTTTCCATGGCTGTACAGAGCAGAGTAAACCTGGGTGGGTTGGGTTCGCCTCTGTTGGTGCTCCAGCATCACCATCTGGGCTAAAACCAGCAGGAACCTGTGAAAGCCTCTGAAATCTCTGAAATGCCTTTGAATCTGGTGGGCTCTGAGTAGAGAATAGCAGGCATTGCTGATGACTGCCTCTTCTTTCCTTCCCTTGCACTGCAGGACCCAAACCAAAACCGCATTGGCCAGTGGCTGGATGTGAGACCAAAACAGGGCATTGCAGACCTCTCTTTCCAGTTAGCTGATGAACTTTCCCTGGGGACTTACACCATCAGTGCCCAGTCCTCTAAGTCCAGTTCAGTCCAGTCCAGTACCTTTAAGGTTGAGGAACGTGGTAAGGAGAATGAAGAAAGGAATGGAAGAAGTTGTTTGTTTGTTGCTTGCCTGTCTGTATAACAGTGTAAGGTCAAATATTGTAAAATAGGATTTACTGCCTGAGAGCTATGACTGAACACAAACCTATGGGCAATATCAGAAATCAACACAAGGGAGGTTATGCTGGAGATTCCTGGAGAGCGTGTCTTCTGGCACAGAGTTAGAATACTCCAAAGACCTCTGCAAGCCTGCTGGGGGAAAAAAAGGGGAAATCTTTCTTTGGTTTCCCTGTTTTTAATTAATGCTTGCTTATACCTCATTAATGTGTAACCTTCATGGGAACACATTCTTCCCTTCTGTGTTCCTGTGTCCAGGTGGCCTTTTGCCCTTGATGGAATAACTCTGAGGTTTTTGTTCCAGTGTTGCAGAAGTTTGATGTTTTCTTCGAGGGACCGGCTCAGATTTATGCTTCAGATAAAACCTTCCCACTGCGAGTGTGTGGCAGGTAAGGAGAATGTTCAGGGGAAAGATCTCATCAAAACTGTGTCTCTCCTTCCATATGTCTCTTATGTTTTCATTCCATCAAAGAGAGATTGCTCAAGGAGGGTCAAACAGGGCCGCTCCTTTAGAAAAATCCCAAATAGTTCAAGAGTCAAACTGAGAGGTTCTTCCTTGGGGAAGAGGTATATGAGCCACATAGGAGAGAGAACATCCAGCTATAGGGAGACTCATCCCAGGCAAGAGATAGCCTCCTTTGGAAGCTGTGTCTATCCAGCATTGAAAGATCTTAGTGGGGAAAAACATCAGATATGGGACAGATCTACTGAGGTAAAGGAGCAGGAGCTGGCATTTCTTTAGGAGTTTATGCCTTTCCTTCTCACATGCTACTGAACTTACTGCCTTCTTAGAAGAAGTAGATAGATTTCTCTACTTACGTGGTTATCAACAAAAAAAAAATGGGTAGATGAGGGTGGGAAGGAGGACAAGACCTCTGACAGTATAAACACAATGAAGGAATGACAATGAGCTCAAAAATACTCAAAAGCACGTGAGCTCATTTGTATTTGGGGCTGAATTCTCTGGAGACTTTTGGTGTCTCTTTTGCCACCAACTGGCCTGACATAATTTCTCATTAATTGGGACAGTTACAATTACATCATATGAGGTTGTAGTAGTAAATAGTACACCATTCTGCATCACCAGGATGGATCATAGATGTCATCTTTTTACTGATATCATCAGGAGCATTGCTCCAAAGGGCAAGCCAGAGAGGAGTCAAAGCAGGGAAAGGCAGCAAAGTAGGCAGAGGAAATACCTAAAGATCAGCAGATAGGTCTGATGATGGAAACAAGAGCCCTGATCATGAGATAAGCTCATAGTGAGGCAGGTCTGAGGTCACTCTGTGGCTCTATTGCTGCAATTTGCTGTTGCTGTCTGCAGGGACACACATTTGTGCTGCTTTCCCCCTGAACTAATATCTTCACTGAGCGGATAAATCATGTCCACTCTCTGTGTCTGCCCACAATTTTAGGACATCGAGTGCCCAGAAGTGGGAGAGCTCCAGAGGGTGTGGGTCTCTTCCTGCCCAGGGCTTTATTTCTACCTCTGTTGGGTGTCAGACCACGCTACTGCACTCCCAATGTACTCAAAGTGCTGTATTTTAATTTGTGCCTGCCTGCTTGCTTTCATCATGAAAGACACCTGTGTGGAGCAATGTGCTGGACAAAGCACACAGTGCTTCTGCCCAGAGGCTCCCCTGGTGTTCTCCCTGCAGGTACAGATATGGGAAAGCTGTGCGAGGAACCGTGCACGTCACTGTGTGCCAGAAAGCAAGGAGGTGGCCCCAGAATGCCAGCAAGGACATCTGTAGGGAATATAGTGGTCCTGTGAGTAAAATCCTGGAAGGTATATGGGCAATAAAGAAGCACCACACAGAGTGAAGTGTCAAGGGCTGAGTGAACAGAATGAACTGCTCAGAGCCCCATCTGATCTGACCTTAAATGTTTCTGGGGATGAAGCATCTGCCACCTCCCTGGGGAACATATTCCAGTGTTTTACGAGTTCTGCATTATTATTTGTAGCTGATAGTTATGAGACAATGACTAATCCCTTATACTTCTGGCCCCTTCCCTTCTCCTGAGCCCCAAATAATACCTATCACTCCCTACTGCAGGCAGCGAGCAACGGGTGTTTCACCCCTTCTGTCAGCACATCAATCTTCAATCTGACTCCCAGCGAGGAAGACAACAAACTTCTGGCAGAAGCCTCTCTCCTGGAGATGGGCACAGGTACCCAGGGGCTCGGCAGGGAAGGTACAAGGGCAAGGATCAGAGGATCCTTGACGATCAGAGAGGGCACACCACCCCCTCTCCTCCCTGCTGCTGGGATTATCACAGGGCATGGAGAGCTACTCTGCCAGCAGCAGGAGAACGAGGAGTGGCTGGGAACTGGATGAGTGGTGTGAGTCCATGAGGCTACAAAGAGGCTGGCAGACACCTTAAATAAAGAAGGAGCTGCCACAGGAGCAGCCTCCAAACCTTGAAGAATGTTGGTGTTGGGAAGGAAGTTTCAGACACTCTGCTAAGAGGGGTTGGGAATAACAAAGTGAGATTAAACTAGAGTGCAGTATTCACCTCTGGTACTGATCCTACTTCCCTTGCACTCTGCATTCCAACAGGGGTGCAGATCAACACCTCGAGGCAAATCCTCATCTCCAGGACAGCTGCAAGGGCAGTATTTGAGACACCCAATGAATATTACATCCCTGGAGTACCATACAGGGGGAAGGTGATTTTCTTCCCTTGTTTTTTTGCTCCCCTTCATTTGCCAAGGAATATAGCATCTGATAAATCTAGCTGATCCAAAGCATTTCCTGCTCCTCAGACAGAGTACTTTTCTTTGCACTGTGTCACGTTGCTTGACAGTGTGGCTACAGTGGGTGCATTTCAGATTCCCTGTTGTGTTTACACCTTCAGCATCTGCTGAGAGCAACAAGTGGTGTCTCAGCAGGGATGCTAGGATGCAAGGATGCCTCAGCTGTTGGCTAGGAGAGAAGCTCCTTGTGTTCTAGTCACACACACCTTTTGGAGCAGGCAGATTTTAACCATGCTCAGCTTCATTTCAGAGACAGGGAAGTTGTACAGTTCTCCTATCTTCTTGGGGCCAGACTGAAGTCTGTAGGTGACCTACAAAGGAAGGTCTATGTTTGTCAGAAAAGATGGTTTTGTGTATGACATTGGAAGAAATACCTGACTTTGGCTTTCCTGCCTCACCCTGTTGTCACCAGATTAAGGTTCAGGATCACTATGGAACTGGTATGAAAAACAGGAAGGTTTATCTTGTGATAAGGGTCATGAGGCGTCGGTTTATCAAAACATACATCACAGATGACAGTGGAATAGCATCATTCAACCTCGACACAACTGCCTGGAACAGCTCATCAGTCTCTTTGGAGGTAAACACTACCTCTATATATGGGAAAGTGAGAGTCCTTGAGCTCTACCTGTGCTCCCTGCTCCTGCCCTGCAGCTCCCTGCCAGCACAGGCCTCACCACACAGCTCTGCAGAGAGCCAGCTGGAAGGCACTAAGCCAACAGCCTTTCCCAAACCAAGTCGATGACAGCCTAACAAAGCACCGAAGCATGAAACTCTTCATTTCTGTGTGTCTCTGGTGCCCTTTCAGGGGAGGTTCACACTGGAGGAGCTCATGCGCACTGCTCGAAGGACTGACTTCAGTTACAAGAACGCTTACCATCACCTGCAGCCCTTCCACGTCACAACCAAGAGCTTCCTGGACATACACCCACCCACAGAAACACTGCCTTGCGGGCTCAAGCAGAATGTCCAGGTGACCTTCACACTCAGCAGGGATGACCTGGGAGAAGACACCAGCCGTATAAGTTTTGCATATTATGTGAGTGAGGGTAGTAGACAACCTGGGGGGAAGGGCTGTACTGACAGGACCAGACCCCAATGAAAAGTTGAGGATATAATTTAGGTCATCCCTGGAGGGCTGACAGCTAAACTTTGTTCTCAGGGAACTGAGTGAATGCTACACCCAGTAAGGCTCAGCCTAGCCACACCATGATCCTGATGCTGGGGCTCCAGTCACATCCATGGACAGGAGAAGGTTTCTGACTTTGTAGCCCATCACCTCCTTAGCCTCTGCCAAGGCTGCAGCTGGAAATGTCTTCTCCCTTTAAAACTGGATGGGTTATCCCCTTTTTTTGATGACTCTGGTTATCAAAGAGCTGCTCAGTGGAAATGGGTTTTGGTTTGTTCTGGAGGCTAGCCTACTAGAGGAGAAACACTTTATCTGTCACTCGCAAATCTGGAGTGAACCCACTACCCATCCATTGTCCTCACGAACAGACTAGACCAGAAGCTCCTGTGTTAAAGCTTTTCCTCCCAGCTGTGGTGTCTGCAAATCTCCTAAAGTCTGGGGTTGGACTGAGCCCACAGTTAATTTCAGGGGTGTTCATTTGCTTTTGAGAGCAAGATGCACATTGGTAAGTGTGGATGCACTCTGTTGGCAAACAGCAGTCTGCTCATCCCATGTTCCTCCTCCTGCAGGTCACTGGCAAGTCTGGAATTGTTGTCAGGGGCCAGAGGAATATCCAGATTGGGAAACTGAACAGTAAGTCATGGCAGAGAAGGGGAAACAGTTGCACCCAGTCGGGTTCTAGGTTGAATACGAGAGTTGCTGGAGTTTCTCCCAAATTTCCTCAATCTGTAGGTCCAGACCAGTCAGCAAACAGGACAGAGGGAGGCTGAGGAAGCAATTGTGTCAGCTGGAAAAGGGCAAGAGGACAGAATGAAATAATGATGGGAAGAGAGACTGGGAGGATGTAGGGGAAGATGGAGTACATAGGATCAGAGAATGAAGAGGGCAGACAGTGCAGCAGCAGGAGTTGGTTTGACACTGGGGGATTATACAGCACAAAAAGAAGAATGGCAGGAGGTCTCGGTGGGCCTGTGATGAAAACACCTTGCCTTTCCTTCCCCAGTGTTGAAGGGCTCGTTCTCCATCCCTTTGACCTTCACTGCTGACTTGTCCCCATCGCCTTCCTTAGTGGTATACGCCATCTTCCCCAGCGGAGGGGTCACAGCTGACAGCATCCGTTTTGATGTTGCCTTGTGCTTCCAAAACCAGGTGAGACACCTCTGTGGCTGGGGGAGAGCTGATGAGCAGGAGTCAGGAGGCCTGAGGGAAGGAGACCCTCAGATCCTTCCAAGAGAGAACTGGGCAGAAGAGATGAAAGAGGTATCTGCAGCACAGTGCCCAGGGACCAGGAAAGCTTCAGCAGGAGACTTCTGTTCATAGCAGTGGCTGAGCAGGGAAGACCCCGGTTGGCCTCGCTCTTTCTGTCTGTTGCCTGTCTGTCAGCCTCCTCACACCTCTTTCTTTTTCATATTCTTCTTCTGGTGTGTTGCTCAAGGTCAAGGTAGGATTCCCAGATAAAGACGCCCACACAGGGTCAGCAGTGCAGCTCCAGCTGCAGGCAGCACCTGGCTCTTTGTGTGCAGTCCAGGCAGTGGATGAAAACATATTCCTCACCAGACCAGACCGTGAGCTGTCCAGCCAAATGGTGAGTGTCTGTGCAACCAGGCAAAACCTCAGAAGCAATGGGTGAGCTGGGTGGGGCAGGCAGGGGCTGTGGCAAGGGGAGCTGGAGGCCAATGAATGAGGTCTGTGAGTGAAGGAGAAAGCAGGGCCTGCCTAGGGAGAAGGACAGGGACTGATGTGTGTGCTAGGGGAGGATGGAACGAAGCATCTGGTGGTATCTGCTCCTTGCCCAATCCCTCCCTGCCTGTGAATTTCCCTAGGTCTATGGTCTGTTCCCTACTGCCTACCAACATGGATACCCTGCCCAAGTAGAAGAGCATTCAGATCGCTGCGTGCAGCCCCACTCCTCATCATCTCTGCCACAAGGGAGGCCACAGAATTCCTTTCAGCCTGACATCTTTAACCTCTTCCGGGTAATCACTTAATGAAGTTTCCCAGAGCTGTTGCAATTATGAGCATCTGAGATATTTTCTCCCCAGACAGTCTGAGAAGGCCTTGCCTCCTCCAGACAGACCCTGCTGTCTGCCCTGACTGAGCTGTGTTGTCTCAAGAGATGTACATTTCCATTATGAGTAGGAATACCTGTATTTCCCTCCACAGATGCACAAAGCAAGGGGATGAAATCCCGGACCATCAAGCTCCATTTTTTCGGACTTGAATGGGGACAAGGAATGAGGTCCTGGGCTGTGCACTGTTTGTCTACAGTATTAGAGAAAAGAGAGACAGGAGTGACCCCAAACATTAGACCAAAGATCTTTGACATGGCTTAGTTATTAGCCTGCTCTTTGGCTCTGTTTTGGGCATTTCCCAGGCAGACCCCTTGGTGTCTTTAGGGCATCCCCTCCATGCCACCCTCTGTGTCTCCTTGGGCCAGTTGCTGCTCTGGGCTGCCTGGGCACTGGGCTGTCCTGACCCCAATGGTTTTCAGAGTAATTTTGAAGAGCAGTTGTCAATCTTCCCTACTCACAGATACTCTTGTGCCTTCTCAGCTCTCCTTCTTTTCCTAACAGAACATGGGATTGAAAGTCTTCTCAAATCTTGTAATCAAGAAGCCCTCTAAGTGCTCTCATCGGGTGGATAGGAAGCCAATCATGGGTGAGCTGTACTTTGAGCCTACCTGGGACATGAGATCACATCAGGTGGCAGAGCCCTCTGATCTTTGGGGTTTGCTGGTGGTGGCCATTTTCTCTCTTAGGAGTTTTGGATGCTGCTGTCACAGTTTATCTGCCCAGTCCACCAGACTCAGTAGGAGTGTCCCAGTCCCTGTAAAAAAGGGCTTTGAAGAATGTCACTACCTGGATGTTCCCTGACATTAAAGGAAGGCACTCCTTTTTCTCATGGACAAATCCAAGTGTGGGCCAGGATCTGTTTCCCAATGTCTGTTCCCATTCCGCAGGCTGTGCCAGGCTGTACCCAGCTTCTGTCCTCACTTGTGGCCACAGAGACAGTCATGTTCTTCCTCTATGTCTCAGGTTGCACTTGATAACCATACTAACCTGGCTCACACACCAGCCTGTATTTAAACCATTGCTTGCAGTGGAATGTGAGTTTTGGGCAGCAAGCAAACAGTATGATTATCCACAGAATTATAGAGGTGTTGGTTGAAACAGCTCTCTGAAGGTCCTTAGTCTCTTAAGCAACAACTCTGGGTCAGGTCAGGAAGGGGCTTTGTCTAACCAAGTCTTGGAAACCTTGCAATTGGCTCACTGCTGCTGCTTCTCCTGCTGCAACTCTCTTTTCCCTCATTTTTAATCTCTCCTGTGAAATCAGTCCACTCCCTTGTGCTTTCCTCTGCCAGAATCTTTTCATGTCTCCCTCACTGCTTGCTTTTCCTCCAGCCCCAGTACTAGGCTGTCTGTGGCTGGCAAGGTTCACTTCTCCCACTTTGGTGGGACTCTTTATTCTTTCTTTCAGGGGTGCCTTCTACAGAAGACCAAAGAATCACTGAGGAACACCCCCAATTTACATCTCACAGAAGATTTCACCACTATTTCCCTGAAACTTGGATCTGGAATGTGTACTCTGTTGGGTAAGTGATTCCTGACTTTAAAAATGGACAGAAGGATGATCCTTTGTTGTATAGTCTTGGCTGACTTGAGTTTGTGTAAAATAGGTGTAAAGAGACCTCTGCATGTGTATTTTGTGGCTCTTCCCTGCATTTGTAGTATGTCACACTGAAGGACTAGTAGACTTTGGGGTGTAGAACTGAAGTGTACACAGATTTAGAGAACAGCTGTACACTTGCAGACCAAACCACCACACACTGGAGTACACTCTACTAACTTCTCATTTTGGTGGGTGCACCAGCTAAACCTGTAGCCCTTGTTGCCACGGTGCTTGGGTTAAGACTAATGAATCAGCATATAGGGGGATATGGTGCTGCTGCTTTTCTAGAGCCTTGAGTGAGTGTACAGAGCTGGAATGCTTGGGTAGTGTCTTGCTCAGGATAAGGCCATAAAGCCATTACTGATGGCATTTAAAGAGGGTTTATGGCTCTAGGGAAGAAATTGCTGAGAGCTGCCTTGCTGCAAGCCAGTGGAGAAAAAGTCTTTGGTAGTACAGCAGAGGTTGATCCAAACATGTGGACATGTGTCACCTCCCTCAGCAGGGCCATGAGCACTCCTCATTGCATCTCCTTCCCTCTCCACTAGCAGATGAATCTCTTCATGCAAGTTCTCTCTTCCTCTCAGCTCCAATGGCAGCAGGAATGTCTCGGTCACAGCGCCTGCTGCTGCTGCAGAGTGGAAAGTCAAGATGTTCTGCTTGGCTGGGAGGGGCTTTGGCCTTGCCCCGACCACAAGCCTCAGAACAGTTCAGCCCTTTTTTGTGGACATGATGCTGCCATATTCCGTCATCCGTGGAGAGACCTTCCTGATGAAAGCCACTGTCTTCAGCTACCTGCAGCAGTGCATACAGGTGTGTGCCTGTGTGTGTGCGACAGGCCCACTGTGCCCTCCAATTTTAGAACTCGTCGTGCCAAGCCATCTCAGTTGAGTTGCCCAGTCACTCACCTGCATCTGTCATTCCCTCAGATCCATGTGGCCCTGGCTAAATCCTCAGATTTCCAGGTGGAGCCATGTCAGACTTGCAGGGACAAGGAGTGTCTGTGTGCAGAGGAGTCCAAGACCTTCATGTGGAATGTGACAGCAGTCCAGCTGGGTATGGCAGCAAAAAGGGACTAGTGATGGGGAACCCCAAAACTGAAGGGAAAGAGAGTGTGAGGTCCAGAGAAGCTGGCAGAGCCATTCTCCTCTGAATCCTGAAGTTTGACCTTAATGGTTCAAACATGCAATCCATCATGTTGGCTTTTTTTCTTTCTTCTTAGACACACTCAACAGTGCGGGCAGGAACTGAAAGGGTGGCATGGAGAACTCCTGAAGAGAGGGCTGTGGGACCAGCTGGGGAGGAAGAGGCTGCATGGATGTGGGTGGGGGAACTTTGTATTGCTGATCTTGTGCTTCATATGCAATGGGAAGGGTATGGTGGGTCCAAGGGCTGCTGGACCGTCTGTTGTTCCAGTCATGTTGCAGTGCAGTGAAGTCACTGCTGGTGAGGCAGTATCAAGTTCCTTCATGCTCAGGATGCCTGAACAAGCTGTCAGCACTGGCTGGCTCACCTTTACTGGCCAAACCACTGAGGCCATGAAGACCAACAACCCAAAGCATCTCAGACCACTGTTGGTTAAAGCAAGTTTACTCCATTTGGCCACAGGTATCAGAAAAGGACTCTGTTGAATTTATTTCCTAGGGACTCTGAATATCACAGTGAGGACAGAGGTACTGGACACCACGTCACGGTGTGGGGGCAGGAAGCCCTTGCCAGCTGCTGTGAGGGGGAGGCACATGCTGACCAAACGCTTGCTGGTCCAGGTCAGTATGAGAACAGGCTCACTTCTGTCTATGAGATCCCTGCCCCAGGGGGAAGGCAGACTGAGGTGGGCTAAATGGTTTTATCACCTCAGATTTTGGCCAGAAATAGCACACCAAAGCTGTGGCTTAGTTCACTTTGTTTCTCTCAGGACCTAGCCAAGCCTGTTCCTTTCTTGCAGTACTCTTTTTTTAGAGCTGCATTCCCACATCTGTGTTTCTCCCTGTACCTTTCCCTGCTTTTCAGGCTGCCCCTGAGCTTTTGTATGTGCTCACTGGCCAGAGAGCCCTGTCCCTTGGGCTTACTCTTGATCCTTTGAGCAGTGAAGCAGGCAGATCTGCCAAAAATGAGGAGGGTGGAGTCCCTGACCTCTGAATTCACACTTGAACTTGCTCTGAAATGTTGCTGTCATTTGGGAATTTTATGTGTATTCTTGTTTCTCCTGTCCCCCGTTCATGTTTCTGCCTTGGCAGCCAGAGGGTGTGTTAGTGGAGAAGTCTCACAGCTCCCTTCTGTGCCCGAGAGGAGGTATGTGCCTGAGACGAGGTATGTGCACAGCCTGAATGGGTTCTGCAGCCTGAAATGACTACACCTGAGAGTAGAACTAAACTGTGGGAAGTCTGATGAAAGAATGTTTTGAAATTCTTTTTCACATAGGAAATTTCACTTCCTATTAGAAAGGAAAGAACAAGAAATATTACTCCCACATGCGCTGTCCTACTGAATTTGCCACTGAGTATCTGTAGCCTCCTTCCCACACTGCAGTCTCTGGTTGTTCCTGGGGCTTGGTAGTCACCAGTGAGAGCCGCTCCAGCCCTCCCATCCTGTCCCTGCAGCATTGCAAATGTCTCCAGGATGTCCCCCCTGTTGAGTGATGTCCAGCTGTGAGTCTTATGAGCCTTGTGAAGGGTAGTGAATTGAGCTGAGGTGAAGCTTGGTGAGCCCTCGGCCCTGCCAGCAGCTCTCACGTATGTCCCAATCGGAAAAGTTTCCAGGCAATGCAGCTTGGTGCAATGACCAGGACAGTTGGTGTAAGCAGGATGTAGGCAGTGTCCCACGTACCCGGGCCAGTCTTGTCCTTCCAGTTAGAAACATTTGGCTTGGTTTTTCATGCTACTCCTTTTTTCCTATTGTTATCAGGAAACATGGCTGAAGAGCCCGTGTCCCTTCGCCTCCCTGACAATGTAGTAAAGGGATCTGCCAGGGCTTCCATTTCCATCACAGGTAAGTGACTTCTACTGCGGGCTCAGCTGTTACCAAAGAGCAAGGCTTAACTTGGTGTCAGAAAATCCACTTGACATGGAACTGCCCAAAAGAGAGGATGCTGTGTTTCCGTTCTCTGCAAACACCAAGCTTTCAGATTCTTAGTTTTAGCACTTAGGCTTTCATGGTAAAAGTAATCTGCTCAGGAGAATAATCCTTCTTTTTCTAGCCTGGACTTTGGAGCCAAGACTCTAGGCCTTTACCTTTACTGGGACTTTAGGACCTTGGCTATTTCTGTGTAGATATAAACAAAAAAGCTCAAAAGAATCTAGTCTCCCTGTTAAGTTTCACTGCTACAGCAGAAGCTCCCCGAGACAAGAAATCTTTCCCAGCATTATAAAGCTGCAAAAGAATACTTTGGAGAGGGTAATGGAACTGGCCATACCTACCATTAAATACACCTATTTGCATTGGAGGCCAGCCCTGGTAAGAAGCCAGTCCTGGCACAAGTAGCCATGAATATTGTGCAACAGAACCCCAGCAGAGGAAACAATACAAGGCTTTTCTGACTGGCTAGAGGACATATGGACACCTTCACACCATCTGACTAGCACCTCTGCTGGCTTCCTCACATTTTGATGCTTGACATATGGCCAGGTAGAACAGGCCTGGCTGAAGACCAGAAGCATTTCAACCTTTCCTTGAGTGCTGTTATATTTGCTTGTTTATATGACAGGGACTGAGCCAGTGCAGTTCTGCTCATAGCCTTTTGCAAACAGTATTTGTTATAGTTGGAGCTCTTTAGAATGCAAAAGCTGCTAAGGAGAAGTTCTGCAGGGACTCCATAGTGTAGTCATGATGCCAAGCTGGGAAGAGGCAAAACCGTCACCACTCTCCATCTTGCACTGTTGTTTACTCCTCTTTCCTCCTTTCTCCAGTGCTTTCTTCCTGTGCTGAGATGAAGAACTATTATCCCCTGCCTGGCTGAAAAGGCACCTCACCAAATCATATTCAGACTTTCTTTGTTCATTACACCCTTGCGTAGGTGACCTCATGGGGACAGCACTGCAGAACCTGGACCACCTGGTGCAGATGCCCCACGGCTGTGGGGAGCAGAACATGGTGCTGTTTGCCCCTGTTGTCTATGTGCTGCAGTACCTGGAGAAGACGAGGCAGCTGAGCCCTGAGATCAAGGACAGGGCTACAGGATTCCTGCGCAGTGGTGAGTACCACAGACCCACCTTGCCCCTCTGCCTTCCTCTGTGTCCAACACACCAGTAACTCTTGCCCTTGCACTCACTCTGTCAGCATTGTCCCCTCTGTGTTCCTGTGCCATATTAATCACTGTTCCCATCTCCCCAGGGTATCAGACACAGCTTCTTTATAGGCACAGAGATGGCTCCTATAGTTTCTTTGGGCAGAAGGATGGAGAAGGAAACACTTGGTAAGCACTGCAAACCTCCCTCACTTCTGATTTTTCGTGTCTGGGTCAGAGCTCCTAAAGTGCCTGAGAAAGCTGACAGGATGTTTGTTCCTTCTTTTGGGTTGAGACAGCAGGAACTCTCTGACAGGGAGAGTCTCAGGTACTTGAGCCACTTGAAAAAGCAGTCAGGCAGAGCAGCAGAGTTTCTGGGAAAGTGGAACTGCAAAGATGTGGTCCCAGGGGATGAAAGGTCTTTTATTTGTCTCTATGCTCCTGCTGTTGGCCCATAGACAACACCAGGTTGCGCTGCTGGTAACCCAGCAGCCAAGAGGGGTACACATGGCTGGAAAAAATCAGGTGAGAGCATTAAAAAATCCTCTCCTCAGTGAGTGGAGAGGAGCTGCCTTAGCACAGCTTGTACCTATGGTGCTTGGCTGAGGTTAATGGAGAAGGGAAGGGAGGAAGAAAATGGGAAATTCCAGATTATGTCTAGTGAGTTGGGGGAGATGAAGTGCAATAGGTAAAAGTAGAAGGAGTAGGAGGTTTTTCACCTGTGAAATGACTGGGTAAAGTACATAAGTAGTGTATCTGTGGAGACAGGGGTAGGGAGAGGAGCCACTTGGGTGGGTTCTGTGGACCATTTCCACTTTTAGATTGACTTTTTTAATGAAAATTATTCTTTTTTGCACCTCCACTATGTCACTACTTCAGGGACAAGCACCAGGAGACTTCTGACTTTCTCTTTTTTTCATTTGCCTCTTTTTCTTACAACTTATTTTATTCCTAGGTTGACAGCTTTTGTACTCAAGAATTTTGGCCAAGCCAAAAGATATATCTATGTAGATGACAAGAACATCCAGGATGCCCTACGATGGCTAGAGGAAAACCAGCTCCCCAGTGGCTGCTTTGCCACCAAAGGGAACTTTTTTCACTCCTCCCTAAAGGTAAAGGTGGGCCAGGTCAGGTGGCTTTGCTGGGAAATGACTGGAAGAATTGTGACAGCAAAAGATTGTGGGATCCCAAAGGATCCTAGAAAGTCAATCTGCAACCTGTGCAACCAGCCCTGAAGAGAGGGAAAACATGAGAAGAATGCTTCTCCTTCTGAGGAGTGTGCCCTCCTAACACCCCTTAAGAGTGAAAGATGTGTTCCCTTCACAGGGCAGCATGGATGATGAAATCTCTCTGGGGGCCTACATCGCTGCAGCGCTGCTCGAGATGGGTCTGCCACTGCAGGTGAGCATGCTCAGCTCCCTCCTGCTCTCCTGAGGACACCATGGGGACACACTAGCTTGTGTTTCTGGTGTTCTCCAGGCCACAAACTGGGAGGGAACTTCTGGGAATGAGCCAGTGTTTGGCCAAATGATGAAGTCACTCCTTGCAAGATCCAGGGTTGTGAAACTGGCTTGGTGCAGTAGTGCTTGGTGGCAAGGCCTCCCTGTGCACACCGGGGCTGCACTGCCTGTTTTCTGAAGACAGTCTGTAATTTAAGGGGCTCCTCTGGAGCTACAGAAGACATAGTGTGGCTCCCTGGAATGAGTTCCCCAGCCCCCTATTTCTCCCCTGTCAGAGTTTGGCACGTGTCTCCTCCCAACACAGGGCAAGCTGATGCAGACTACTCTCCGCTGCCTGCAGAAGGTGGTTCACAACATCACCAACATCTACACAGAAGCCTTGCTGGCCTATGCCTTTGCCCTGGCTGGGGACTATGAGACAACTCAGGAGCTGCTGTACAAACTGGAGGAACAGGCCATCAAATCAGGTGCTGCCTGCTGGGATTCTGGACTAACATATGCCCAGCCACAGCAGTCAAAAATGATATATATATTCATACATAGTCCTTGTATTTGTGCAGTAACTGCATTATGTGACTGAAAATACAGTAAGTTATTTCACAAGGTGTGAGGATGGCTTATCAGAAATAGTTTCCTCAGACTGGAGGATTTCAAGATCCCTTTGAGGGAGGAGGTAGGAATCTGTGAGCTAAAATAAGTTGAAGCCCTGGAGAACAAGTTCAAGAAAGCAATCCTGGCCTGAGCACAGGGAATGAACTGAAAGAGCCCTGAAAGCACTGTGGGGTTTGTTTCCTCTGAAACCCAAATTACATCTTCCCTAAATAGCCTTCATGCTCCTTTTTCTTCTGCAGGAGGACAAATCCACTGGAGTCCCAAGCCCAGCTCTCCAGCTTCGACAGACTTCTGGCCTGGTACTCAGTCAGTGGACATAGAACTGACAGCCTACGTGCTCCTGGCATACCTCTCCAAGCCACAAGTGCATGCAGGTGACATGACAACTTCAGCTGGCATTGTGGCATGGCTGATGAGGCAGCAAAATGCCTATGGGGGTTTTGCCTCCACCCAGGTAAGCAGTGGCTCCTTTTGTACCCTAGGCTGGCAGCACAAGTCCTCTTGAGGTCTTCCTGTTCCAAGCCAGTTCATTACAGCTGATGCTTTCAGAGGAGTGACTGTCTCTCCCTCTCTAGGACACAGTTGTTGCCTTGCAAGCCTTAGCGAAATACGCAGCAAGGACGTTCAGCACATCAGGCCAGGCAGTCGTGAGGGTGAGGTCCCAGAGGGCCTTTGGGAAGGCTTTCCAGGTGAGCCGCCAGAGGCGGCTGCTGGTGCAGCAGGCAGCACTGGTGGAGATCCCGGGACAGTTCCTGGTGCAAGCCCATGGCAGCAGCTGTGTCTTGGCTCAGGTGAGGAGGCGGGATGAGCATGGAGAGAGAAGGACCCTGCCTCTTTTCTCCTGCATGAGATCATGCCTGGCCTGTCTGTTCTGCTCCTGGCCCTTATCTAGGTGGTGCTGAGGTACCACGAGCCTTCCCCATGGACTCCTGTGATCTTCACGCTGCGTGTCAGCACAGAGCTGACCAACTGTAGCCAGGCGAATCCGCGTGTCCTCACCGTCCGCATCCTCGCCAGGTGACCCCAAGGGCTGTTTCCTCCTCCAGCAAGATGGAGTGGGCTTGGGGACAGCAGCCAGGGAAGTCTAAGGGCTCTGATAGAGGGACCTGACCCTTGGAGTGAACAGGACAGAGGGTGAATTGGACGGGTGGAAGGCTTGGAGGGGGAAGGTACCAGCTAACTGCTGTGAGAGGGAGCAGTGGCTGCTGTGTCCTCAGTCCCAGATGGGTACCTGGCTCAGGGTGTGGTGGTGGAGGGAAGGGGTGCTCAGAGGGCATTATCCTCAGGGAGTCACACCCTCTCTCTGTTTTTGCTTCTCCAGCTACATCGGGAGCAGAGTCACATCCAACATGGTGATCATAGAGGTCTCCCTGCTGTCTGGATTTGTCATGACTTCCAGATCCAGAATATTGGTAAGGACTTTGGAATAAAAAAACCCAGCTGTGGTAAATGGATCCTTCCTGCTTACTCCTGTTGGGAATTGTTCATTTCAGGCTGGGAGGAGCCAAATTTGCAGGGGACCTTTGCTGTTGCAATTGCACCAAAACATATTGTTTTCCTACAGCCACCACAAGGGAGATCAGAGGTGGTTCAGCTTCTCCCACTGACAGTATTTGGACTTGAGCTAGAAACAAAGTGTACTGCTGGGTGTGCTCCAGGATTTGTCAGAAATTCTAAGACAGGATTTCTCAGAGATACTCTAGCTCTAGCTAAAAAGATTCTTTTGTTTTCCAATTAAACCATAAACCAGCAAGATTAATTATTTTCCCAGCCCCCATGCAGGTGTTTAAAAGCAGTCGAACACCCAGTGAGATGAAATAACAAGAATCTCTACTGGTGCCTGCACCCATTTGCTGACCAACATATCAGTCATACATACCACCCACACAGCCTCTGGTCCCCACAGGGGGAGATTCCTCTGCCCTGGGCAGAGTCAGTGTGGCTCACACCTGAGATGCTCAAAAGAGATGTCCAAGAAGGACAAGCAAAGACATAACCACTCAAGCCCTTAGGCATAAGAAAGGCACAGTTCCACATGGAGTCCAGCTCTATACCTTCCTTTCACAAAACAGTGGGTCCCTCAGGTCAGGAAGCCCTAAGGAAAATGCTCACAAATTTCCTTCTATTATTGTTTCCTATCCTAGCTGGAGAACAGAACCATTGTTATGAAAATAGAAGTGAAAGCTAATGTGGTCTACATTTATCTGGAGAAGGTAAGTGAGAACAAAAGCATTTGTTGTGGCACAGTGAGAGCAAGAAATCAGAGGACAAGGAGCTGTGTGAGAAGCCCGAGGCTGGTCTAGGTAAGAAAAGAGCACTGGTAGAATTGGGGGCAGAGGAAGCTTACCCAGTTTCATCGTTATTGGATTAGATTAGTGCTATTCCTCACAAAATACTCCATGGATTAGAGAAATGTAGTTCAGGAAAACATTCAAATCTGGGAAGATGAAGATGCTATGACTTCTTTCTCCCTTCCCTTGCTAATTTCCTTCCATCTCCACTAGCTCAACGATGAATCTCAGACTTTCATTCTGCAACTGGAACAAGTAATTCAGGTGAATAACCTGAAACCAGCCAGCATCAAAATCTATGATTACTACCAGCCAGGTGGGTTGCAGATTTCCTGCTACTCTAGTGTTGGGAGGTGGGCTCCTGGTTCTCTGGCTGGGAAAAGACATGCATCCTCTGTGAGCATCCATGTGCAATCACCTTCCTCATTTCCTTTTGCAGAGGAGCGAGCCTTGGCTGAATACAGTGCTGTCTGTAGTTGAGGTAGGCAGCAAGTTCTTGTGTGACACCAACAGTGGCATCAGGAAATGGTGGGTCTTGGGTGGGAAACACAGAATATAAGCAAAGACAGGAAGGGGAATGGTAAGCAGTGGGGACCACGTACCCAGCTAGAAACAGGAAGTATCTGTGTCTAGGTCTATGGAGCAGTTCTTTTTTGAAGTAGTGGTGGATGCACTACCTCCTCCTGTGCACATCTGCAACTGGAAGGGCAGAGATTTGCATGTGAGCAGAGGTAGAGAACTTGTTTTTCCCAGCTGCTCTTAAATGGAATTTTCCCGGTTTGGGAGAAAAACAGTAAACCTAAATAATCATTCAGTCAGATAGTTCTAGTCTCCTACTTTTAATAAGATGCCATGCACAGTCTGAGCCTTCCAGAAACTGACAGGAAATTCCAAGCATTTTCTCTTTTCTTCATATCTCCATGTGGTGACAGTTGGCAGGGGTAACAAAGGACTGATGGACAGAGACTGCAGAGGAGGGATCTATCCCTGTTCCTGTGAAGACAATAAAGGATTAAAAAAAAAAAATAAAATCTTTGTTCTTAAAGTATTAAAAGTAACCACTGGGAACTCAGGAGCGTTTTGTGCACCTTGTGACCAAATGGTACTGTCAGGCCTCTTATTACCCAGAGGGTGGTTGGGCACTGGAACAGGTTTCCCCTGGAATTGGTCACAGCACCAAACCTGATGGAGTTCAAGAAGCATTTGGACAATGCTCTCAGGTACACGGTGTGACTCTGAGGTGTCCTGTGCAGGGACAGGAGCTGGACTCCATGATCCTTGTGGGTCCCTTCCACCTCAGAATATTTTATGATCCTAAGATTCTCTCTCACTTTATCTATACACAGACTATGTCAGAATCTCCACTAAGGGTGTGGGGCTCATGGCAGACATCTGAGGACAGGGCTGTGTGCCTCCCTACAGGTGATTCATGGAGCAGGTGGTTTTCTCAGTCTTGTGGGCTATGGGCAGGAAAGCACACAGGTGCAAGGAAAGTTTAGAGCAGGGGCAGGCATTGGTCAAACTTAAGCTTTGCCTTTGCCTAGCCTGGAAAGAGGATGGGCAGGTGTCCATTCCCTAGTGTGGATCAGAAGCCAGGCTGAGATGGAGAAAGGCTTGGCACTGAAATGGAGTCAAGCCCTGCAGTGAAGGTGAGCATGGCACGTTGTGTGCTCAGGGCTGGAGGGATGTGAAACTACAGGGAAAGTGCCAGGAAAAGGAACTGTGGTGATGTGAATAAAGTGTATTTGATGCAAAATGCCAGCACTGTGATGACAGCACTTGGTACATACAGCCCTTGTTTTCTGGAACACATCTCCAACTCTGTCATGATCTTGTCACATCAAATCTTCTACTTCAGTTCTCTTTCCCTCAGTTTAACCACTGGCATACAGGAACTCACCCTTACTTGGCATTGCAAATTGCTTTCTATCCTGGACCTGCAGTCTGGCAAGTTTATTGACCAAGGGCCTTTGCCTACATCTCCCTCCCTTTCCATGTTCTTCAGGACCATGCCTGTGGTAACAAAAGAGGTGTTGGGCCCTCACCTCACTCGCATGGGACACTGTAGCTCATCACTGCAGTTTCTTCTGGAAGACAAGAAAAAAAGTGCTAGTGAGATACATTGACAAAAACCCACTAAAGCAATCCAGCCTTGTGCCACTTTTCCTAGGAGAAGTGTTCCCAAAGTTTACAGGCTACAACTCCCCTCTGCTTGATGCATGAAACCAGTGGTGTGTGTCCATGACTCTGCAGCTGGTCAGGATTCACCCAAGGCAGGAGGCCGTAAGTCCCCAAAAGCTCCATCACAATTATGAATTCCTCACTTTCTGAAGGAATAGCAATCCCTGACACATTTCTAGCCTTTCTTCCCACTTGGGACCGCCAAAGAACAGAGGACAAGTTGGTTTTGGTGTCATTCTTCTAAGGGGGCCCTTACTCTTCTGAGTCATCCCCTCACTATGGTCCTTCTGCCTTTGCTGTCTCCCACAAGTGTTCAAAAGCACAGCTCCTTGTTCCACTCTTACTGGGAGAGCCAGACCCTGAGTGTTTCTACATGCCAGCTTCAGGCCTGCAGGTTCTAGGGCCAGAGATAGAAGGACCTACCATTTTGAAAACCAAAAGGTTAAGTTCATGCCTAGAGAGCTTCTAAGGAACAGTCAGATAACCATGTCAGGGATGGTGTTGTCTTAGACTCAACAAAATTCAGAAATTTTCTTTCCAGAAGTACATTTGGGTGGTTTTTGCATCTGAGCTCACCTGGCATGTAGTAATCGTAGATCTTGATATTAGCTGGTTTACGATCCTTCATTTGCATGTCCTGCTCCACCAGGAAAGTGTAGGTTTGAGGCTGTCTAGTCAGCTAAGACCAAGAAATGCAAGGATTAAAAACAGAAATAAAGTCCCGTAAGTCAACCCCTTCCACCTGATTGCACTCAGGCTCTCTGGAGACTTTAACAGATCTGTTCTGCTTTCCAGTCTATCTCAGAAATATCTTTTACTTCCCATTCTGTGACTATCTCCTCTTTTTGGTCACAAAATTTAACTCCGCTCATGAGCAACATCAAACCTACAGAGTCAGCGTGCATTAAGTACCTAAATAGAGCACTAGTGCTCCCCACCAGTCCCACCTTCCCATCCAGATCTGCTCTGAGCTCCTTCATGCATCTTGCCTCAGTGGCTTCTTTCTTATTCACAGTGACATCATCTTTTATTGTCCAGTCCCACATAACCCTTGTCATTAATCAGACAAATACGAGCTGTGGATGAACATCTGCTGCAGGGGAGTAGTTACATGACCTTCTGTTGATTGGGGTGCACCTTGTGCTACCTGGCAGCCTGAGCTGAAATATTTCTCTGTATTGCCTTTCTGCTCTGTGCTGTAGATGTAGTGAAAGCAGCATCTCTGCAAGCCTAATGCATCTACATGACACTAACCCACTCCCTATGGGGCCAGCTTAGCTCAGCTTGCTGACAAAAACTGAGGGTCAAGAATCACAGAAATGCTCCTTAGAAATGCTGAAGTTTTAAATACATGCCAGGTCTCATTTGTGGTGTTGTTTGTGCATTCACAGAGCTAGAAAAAGGCAGGAGTAGTTGTTAATCTGTTGATGCATGAGGCTGTGGAGTGAGCACTTCTGTTCACACAACCATCTGGTTTAGTTTCAAATGATCTTGGCAAAATCCATGAGCAATCTTGTATGCTCCCTGCTGCATTCAGGTTGCTTAAGAGCTCTCTAGGATTTCAGGCCTGCTTGGATTTACTAGATGGATCTTATTACTACTCCCCAGTCCTGATCAGGCACCATATATATGGACTTTCAATAATCTCTGAACAGTGGCAACAGATGTAGGCTTAACATCAGAGCTTGCCTTGTTTCACTCAAGTTAAGTGGCCCTGTAAGTGGCTCTACAGATGAACAACTGCCGACTGATCAGCAAGTGTGGCTGGTATGCAGGAACAACAGCTCTGGATAGTTAAAATAGTAATGAAACCAGTAAACAAAAGTAAAAGCTATCTGTCAGTCCATAGCCTCTTTACTGATGACATTAGCCCGAATTACACTCACTTCCTCCAGGTAGAGAACGACTTGGTCAGCTTTGCTTTCAACTTTCTTCACTAAAGGCATTTTCTTTAGCTGAAAATAGGGGGGAAAGATCAGAAAGGCTTTAATACAAAGCAGAAATATTCAGGGACATTTGTCCATGTGAGAGTATGGGCAAAATATTTACATGGCCAGGGAAGATGTTGATGTAGGGAAAGGCAAGGTGCAGCTTGGAAGAGCCTTTGGGTATAAGGATTTCTTAGGAGGAAAATAACCCTGTTTCTCTGCCCACAGGAATGATCATATTTCAGCATACAGTCCTGCGTGATGGACATCCATCACTGTTCCCATCCCAGCTGGACACAAATTCGCAGTCTCACCTCTTCCAGTGAACCTGCCACGGGGCTGTATCCAGACAGCAGCTCCACTTGGATCAGGACCATGTTGGTGGACACACGGTTCCCTGTGTAGCTGCAGCAGGAACCCAGGGGACAGCACTAATGTTACTTTCTGAGCCATGCTCTCCAGATACTCCAGCCCAGCTTTGGTACTCAGGTGGACAAATGTGCCTTTCTTTACATTGTTTCTCCTGCAAGCATACCTGTTTCTGTACTGTAATAAATCTTTGTACTTCCCTTGATCTCGCTTTTAATTGTGCTGAGCCAAGGAGAAAAAGTTCCTTGGAAGCTTCCTGATGTTACCTTCTTTAGGCAGGGCAGGGAATATCACATCCTATGCCTGTTCTCTTGGCAGTTCTGTCCCAAGCCAGGCAGGAGTACAGCAGAGGAGAGTGGTGTGACAGACAACCAGGGGCAGAGGAGGGAACACTTAGGAATATGTGTCAGTCCCACAGGACTTTCACATCATCAGTGTTTTGAGACCTTACCCTAGAAGGGTGTGAGACCCACAGACCTTGGGAGAACTTGTGGTGAGTGGCATGGTACAAGACAGCACTGCAGCCTGAGCCACCCCTCTGGAGCCTTGTGCCTCTCACCCAGCTGGGGAGAACACAGTAAAATGAGTGGGGTCACCTCAGCCCTTGGACCCACATGGGAAGGGGAATCTTGCCATCAAGAGATTGGTGATGCCAGAAACCTCTCAGCACAGGGGAGGAAAGGGGCAACTGAGTGTCTCCTACCGAGCACGAATGGTGACAGGGAACCGAGTGGCGTCGGGCGTGGTGCACTCCGTCTGCACAGATATGGCAAAGGTGGCCTCACTCCTCAGGGGAGGGATGTGGTACCTCAGGATGGCCTGCCGGGACAGAAAGAGGGTGGATGGCAGAGAATAGCATTTTTTTTTTGCTGGAGAGTACCCTCATCTAGACTGAGCTGCTGTTTGCTGTCTTGTATTGGTGTAAGAGAAAACTATGCAGCAGAGGCAGAGGTTCTGCTAGGAGAGCACTGCTCCTGATGGATTTCTTAGAGGAGAGGAGCTGCTGTGCCTAGGTGGAGATGACCCAGACTTCATTTGGGGAATAGCTGTTACCTTCCTGTTGGATCACAGTTACCCCACCAGCCTTGAAACCCAGATTCTTGCACATTACTGCAGTAAGTTGTTTTCACTGTTGGCTAGGTAGCAAGGTAACATGTCCTCTGGCTTTCAAGGCTTTTCACCAGACAAGACTTTTTCTGACTGGCTGGGCTTACCTGCAGGAAAAGACACCCACGGCCCTGAACACGCAGGGTGTAATCTTGGGCAATGACTGGCAGCTCCACTGTCTGTAGCAGGAGGCGATTGCTTTTGTCTACTCGGAAGTTTTGGCTGAACCCCTTGGAAGTGAGAGAAACTTGAAGATCAGGGCTGTCCTTGCTGAAGATGGTGGTTGCATACAGGGCTAGGGCTTCCAGAGCAACAACTGTGTCCTGAGGAAAGAGAAAAACATCAGGAAAAGTAATGCTTCCTATGCATGCCCAGTCCCTACCCTTTCCCTCCCTCATACTGCAGGTATAGCACAATAAGGGTTGAGCTTTTCCCTTTGGCTTTTAGCATGGGGTTATCCATAACTCACAGAACCTGTAAATCCATACATCCTCTTCTAATTTACTCTTTTTTCTTTTTTTACTATGGGCTGTTAGAACCCATTGCTCTCAAAAAAACCCAGCATCAAATATGATGATGATGATAGCTCAAGGGGATTACCTGCGTTGAAGCAAAGCCTCCATATGGGTTTTGCTGCTTAGTGAGCCAAGAGACAATCTGGGATGCCTTTTTGATTTCATCTGATGACAAACTTGACTTTGTAAGGTGAGCCATGAGGATACTAGATGTCAATTCCACATCAACGGATGGAGCCCGATACCAAGATAGGGAATCTTCTTCCTGTTTGGACTGTTGACTCCAGAATATTTGGTCATCTAGAGGTGGAGTGGGAACATTTATGGAGCATGTAGCTGGATCTAGTGACCCTGGAGTTCTACTTAGCTCCTGTATATAGGTACTAAATGAACATGTACATTGGATACAATACAGCTGCATGATATATGGGTGCATAGCTCCCTATTTGCTCCCCACACCCTGTTTTTCCCAGTAAAACCCTAGGCCTGCAGGCTGGGGAGGAGCTCCACAATATCTGTGAAGCTCCCCTGGTTTGGATGACTGGGAGGCCAGGACTGTGAGATCATCCATAGAGACAGTCTCATAGTGTGGATATAACCTGGGACACCTTGGTAAACTGAGGCTTGGATAGCCAAGCCTTGGACTCCCCACAAAGCTCTGGCAGTACCCCCCCACTCCTGCCCTCCATTCCCATGGTTGGTCAACCCAGGGATTTCCACAAAGTTCTGCTGTGGCCCTCCATCCTGCTCGAGAGTCTTTGGTACCTGATATTATGGCAGCTTTATCCAATCTTTTGAGGATTTTCTGCCTGAGGGCCTTGTCACCGGCCACTGCAAAGGCGTTTGCAGCCAGTGCCAGGCTGTAGAGGTTGGTACTGCCAGGATCAGCATTGACCAGGTCCCTTATACACTTCAGAGCTTTCCCCACAACTGGGTCCTAGGATAAAATTGAAAGCACACTTGTTTACGGGCAGGGTGCTTGGGAAGGGAACGCAGATTTCACGTGTGCAGAGGAGGGTGGGAACAGGGCCAGGAGACATAGGGACATGACTGATAACAGCCCCCACGTGCACAAAGGCAGAGCCCAGGAGGCACTGTCTGTGAGAGGCTGCGCACACAGCCTACTCCTGCTGCCGATACTCACAGTGTGAGGCATCCCCGAGTGTATAAGAGCTGTCACGATCACAGAGCTCAGCCCCAGGCCTTCCTCCACTGCACCCTGCAGCCACCACAAAACACAGAAGAGGGCTGCTGTGAGAAGGGAGAGGGGAAAATCTTCCAGTGCCTTCTGCTCCCATAGCAAAAGCCAGCACAGGCAACAGAGCTGGTCCTATTACTTCTAAGGAAGTGATAGGACTGGTATCCACTTTTAAAGGTCCTGCTTACCAGAGCACTTCTCTGCTGGAGTTTCCTAATCTCCTCTGGGTAGCCGATTCCTTCCCTCTGCTGAGCACATTCCCCTTTCCCCTCCCAAACATAAGATTTTCAGTAGCAGATTTTAATGCCAGAGGAAAGTGATGTTCCCACAACCCAGCTGCAAGGTGGCATGTGTTAGCTTTTGAGATGGAGGTAGGGCAGGCACTGCTTCAGTTCCTATGTGCACATGATCAAATGCAAACCTTCATCATTCATAACTTGTAAAAGTGCTACCACAACTAGGCAACCCTGAGTGTCACCCAAGGGTTACCTTGGGCACTTCAGAGCCTTCCTCCAGCAACAGAGTTCATTTGTTCTTGGCTCTCAAGCTGGACCAGAAAGTGAAGGAGCTCTGAGGTACCTAATGAATCACCAGGACATGTCATACCATCAGACCATTGTTGAAGAGCTTCCCCACACTCTTGAAGCAGCCAGATGGAGTCTGACTTTTAATCAGGGCACTGGCAGCATCCTTTATATTTTGCTCATCTATGTGAATGAAGTGCTGGGCTTGGCTGAAGGTCTTCAGGACAAGAGCGGTAAGCCTAGAGCCAAGGAAGGAAGAAAGAAATGGAACTGAACTGCCGCTTGATGCATGCCTTCCAGAGGAGACAGGAGTCTCTGTGTCTTCTCCTAAATCATCCATGTAGAAATACCAGCAGGCCAAAGCCCCTGTGCAGATGGAGAACTGGAAGCAAAGCACAGGAGTTAGATGCTCATGAAGCTTGAGCTCAGAGCCATCGGCAGCAAGAGAGAAAAAATTCAATTCTCCAGACCCTCAGAGCTCTGCTAATTTCAACAGGATGCTTTTTTGCCCTGGAGGGCTGACATTTAGTGAGATCACTCAGATCCATTCCCAATCCTGTTTGGGCATAAAGCATTCTGAAAAACCTGTAAAGAAGGTGCCTTTGCTGCTGAGTTTTCAGAATCAATCTCGTTTGGGGTGCACAAGCACAAACAATCCAACAGGGGTACTTCAAGTTAGTTCATTGTCACATTTGACAGAGGTGTTCCATAGACTAAGGAACATTGTATATATATATATATCAAAACAGATAAACAGGGAAAGTGATGGCATATTGGTGAGTGTGAAACCTGGCATGACATAAATGTTGTGGAAAAAGAGTTGGATATTGCTCTGGTTTCAGCTAGGGTGGAGTTAATTTCTTCCCAGTAGCTGTTACGGTGCCATGTTTCGGATTTGGAATGAGAATAGTGTTGAGCGAGCAGCTGTGTGGTGCTTAATTTCCATCTCTGCTTAAACCACAACACTTTCTAAAGGGTCTCAGGAGCAATTTCTGTTCAAAACTCCACAGCTTCATTCTGCCTCAGACCAAAATCCAAGTCAGATCAAGCCTGACCAGGTCACATTGCTGTTCCTCAGTCATGTCTGGATATTGCTGCTTACCAAGTGTTTCCTGGCTCACTTCCTTCCCCAAAGGCACTGTATGAGCCATCCGTGTGCTTGTACAGGAGCTGTCGCTGATATCCTGTGGGAAGAGGCTGGGGGTAGAGAAGATGCTGTGTGCCTGTCATGTTCTCCAGGTGCCAACCTGCCCCACCAATCCTGCTGATCATTACAGAGAGCATTATCTCTGGGGAATTTAGCAGAGGGGTGCTGCGTACCACTTGTTCCGCTGACACGCAGTAGCCTGATTTATACTGCTGTAATCACGATGGTGTCAGGCAAATGATGCTGTACAAATCCTGCTCAGCACCAGGCCTCTGCTGAGGCTCCTACCACACAAGTGCTGTAGTGGACATCACCAGATTAATGAGCAGAAACCCACTCACCGCTTTCCAGATAGCCAATTGCCTTCTGTTTGATTTCTGGAGTCAGCTGTCCTGTTTCTTCAAGGTATCTTGTGATAAAGACATTTGGGGCAAAATGAACCATGTTCTGCTCACCACAGCCACTGGACATCTGGAGAAGCTCATCTATGTTGTCCAGTGCTGTTCCCATAATGTCACCTGTAAGACAGAACTTCGTCTTTGGAAGCCATACATATTCTTGCATGTAAAATAATTCTGGTCTCACAGATTCTCCAGATAACCTCCTAAGACTGATCTCAGTTCACCATTGCTCGTGTGATGTCTACAGACTCTAGGAACAGTGATATGGTACTTGGCTGTCTTTCCCTTGGCTTGGTGAAATTATACATCCATCCAGTGCCACTTGTAAAGGAGAGATGGGATACTGCTGTGGAAGACATTACCTTGCTGTACATATTCCCTCTTATTACTCAGTTTGCTAAAGAACACACAGTGGCACCAGAAGAGATGTGTCCTGCAGGGAAAAGTATTACTTCCCAAGACTCTTCTAAAAACTCACCTAAGAAAGAGATGTGGGCTCTCTCTGACCCAAGGACAATGTTCTCTGGCATAGTGAAAGAGATTGTCTCTGAAGCTGAAGTTCCTGCAAATGGCAAAACCATCAGAACAACAGGCATAAGGGAGATGGCAGAGTCACAGGCCAGGAGGTGGTGTAAACAAGACTGGGATCACCTCATCAGTTGGTGGAATCAGCATTCAAAAGAGAGGATGACATGGAGATCTAGCATTGCTGAGGGTCTGTGATGTGGTTGGACTGTGGCTTGATGTTGCTAGGAGCTTTTAGTACTGCGTAGGGCTGAATGGCTTTACCTACTCATAAAAGCTCCAAAATCCCTGACTTTCTTCTCCCTACACACCTCCAGATAGTCCTAGGAGTTGTTCAGACAGCACACTGCTTCCATCTGATCTCCTTGTTCTGTGCACAAGCACAGTCCCAGTGGTACAACAGTATCTGGAGTCTCTGCACCTACCTTCAGGGCACAGGAGTGAGGTGTGGGTCTTTTCCTCCAGCTGTCCCTCTGCCTGGTGAGGAAAAGGATGGTCAGCTCAGAAGGGAGAGCAGTAAAATCAGAGAGCAGCTGTGCAGCACCCCACCTCCTGCAAGCATCTTTCCCATCCTCATGGGCCATGGCAAAGGGCTTCACACAGACAGCAGAGATATCTGTGCCAACAGTGAAGTTGTGCAGGGAAGCAGGTTTCTAAGCTGGTAGATGGCTTTTGACCCCATTGCCCTGCCAGCAAGCAGTTCTGACATTTCTGTCCCATCCAGTGAAGGAGATCATGCTCCAGTCCAATCTACCCTTAGAATCACTCCTTGACCAGCTTCGCTGAGAAATGTGCCCACTTCCCCAGCAGATTCTTCCTTTCCAGAGCCACCCAGTTTTGAGCCCAACCCAGCTCCAACCTCACCAGAACCCTGCAGTGCAGCCTGACCTTCACTAGCAGGTGTTTAACCACTGTGTCCTTCCCTCCAGACTCTGGCACAACAGCTTTACGCTCTGTGCAAACATCTTCCTGCTCCATCACCTCAGCAGTGACAGTGAAATTCACCTTCCCTAAAAAACAAAACATCAAGGGGCCGGTTGGCACATCTATGCCTACGTTTTAGTTTGCTCAGCCTAAGGCTGCTCACTCATGTTTTGCAGATTAAGCCATTTCCCTTCCAGCCCAGCTCTAGTGTCCTCAAGTAGCTCTACCAGTGCCTCCCACTCCTGCCCCTCCCTTGATCCCTTACCTAATTTTGTAGCCTTCACATCCCAGGAAAATGTTTTTGCTGAATCAGGGCACAGGCAAAGAGTGAACCTGACATTTTCATGCAGAAATTCAAAATCCCGGGAGTCCATTAGTCTAAGCTGGAGCTAGAGATGAAACAAAAGGGAGTTCAGGTTTCAGAGCTGCTGCTGCTGTGTTTTTCCATTCAGGTCCTTGATTCAAATAATAATCCATCCCAGAAGCCAGGGGTGAGTATGATGATGATCTGTTGCAATATCTGTGGGACACCAGCAGTGTCCCATAGACATGCAATCATGTAAGGTTTGGCTTCTGGGGCAGGATAAACTGGTCAGTGATGGCTCTGTGTGGAATTAAATTGAACAACTTCTTTGGTGTCTTTTGTAATACCTAAGAAGGCAGCCCCTTCATTTGGGGCTCTATTAGTAAAGTAGTTTCCACACATTCCTCTGCTCCAAACCACCCTGGAGAGAGCCACTCACCGCCAGGCACTGCTTCAGGTAGCTGAAGACTTTGACTTTCAGGGGAAATGACTCTCCACGGAAAACAGAGTAGGGCAAAGTGGGTTCCACGAAGAACGGCTTGAAGCTCCGCAGGCTGGTGGTCTCTGAGATTCCCAATCCATGGCTCTCCGAGGTGCAGAAGGTCATGGCTCTCCAGTCTGTTATACTGTCAGGTACTGTGACAGATAGCTCGGCAGTCCCTGAATCACTGAGGAGAAAACAGAGTAGAAGAGGTTTTCCCCATCCTGGAAAGATTTCTCTTGGGAAGACAATTACAGAAATTCAGACTATGAAATGGAAGTGCTTGTGAAGGTGTGGGGATTCCTGGCAAGTAGGACAGAGGTATGGGAAGGATAGCAAATAGGTGGGCAAGGAATGACTGAGAGAAAAATGCAACCCAAAGTTTGCTTCTGAGCAGTGTTGCACCTGAAATTCTTCTTTTGTGTAAGCACACAGGGCTCACAGGGGTCAGTGTTATACACCCAGTCTGTGCCATGGAGCATAGTGTGACATTTCCTTTTGTGAGGGTGTGGGGACAAGGAAACATGTCTCTTCTGAGGTGCATATTCATAGGATAAAAGGTAACACACTGAAGGAACATGGGAGATTCTGACCTGACCTAAGAAAATACCACGAGGATGGTCAAACACTGAAACACAGTTTGAGGTATCTCAATCCTTGGGGATACAGAGTGCTTGACTACAACTTGATCTAACTGGACCTGCCTTGTGTAGAATGTTGAGCTATGGATCTGTGGAGGCCTCTTACATCCTGCAAGAGTCTGTGATGCTAAATTCCTAGAAGTATTTGGAAAATCTCAAGCAGAGACAGGAACTGAACCAAAATGCCATTGTCCTTATTCACTACATCATACCTCCCTTTTTTCTTTCATGCACAGAAGGAAATAATGCCCTGTGTCTGCTCCTGCCCATCCCCTCTGCTGTGTCTGGTAGAAAGTCAGTATCCCTGTGGAGCCACAGCCCATGATTACTCACTTGATGGGAACCAGAGTCCAGATGAATGTCTCTGGGAACCAGGTACGTGCTGGCGCTGACTCGCTGCCCAGCTCAGTGTGCTCAGCCTCAGCAGCTTCAACAGCAGCATCCAGTTCTGGGTAGAAGCTCTCTGAGTCTGCCAGCTCATCAAAAGCTATTGGGAATACAAGCATTCATTCAAAGCAGAGCAACTGTAAAACCAGGATGCAGTTCAGCCAGGAAAAGCCCAGTTGTACATCCCTCCCACTCCCACCCCAAACCCCCTCATCCTCTCCAAGATGCCCTCAAACTACTTCACTATTGTCTTCCACAAGATAACCCAGGAGACCAGGGGGATTCCAGCATGTGTGTGCTCCCCCATGAGACATTTTACCTGCTCTCACTCCCTGCATAAAAGCCTAGATACTGCCCAATGCCAATCTTGGCTCATTTTCTGGTTTCCAGAAAGACCTTTCCTAGTCTTATAAAAAGATCTTCTTTTCTGAGACAGATGCTCCATTTGTCCTCCTAATCATATTCCTGCTCACCAGCTGAAGCTTCCAAACAGGTTGTTTCCCTGCAGCCACGCCTCTGCCCCTTCAGTGCACTGGACACACACACATGCCAGGCCTCTCCCCTCTCCCTGTGGAGCATATCTCCTGTGCAACCTCCCACTCATGTCTGTAAGCCATCCCCAGCTCCTATGCACACTGCATGTTCAGCTGCCCATGTGCAGCCTATATGTTACCCGTGATCTCCAAAGAAACAGGAAAAATCGAGATGTACACATGTAGTCGAAGTCAAAAGTGGTCTGGGTGCGGCACTCAATTGGAGACTTGATTTTAAGGCTGGTTAAAAATGTTAGACCTGCATTCTGGAGGAAAGAAGGAAAGAAATGAAGGTATATTTTGTGGAGAGGGTGGTGCATCAGTCTCTTCCTCTGCCTCCCAGCAAATCAGCCACAGGTGTTGCTACACCTCAGCACAACCTGCAAATTTATACAGGGAGAGCATGCTGTGCTCCCAGAGCCTGGTCCTCGTGCCAAAGGATTGTAGGGGTGACCACTTGCATGTGCATGCCTGCACACAAAGTCATTATTTTGGCACCACAGTTTGATGCCCACCCTGACCCAGACTTTTCTCATCCTTCACTGCCATTCCTTTTTACTATTCTTTCCCTCCTTTTTTTAGGTCCCCCTTTTCTCTCAGGTGCTTTGCTTTTCCAGCCTCTGATCTTCTCTGACATAGGCTGACAATCCACTCTGCTTCCAATCCTTAGAAAGTCTAAAAGGGACTAATGAGGAGTTGGGTTCTAGGAATCTCCCTGATCAATGGGAATTTGTCATGCTGGGAGCATAGAGCGTCATTGACCTCTCAGGTTAGAAGTTTGGCAAATTCAGATCGTGAAGTTTATAGGAAAGACAACCTGTGAAGCTACCCAGTGCTAACTTGGGATATAAAAGGGCTCAGCTCTGATATTTCAGGCTTTCTGGAAATCAGATTTACCTTCAGGAGTTCATAAACATCTGGCTGGGACACTGCATAAGAGTATCTGTTGTACATGAATGGTGACTTTGTTCCTGGTGAAAGGGTGGTCTGAGAGGCATCAATGATTCCTGGGCTCTTGTGGATAGTGCAGTAGTCACTGTAGACATCTGTGAGGGTGCTGAGCTGCTCCTGAGCATAGCTGAACATATTATACACCTGTAGACAGAGAATGAAATCAGTGTGAGAGGTGAAGAGATTTTAATTTCTATCCAGAGGTTTCCTGTGACCTCAGGGGCCAAACCCAGATCTTGCCTGTCATAAAAACCCAGCCCCAAGGGGTTTTGAGTTCTATGGAGGGCCTCCACATATTTGGGATGTGTAGCACCAGAGAAGAACATGAGCCACTCTGGAGTATGGCTGCATAGCTGTGCCACTTCTAGCTTAATAACTGTACCTGTGAACTCAATGCAAACACTAAGGACACCTTCCCTTCATGAGTCATTGGACAGCTTCTTGTCTCACTGAAGGCACATCCTTGATCCACCAAGACAGTCTCAAGAGGCAATTCAGGTGTCCGTAGACCCAGGTCTAGAGGAGAAATGGGACCCTTCCACTGCTGATACACCACTTAGAGTCCACTCTGTGATTGGAAGGACTGTCTGGTTCATGTGAGCTGGAACTAAGTCATGGAGCCTATCCCACATTCGGCATTTTTTTTAACATGGCTTTTTTTTAGAGCACTATCATGAATCAGTTCAGGAGATGGATGTCTCTTGCCTTGTGCTTGCCACTGTGGTAAAGCACTGTAAGTTTAACAAGGATGTGACTTTGGGCTGTAGCTGTGGATGACAGTGGGTTATTCTATTAGATCCCTCTGTAGACACTGAAAATTTTGGCTGGTATTTGATGTTGGCCTTCAATTTTTCTCATTAAGCTGTGCTGTGTCAACATTTGGGTACTTGTTGGTATATCCACCATGCCTTATTAACCAGCGAGGGCCAGCACTGAAGTGACTCACACTATCCCTGGACAGCTCAGCCTCTGGCCTCAGGAGAAGGACACTTTCATCTACTGCACGGATGCTGCACAGGGAGCCTGGAGCAGCCTGCAAATGGAGACGGACAGTCGATCCTGGGAGAGCCACTGTGTCTGAGAAGCCAAGCTTCACCTGAAACAGCAGAAGAAAGAGGGACTGCAGGCACTGACAGGTGAAGGAAAGGAGAAACTGTGATTATAGGATTCTGCTGGATATCTATTGTCAGTTTGTAGATAATTAATCACCCTCCAGCCAACCTGCCCCTTTATGCTTTATGCACTGCTTACATGGTTCCTGAAGCAGCTGGAGACTTTCAGGCGCAAGGTGTCAGCTGCCACTTGTCCCTCAGGGAAGGCAATGTAAACAAAGAGGGTAGCCATGGATGAAATGAGGTCAATGGGAAGAGTGATGTTGAAAGCCCCACTGTACTGACCTGAAGAAAGAAGGAAAAATTGAAGAAGTATAGGAAGATGTGAGGAAGTCTGCAATCCAAGGATTACAGCAGCAACGTGCTCTTCCTCTGTAATACTTCTGTACAGTTTCTTGGATAAAACTATTCTGCCTTGCTTCTGGGAAGGCCACAGCTAGACCAGGATGTAAGTTAGTGCCATTAAATAGCAGTGACTTTACATCATAAGGGGTCTTGGCAAAAGCGAGCACTTGGAAGAGAAATTACTTTCTACATGAGTCCAGAAAGAAAGATTCCATAAGTTACCTTGGAGGTCTCTGATAATTTCCTGCTTGGCAGATAAACTGTGATAGTTTCATCATTTGATCAGGAGGGAAAATAAAAAGGAAATTAAGAGACAGAAAAAAGATAGCATATTTCCTATTTTTTTTTTTTTTTTGTGCTAGCTCTGTGGTTTTCTGTTTGTCTCAGATCTCTTTTCTCTCATTCTCCATCTAGGCTGGAAGGACTTTCTTGTTGGGTACTTAATCTATTCCTGGTAGTTAGATGCTCTTACCTGATGGTGGATCAAGAAGCACTGTTGTTTGGCCATGATGCACAAGGGACCCTCTGGCCATAACCTACAGGGTAACAAACAGAACAAGGGGTTGAGAGTGCCTCTGCTCCACATTTGTGGGCCAGCAAAGGGCGCTGTGCTGACACAGACCCACGCAGAGCTGACCTCACTGGCGCTGCCCTGCACTCACCAGGTGGTAGAAGTGTGCTCTGGCAGCCCCGTGGCCCAGCTCCGTGGCGAGTACGTGGTAGCGCACAGTGACCTGCTGCACATCCCCACAGGCTGGCACTGCCTGCACCGGCTGGATCCTCACGGAGCTGTGGCTGGAGGAGTAGAAGGCCCTCAGTGCGAGTGAGGCAGTGCCGTAAGACACCTTCACGTTTCGACTGCTCCAGTCCTCTGGCTGGGACTTTGCCTGTGGCAAGAAAAAAATGCCTGAGCATTTCTTGCAGCTGTCCCTATGCCAAAACCAAGACTGACTGAGCAGTGGGCTCTGAACTTTCTCTAGGTGAAGTGTCTATTTCCACCTACGCCAAGTTCAGTCTCTTTCTGTGGAGCTTGGCTTTGCCTGCTGTACTACCCTCTGGGATAACTGGAGCCTAAACAGGAGCAGGGAGCTGTATGCTACTAGGGCTTTGGCTGAAGTCTGAAATTCTGCAATGCTGCTGCTACCCTGGGAGCAAGCCAGGTCATTAGACTGTGCAGAGTGGCTTATTAGCCCCTGGATCACACCATTCAACTCTGCTTCGGTATGGAATATGTAAATAAAGTATTAGCATGGATCTGCCCTGATAATGTATTACACTCATCAATGCTGTTCTGTATTTCTTTCAGCACTTTCCTTGATCCATAGGGTAGAGGTGGCAGGGGACAACTGAAGATGAGTAGCCTTACTCAATATTGACATATGACCTATCTGTACTTAGAGTACAACATTAACATCTTTTGGACTTACAGTAAGGTGAAAATCCCTCATCCAAGATACCTCTGGAAATATCAGAGACAGGGCTTGCCTCAAAGTGCTTTGACCTCCAAGTTAGACAGGACAGGCATTAGAAACCTAGCACTACAATCAGACAAGACAGTCTTCTTTGTTCATGGGAAAGCAGAGGCAAGCTTTTCTCTGTCAATTCCCTCTCAGTGACATTCCTATTTAGCTCCTTACATTCTAGTTACCTGCTTAGCTCCAGATTGGTTTGCAGTAACCAGTTCCTAACCTGCAGTATAACTTTACTGCTGTTGTCCCATGCTGATGTCTCTAAGACAAAGGAGGCCATCCCAGTGTCATCTGTGAGGTAGGTCTTGGTCTGCTTCCTGCTCCCATAGGACACTGTAAGAATCACTTTCTTGTTCTTCAGGTGTGTCCCATCAGCACTTTTGAGTTCCAGCTGTAACAATGCAGAGAACAGTCTGAGAATTGGAGGCCTGAGGATTGAAAATCTACCTCCCAGGAGGAGTCCCAGCCCCCTTCTCTGCAAAGGGACTCTCAGTGTGAATTCTAACTTCTCCAACTGTTCCCCATTTATGCAGCAGCCATCTCATCTGGAAAAGCCACAGATCCTGCAGTCACATCTGTGGATAACCTCTTGGTAAACAAGTCAAAGGAGGGGCTGGGGCAGAGGATTGTGCTGGCAGCTTTGGGCAGCTCCAAACAAGGGGACCCTTGGGCACTTCTGTGCTTACCACCTGCTTAGGCCCAGCTTCTGGGCTTTCCATGTTTCTTTCCTTTTCACTCACATTTCCATAGTAGGGAGCTCCTTGCTGATAGTAGTAGCTTGTCCCCCAGAACTGGAGAGTTGTGATATCAAAAGTGACCTTGCAGTTTTCAGTGGTGTTGAACTCCACTCCTGGGAAAGAGAAGAGGCACACGCAGATGAGTACCATGTGTCTGAGCAGGCATCAAGATTGGATGAACTCAGTAAGGGGGTGGACTATCACTCACAGGGGATTATAGTTTCTCCATGCAACTTCAGGAGTCATTTAACACACACACACACAGCTATAGGGCCTCCTACATTCTGACATGACAGAATGACAGCAGTCTATCTGAAGGTCTCTGTCAGACAGTTCTCAAACACTCTTTCCCACTTTAAGATGGTCCGGCTCATGATTGTCCTCTTCCATTCTTCTTCCCTCCTCACAGCAGTCACTTAAAGGCAACATTTTTCCTTGCCTTTCCCATGTCAGTTTGCAGTCTGCTGTCTTGTCCTGTGTGCCCACCTGAAATCACTGCAGTTGTTTGTTAAGAGAATGGGTGTCACTGCTTCTGGCAAGGGGCTGCAAAACATTTTCTTGTGAGGAAGGCTTTGCAGAATTTTGTGAGAGAGAGAACCTTATAGGAAACCTTATCTCCCTATCTGGGATGTGGAGATAAAACTAATGAGGAGCTAATAACAGTACACAGTCAGGGCCTTGGTTATCCCTAGTTGTTCTGAGTAACTAACTCCTCATTCCAATGGACTGCCCTAAAATATGATTTAAGAACAAGAGAACCTGGCCTGGCTCACCTCCATACACATTTTTAATGTGATGAGAAGACGAGAAAAAGCAGCTCTTGCCCCTCAAGTGACTGCCAGAGCTGGACTGTCCATAGCAGCTTCAGAGGAGTAAGCACACTGGTAAAGCCCATCCTGCAACTGGGAGAACTCACATGCCCCATGTTATGATACTTAAAAACATTCATGTTGCCATGGTGCTCCTAGGGAAGACACAGCCCTCCAAACATTAGGCCTCGTAGGAGCCACTGCTGAAAGCTCCAGTGGTTTGATGGGAAGACACAAAGATCCATAAGGGATCTTACAGCTAAAAACCCAAAGACAAGTCTATTTTATGAGTGTAAAATAAAAGATTTTCCACAAAGTGTAGAATCATTTTTTTTCTACCTGTTCCACTTTCTTTCAGAAAAGCCTCAGCCTCCAGGTTGAAATCATAATTATCACCATGCTTCCGGTGGAAAATCTTAGTATTCACTTCAGTGGAAAAGCAGCCATCCTCATTTGTCTGGGAATATGAAATTGTGTTTGTTAAGCAACTGTGAACGCAAAAGAGTCTCTTGGCCCTTGTCCCTCCCTTTGGCAAGAGGAGTGGGTGTCTCCCGTGCTCACCTCGCCAGTGTAATCCTTACAAATACTGCGCTTGGCCTTGGAAGACTTCCGGTTATAGCGGACATGCTTCCGGCACACCACAGCCCTCACGCTACCCTGGACTGCTTTCCCATAGGTGTACCTGGCAAAGGGAGCACAGAGGACTCGCACACAAAAACACTGGCTCAAGAGTGACCAATGCCAGCTCTAGGCTGTGGTTTGCAGCTGTACAGCCCAGCAGCCTGCAGACTCAGGGTCGTGGGTCACCAGCACAGCACAGGAGGCCAAGAAGTACAGATGACCTCATCAGGTTGAGACAGAGGGCAGTGGTGGGAGAGTTCTCTTCTAGTCAATGCTGGTCACACCAGGCAGGGCTAGGGGACATTGTGTTGGCCACAAGCTGAGCCATTATTCCTACAACACTGCCACTAATAAATGCAGCAGAGGTGCTGTATTGTAGGGCACATGCACTGCCACGCTTTCAAACTCACAGAAAAAGTAGGGAGAGAGAATACGGACAAATGTGAGAGTCCAGGAGAATTATTTAGCAATGGATGCCAAGGTCTTAGCTCTTGGCGGGGGGGATAGTGTTGGCAGAGACCATTTTGAGCTCAGTTATTGATGGCTGTGCATTTTCCAAACCAGTAAAAATGCACCTTCTGCCACGATAAGTCAGCTCACATGCCACAGACGTGGAGACGGAAGTTTTCCTCTAAGATGGTGACCACCTGAGGCATCTGGATGGAAACACTGAACTTGGGCAGCACTGTGTGAAAGCAAGAGAAATATAATTCAGTGAGAATAGAAAGAGTTCATTTGTTCCAATCCTTCCTAAGTGTCTGTTTACAGAAAAAAAAGTCTCTCCTTTTGTTCTGTGACTACCAGCATAGGGCCTGGTAGGAACACACCAGCAGCCCAGCCAGGAGAATGGGATGGAAGTAGGCAGCTTGAGTGTCCTCCCAAGAACACAGCTGTGGGACACTGCCTTGGTCCATCCTCAGGACATGGGGGAGGAGAAATCTGGTGGGCCTGGGTGAAGGTCAGTGCTTACACCTATGGGCAGGCACTTGCACTTCCCAGGAGATAGCACAACCAGCACAGCTGTTCACAGCTGCATGGCCCATTCACCTCTGTGTGAGGGGGGGGGCTGGAGGCTGGAAATACACCTTTCTTTGCTGCCACCAGATTCCTGAGGCTCTTACCATACTCCTCTACCCTGAAGGTCTGTGTGAGGCCAGGCATTTTGATGGTGTACTCTCCAACCGGTGCTTCCGCAGCCAGAGGGAATGACAGATCCACAATGCCTCCCACAGGTGTGACATCCAGCCACTGTGCAATTCGGTTCCCTTTGGGGTCCTGCACAGGGGGAGTAGAGAGCAGTTATTTTTCAGCGCAAAAACACTCTTTTGAAGGATGTCCAAGATACCAGGGTGTAGTCTGACCACATATTCTCTTATCCTGAGAGCCTAGGTTTATGGCACAGCTAAAGTGCTCAGGTGAGTCCAAACTCATTGAGGAAAGGACTTTTCTCCCTGTCTCACTGACAAAGTAAATCTATCATATTATTGTTCTCTGGTGGCATTGCCGTCTCTGACTGCTGCAAACCCGTGGCTTACTGCCTGCTTGTCTCACTAAGACAGAGAAGTGGTCCTCCTTAGAGACCTCTGTGGTCACCTAAGCTGGCACAGGCTCCAAGGTCACTCTGGAGACACTCTGCCTAAGGCACAAGCTACTGGGGAGTAATTTCTATGGACTGATGTCTTGAATCCCCAGGGAAGAGTAGGCAAATGAGTCCAGGACTCCATGCAGGGGAACCATTGAGGTCCAGTCATGGAGGAAAGTGTTCTCCCACTGCTGACTCTGGGGAGGGCAGGATGCAGAACTCTAGGTTCAGCCACACTGCCCAGTAAAGGCTTTGTCATGGGCTGATGGGTTCTTCATGTGGGACAAGTGGGCATTGCTGTTTGAAAAGGTGAAACTGGATCAGAGTGCTATGTTTGCATAAACTGGCATGAAGTATTGCATAGCTGTCTCACAAACCATGTGTTTACATAATGATGCCTTGCTGGGTATGGCATGTACATTAACTACTGCCCACTGCTAGTTGGGACTCTGACTTCTCTGCATGGGTATTACAAACCCCACCACCACTTTCAGGTGTCTTTCCTCAGCACAGTGATTACGCTGGAAAAACAGATTTTAAGAACAACAGCCTAAAAGCTGCTTTAGGATGTGTTTCTAGCTGTATAGTCACAACACTAACTGGTCAAACTTTTGGGTTTTGTATGTTAAATACAAAAGTCTCCTTAAGGAAAATTCAGGATCTTCAAAAGTCTTCAATTCAAAGGCTACAGGGACTAAATTTCCAGTGACCAGTCTAGGATGGTTTGCTGGTTTTCAGTGGCACCCATCATTTACTGCAGGGATCCCTGTGTGATCAGTGTCGTGACACTGCTCTGCTGAACTTTTCTGGACATGGAAGGAAGGGCAAGCAGCCAAGGACTGTTCCCATTGATTCTGAGGTAACCAACTTTCTGCATCCATATTTCCCCACCACCATCTCCAAACCTGTGTCTTTCCCAAGGGTAGGAGCTTTACCTTCAGTTCCACCAGGCGCTGCTGTGGGGAGGAAACAACAGTTACTGACTGGTGGGATGCTTTCGAGTAAGTTACCATCCACCTCCCCGGTATTTTTTATTTCCCCCAACCATCCATCAGTCTTCTCTAAGCAATTCCCAGGACTGCCCATAGCCCAACATCATGAGCAGCTTCTGTGTTGCAGGTGGTGCCCAGCTCTGTTTGTAAGCACCAAAAGCAACACTGAGACCAGCTGTACACATCACCTGGCTGGGCCAAGCACTGATCTAGAAAACATACAGGCAGCCCACAACATTTCCAGATTTCGGGTGTCTTCCCTCTTGACTTACTGTTTCACTGCTGGCAATAAAGTTCTGATCCAAGGTCACAATCCGCAACTTGACTATAAAGCAAAAGAAAAACAGGACTGGCTGAGTAAATAACAAGAGGATAGCTAAGAAATATGTGCACATGTGCTTCACTGAGAGGATGTGGGAGCAGATAGAGCCATCCAGTCCTAGGCCTATGCCCAAAGCCCTGCTAGGAGCTGGCAGCCTGCTAAAGAAAAAGTATTAGGAGAGGCAGTGTGGGGCTTTCTGGGAAGGCTGGCTGTGCTGGTGAGGAACAGCAGTGTTTTTCTGGACAGTGGACCTGTGGTGGGCCCCTCAGTCTTGCCTGCAGTGAAGATCATCCTAGTGGAAAGCGTGGAGAGACATGGGGCAAACAGATGTACCCTGTGGTGATCTGAGCTGTGCTAGGGCAGTGGTAGGACTGCAGTCCTCACCTAAGGAAGTTGGTGGGGAAGAGAGGGATTTAGGGCCCTGACAGAAAGTCATGGCTGTGACTGGAGCAATCATGAGTAAACACTGTGGCTTCTAAACCTTTTCTCACACATCAAGGAAAGCACACAATCCCTGTTCACAGTGGCATGCACCATGCTGACATAGGAGAGAGATATTCCCAAACCTCTCAAAGCCTAGAAGGAAGATGAAGCCTGTGGCCCATCTCCTTCCCCGAGCAGATCCTGCTCAGAGGACTAGAGAGTACCCCAAATTTTGTGGCCTGAGGACCACTCTCTCTCTCTCACAAGACATGGCATTCTGTCCATACCAATCTGTCCAGGTTTGTACACTGGTTTGTCTGTCTGGATAAAAGTCTTCTTGTCTGCATGCTTGATTAGGACTTTCTGTTTCTTCTGGAACTCTGAGTTGCCTTCCATAACTGTGATAACCACAAAAGCCACTTCATCTGGGTTTCCAACAGGAGGAGGGACCTGCAGGTATAGTTACAACCATCATTCAGGGTGGATCCCATTCACCGACCCCAAGGTTTTTGGAATAACAATTATGATATTACTTTTGGGTTGCTCCAGTTCTTCTTGCCCTGAAAGACTTCACAGAACATTTCAAAAAGTTTTCTAGAAGAGTAAAATATTAGTGGGGCTACACAGCAGGAAGGACACTGGCAGACCTATGCAGGCTGAAGCAGAAGATTCACTGGCCAATTAAGATGTCCTCATGAGAAAACACAATCCTTTGCATTCCTGACCAGCAAGAGCAGAACTCATGCAATATCCACCCAAGTGAAAACCCTTGAAAGCAACTTCCTCACCTGGAAGCTTGTGCAATGAAAGAAGGGGAGCTGAGAGATGGACTGAGTGATCAGAGTCTCATTCCCAGCTCTGCTTTGCAAGGTGACTGACACATGGATCGGGACTGCTTGCTCTCTGCTGAGCTGGAGACACACCGTCTCTGAGAAGGGGTAGTAGAGCTGAGATGGTATTGTCACAGCATAGTTTCTATTGAAAAAGAAAGAGAGAGAAAGAGAGAAAGAGAGAAAGAGAGAAAGAGAGAAAGAGAGAAAGAAAGAAAAGGAAAGGAAAGAAAGGAAAGAAAGGAAAGAAAGGAAAGAAAGGAAAGAAAGGAAAGAAAGGAAAGAAAGGAAAGAAAGGAAAGAAAGGAAAGAAAGGAAAGAAAGGATCAGGTTAAACTGACTTTCTAAGAGGACAGATTTTTACCAGTATTTTGGTACTTCCCAGGAGACTCCTGGTCTCTTCATTCCACTATCATGACACCAGTGGCACATGACACCATTCCCATCTATGGGTACTGCAGACATTAACACTGAGTTGGCACTGTATGCTGCATGCACATATGAAAAGAAAGCCACTGCCTTATGAACTGAAAGTGAAAATAAGGTGAAGGGACCTCCCCACATCACCCAAGGGATCAGCAGCAGCTTGGCTCTCCTGCAGGTTTCCCGAGTCTTCAGCATTCTCACTGAACCACACTGTGTATCACCATCAGTTCATGTCCCAGACACAGAGACTCGTGAGCACCTTCACTTCAGGTCCTCACACTCTTGTCCTCTTTGCTCTCCCATCTCTGCATCTACTCTGAGCTGCGTCCATAACACTGAAATGCTGTTCACAGTTCGGTGGGTTTCATCTTTTACTGCACTGCAGCACCCAGGACCAACAAAAAGCCAACATTCAAGCACATTCCAAAACTCTTATCAATGACTCCTCCCACTCACTCTGGACAGGCTCAGCCAGCAGCATGTTTTGCAGGAAGCAGAGGGCAGGGCCTGGAAAGATGAGAACAGCAGGAGGAAGGGAGGTGACCTGCTGGCAGTTCTCAGCTGGAGCTCAGCACCCTGGTGAGAGGGAGTCAAAGTCCTGCTGGCCAGGAGCCTCTGAGTGCTGTCACACTTGAGTGCTGCCAAGCTGCCTTGAGGAACTCAAAACACGTACCAACAACATTTTGTTTTTCCTATTTGAGCTGACTCATGACACCTCCCTCCCGCCACTTGTGCCAAAGGATGGGATGAGCACAAAAAACTCACTGCTTGAAGCTCCCATACCTCCCTTGCTCCTGATGATCATTTACTCTGGAACATTTTCTTACACCTGTTTAACAATTCATCCCTTGCCCTTGCCTTCTGAGCTATAAAAGTAATAAAGAGCATCTCTGAGGCTGTCATCCAAGGGTCCCAAGATCCAAGCTGGATCATGAATCTATGAAAAAACTGGAATACAGGCAGGACAGCAGGCAACCTTTTGAAGCAAGTGTTATTTCCACAAAGCAAAGCTTCACACTGAAGGTAACAGTGGTGAGCAGGCAGTGGAAAAGCACATCCTTTGCATGGGAGCTTGTCAGCCTCTGGAGTACATCCTAGAGGAAGTACTCCCATTAGATAAGTTTTTTTAAAACTAGGCTTGTGCACACCACACCACATGCAGCAGGAGGGAACCCAGCTACAACCCACTGACATATTTTTCACTGTAACATCTACAGTTCAAGCACAGTCATGCTTCTGTTTGCACTTGTGCCATAGCTGCAAAAGCAAACGCCTTCAGAAAAGCAAGAACAAATTCACAAGCCAGGATATCCTGCTGGAACAGGAGCTGCATTCCTGACAAAGTATATGAAGAGAAGCTGTGCTGGGAATTGTCCTTGTCAGAGGTCTGAGAAAAGGCATGGTGGGAGCAGATGGCCAGCCAAGCCTGAACAAACACACTGCTCTATCAAGAGCATCCCTATCAGATACTTGGGCTCATGCTTGCTCAGTTTGTAAAGGCACTTAGCTTTGTTGGCTAAACTATTAAATGGTGACCTATGGCTCTGTGAAGAAAAGCTTAGCCCAAAGGAAGCATATTCTGCAACACAGTAGGAGACATGAGATATTGGGAGGTCAGAATTAAGCTGATGCAGAAAGCTGGCACAATCGTTCTGCCTGAGTCCTTGCTGAAATACATGGTCTGCATCAAAGGCACTAAAGGAAAAGCCAGTTAGCAGGGAGAATGTGGGGAAAGGGCACATGGAAACCAAGTGAAACCTTGGCAACATGAGAAGTTATGCCCATCTGGAAAAACATCCCTCATCTTAAGACTTCTGTCCCATTTCTGTCATATTGCCACCTGCCCCCCCCCCCCCCCCCCCACCCCCCAGGATCCCTTTACAGACCAGAGTGCATTTGCAAAGCAATGAAGTTCTTACAGCATTGCAGGCATTCCAGCCGTGCTAGGCAGGAGAAGGATGCTGCCCCACAGGAAAATGATCCTCCACATAGCTGACTGCAGGTCGAATTCGTCCAAGGAAAGCTTAGCCACTCCTCAGTACTCCATTCGCCCCTGCTTCTGCTGTCTTCCTTCTTCCCCTCATCCGGAGCCGAAGGAGCACGCAGCTCCCGTCCTGACCCGACTCCCGTTCCTCCCTTGGCTTCAAACCCAAGGTGGAAATCAGGCTGCTCGTGGCCGGAATGTGGGCGGGAGAAAGGGGTGGCGACAATGTTTACTGCCTACAAAGCAGAGGCAGCTGCCCCGAGACTTTGTAAGGCTTGTTGGTGTTTCTCTGGAAGAGGGTTTGTCTGCCTTATGCAGCACTCCTGGGAGCAGGAGTACTTAGTTACTGTATTTGGTGCAGGGGCCTGATTTTTTTGAGAAGTATCTTTACTGGGATGTCATCAGAAGTTTCTGGATACAAATTAATTCGTTGTGATGTCAGTGGATTTTTCTCCATGGTTCTTCCTCTGCAGAACTTCATCTTAGGTATTATTTGCTTCTTACTGAAATTTCACTCCTGACCTGCAGCCTCTCGCTGGACCTGCCCAGGGCTTCACATGCAGCTCTGCCAGTGTCTCCATTCCTGCCTGGAATTCCTCCCTAGCATTTTATTATCTTTTGGCTGTCTTTCTGGTTTTTGTCTCGCTAGTTTAGACTTGAACTCAAGCCCTGATTTGATTTTGGAGACTCAAATGTGCTCCCAGATCAGTGACATGCAGTGCTTTAAACCTGAGGTTCATCTGCAATGTCAGTGCTAGGGTTGAAGGCTGGTGTGCCCCTATTCCATCGGACTGTGCTCTGAGAGAGAGGGTGCTAAGCACACACACAAGGACTGTGCCAAAGTAAATCCAGGGGATTGCTTCAGCTGGGAGCAGGGCACGGTGGATGGCAAATTCTCTCTATGCTCTGTACCTTTGGTTGTGCTTTGCTAAAACACAACAGAATGAGGACATCCACCTTCAAGTGAGGTTGTAACTAGAGGGCAATTTCATCCAAGCCCTGTGCACTTCACTGCTGCCCCTCGGGAGATGGAAACACAAGGGTGCAATGCCCAGGAAGAGTCTGGAGGAGATGGGGGGTGGTATCAGTGTAGAATCACCTTATGGCTGGGGAAATCTGTCAGAAGACAGGGCATTCAGCTTGGGCACATGTGAAGTAGAGATTTGATAAATTATGTGTGGACTTAAAATATCATGTTTTGTTTGGAAATGCCTTACAGTGTAACTATGAGGGGAGTTGGTGTAAGGAACTGCCCTGGAAAAGATTCTTTACCCAGGAGGATCAGACATGGCTGCGATGGATGGGTGGACAGAGGTAGTGATGCATGGAATGGAGGTGATTTGAAAGGTAATTACTCCAAGCTCTGAGTAACAACTGGATGGGGGGAAGATCACTAATGCTGCTTTTTACAAGCTGAGAATAGTAGCTCATGTACAGATTTGGCTCACATCAGATACTACAGCCAGGGTCTAGATCAGCCACAGATGAGATGAGACTCTCCTAAGTCCTCTTCAGCCTGAGTTATAGATAAGTATTCCCATATATCCCTTCTCAGCGTCCTGGCACCTAGAATACCACCTGAATGTAAATGAGGGTGGAAAACTGCTATGTGACCTTCAGTCTGGTGCTGGTGGGAGCAAGTAAATATTAGCTAATGTCATTAGCCTAGAAAAGATATTATCTCCATATAGTAACTCCCCTACTCTTTGAACCTAGGAGTATCTGAGGGGGTATTTAGGACTGCTCCAACCCATCAGTACATGCAGTCCTCTCCTCCAGTGTGATCTCATCAGCTGTCTGTCCCAGCCCAAGAAATGGGAGCACAACTGCTCCTCTTAGCCCTGACCCTATTCCCAGTGGCAGCTGCAGCAAGCCTGGAACCGTGAGGCTCTCTCCTTTTGATTTGGGGGGGGGGGGGGGGGGGGGGGTTGGTGGAAGGGCCTGTCGTTGAAGGGTGGTGCTGAGGGGCTGCACTCTTTGGCATCACAGAGCTGGATGGTGGGGGCCTGGTTCCCAGGGAGGCTGAGCAGAAGCAGCTCCTGCAGAGTCCCAGGCATCAAGCACTGCTGCGGGGGCAGCCCCTGGTGCTGACTTGTGCAGGCACTGCACAGACCACAGATCTACAGAGGCCACAGGAATTTTGCCTCTGTTCATCCGGTGCTGGTGGGGGTGAAATCTGGCGTGAGGACTGAAGCCTTATACCTCAGCCACTGAGTCTTCGGCTTCATTCCTCACACAGCCTTGCTCTGTGTGCTTGCAACTGGAGCATTGTGCAAGGGCAGCTGTGTCCTGGCTGGTGCAAGGTGGTGACACAGAGAAATCGGGAGTTCTCCACACTGGGCATATTCCTCCTTTCTGGTTTGGAAAGGAGCTTAAAAGTGCTGAACTTCCTTCAATGCAGTCCTCCAGACATTCCAGATTCTTGGTCTGCCTCTTCATGAAAGCAGCAGAGATGGATTCTGCCCTGTCTACCTGAGCCTCTGACTTGTTTTTGAACGTGTACTGCTCTCTTCTAGTCACTATATGGTGGTGTTCCCTGCTATCATTCAGCAGTCCCACGAGGAGAAGCTCTACATTCACTTCAGCTCCCTAACTGAGGCCATCCACCTGGCTGTCACCTTGCAGACAAAAACCCAGAATCACACTCTGGTGGAGCAGGATGTGGAGAAGCCAGGCACTTTTCAGAGCATCACTTTCCAGGTGAGTGTAGATGTGGCTACTGATTTAATAGTTGATGGTTTCACCTTCACACAAGAGCACAGCACTTCTCTGGGTACACTGTCCTTTTCCTTGCCATAGGTTCCAAGCAGGCTAAGTATATTTCCCTACCAGTGCCAGGCAAAATACAACAGTGTCCTGGAGTCTAGGAAAGTAGGGAATCTTTCATGTGTAGAAAAAAATCTGTTCTTTTGATCTGTATCAGTGCATTTCATCCTATTTAAAGCATGGTGCTAAACATTTACTTTCAGTTTACTCAGTGTTTTGTCCCCAGAAATGCTTGTATATCACAGCAAAAGTCAGTGCATTGGGAGTACCTTCTTTTCATCCTTGTTTCCTCAGGAGCCTTCCCTTTTGGCTCCAAGAGGACAATTCTGCTCTAAAGCTGCATCTGCATTGCCAGATGTAGTTGCAGTCTGGATAGACATTGAGTTTCCTTGAATTTAGCTGTGATGGCACTGAACCCACAATAAACTGAATCTCACTGAGGCAGCCCGGGTATTTCTGGGGTGGCTTGAGTTCCTGTCATTGCTGACTGCTCTAGTTAGCTTATCTAGACATGCTGACTACAGAACCTTCAGCTACATTTCTGGAGAGCCATGGGGATGTGTGTGGTGCTGAGGCTCTACAAACTGCCCCTGTCTTCCTCAGCACTGCACAAATTCGCTGTGCTTATGCCCTGACCCTCCTGCAGACTCAGCAGAATTCGAGGAGGGGCTGTAGGAACTTTTGGGTTTTACATCAACACGACAATGATTAACCAAGAGTTTGGTGCCAGCCCTTAGGGGAGAGCAAGTCCTGGTTATGGAAAGCCAAGGAAATCTGCCATTGGCAAAAAATAAAAACCACCCAAAAATCCTCCTCCTGCTGAGCTCAGTCTTTCTGATGCTGTGTTTTTTTGATCAGTATCCCATCTCCCATTACTCCACATCTGACTTTCCTATGGTTTTACCTGGTTCCATAAAACTCTCACATTTATGTTGCCTGGGAGAATTACATTTCAGTCAGTTCACTCCTAAGTTCATGAACAAGGCAGTGATTGCTTCTCCCTAGAATCACAAATGGGTTACACAGTCATAGAGAAGAGTTGGACTCTAAAGTTTGGGGATTTTTTAACATTGAGATGATGTCTTATATCTGGGATAAGATGCAAAGTCTCTGATGAATTTTTTCCCATTTCCTTGTGTCAATCAACCTAGGTACCAGACCTCATGTTAATTCCCAAGAAAACGGGTGGTTCCAAGACACAGGTAGGATATGTCTCTCATCTGCCTCTCCTCTTAGAAATTAGAGGGCTTCAGCCTCTCCTATGCCATGTTAATATTGGAGATACAGGGTGGGAAAGATAGTAGAGAGGAAAAAGAAATGTACAAAGAGGCAAACATGACAAGCAGAAAGGCAGAGAAAAAAGAATGAAGAAGCTGGACAACACAAAGAAGACTCTGACTAGGGAAATGAGAGACTTAAATCACAGGAGATTAAAGGAGGAGTGGGACACTGAAGGTTTTGGAAGGACAAGTGCCGCTGGTTCTCTTTCAAGCTCTTTGTAGTTGGAGGTAATTTTTTTCTTTTTTTTAACCTGACAGCCAGAGGAGGTGGTTTATCTGCATGTTCTGATCCACAGTGGAGACAATGTGCTCTTTGAGGGTCACAAGAAAGTTCTGGTCAAGCCCCAGAAGAATATAGTTCTGATAGAGACAGACAAGGGATTATACAAACCTGGAGAAACAGGTAAGGGAAGAAGGCAGCATATGGAAATGGGGAGGGAAGGGCCAAGTCACACCTGGAGGGAAGATTTCACTGAGTGCAGCAAACTAAGGTTGTTGGAGGTAGAAGAAAGCAGATCTCTATTATCCAAAGTTTCTAGGAATAGTCTGAGTCAGGATGTTCCCCTCCAAGGTATGCTACACCACAATCCCAGCCCCCTGCTCCTGGGTGTTGTTTTGGTGTCATATCTCTAGTGACACCAAAAGGGAAAGCCAGGACTCTCCGGGACACTAGACAAGTTGTTTTTTGAAGATTGTTGTTCATATTTGAGTAAAACCTCGAGTGACAGTTCCAAGCTGTAAAATTACAGAGTTACCCCACAGTCTTCGCAATATAAATGGACTAAAGACAGACCCCCCCCCTACAGACAACCCCATTGTCTACCCCAGCTTTATAATCTCTCCTGGTACAGGCAGGGGGTTTCTGTAGCACACAGCTGCATATAAACCTCCCAGACAATGCCCTCTGGGGTGGGAGATGCTGGGGAGACCTGACTATCTCTGAGGTAAACATGAATACTGGAGCACAGAAAAGGAGAAACAGGTTTGTGCAAGGACGTGTTGCAATCAGAATACTTTACTATGCTTTTCTTTGTATCTACAGTGAAATTTCGAATTGTGAACCTTGATGAGAACCTTAAGGTCATTAAAAATGAGGTGAGTATCACCTTGTTCCTTTCTGGAAGTAGGACCTTAAGCATGAGACACACTGAGAGGCTCATGAAAGAGACATCTATGCCTGTTAAACCATAAGAACAAATTATCTTTGGAGGAAACCACTTAATCACTGGTCATTTGGAGAAAGACCAGTGTAAGCTGGCATAGAGGGAGGAGGAGACATACTGTGGGCTTTGGATGAGGAGACATTTCTGGTCAGGGATCCAGGTCAGGAAGAGTTCTTTATACTGCTTCACATGAATGCTGTTTTACGAAACTGAGGTTGTGTTTCTCTTGTTTTTACAGTATTCCCAGATCTGGCTGCAGGCAAGTGACAAAGAAGTGACCAAAGGGATATGTCTGTCTCTTCTCCTGTGATCTTTCACTCCCAGAGTTGTGCCGCAAATTCATAAGGATATGATCATAGTTCAGATTCAGCCAAAGGTTTTTCTATATGGTCAGCCTGGGTTCTTCATTCAAACCAGCACCTCTGTGGTGCACGTAGCTCAGCAAAAGACAGGGCAGTACTGAACTTTTGCCCAACACCCTGTCTGCACAGAGCACAGAGACAGGGACAAGCGCTCAATAGCTGCAGCACAGCTGCTTCTCTTTCCCATGGTGTTATGATGTTGTCACTTCCCAGTAGCTTTACTGTTCTTGGCAGCCTTTGGCAGTAATTCCAAAGCTTACTAAAATGATATTGGAGGGAAGCAAGGGTATCTCTCCAGGTGATCTGGAGTCCTCTCTATTGGGTCAAGGTTAAGCCCTTGTAGTGCCTGAGTATGGCTGGACCTGCCAGGTACATGTGTGCCCAACGTGACTTGGTGGCTCTGCATGTCCTTTCCCAAACAGGATCCTGAATACAACCGTATTGCTGAGTGGCTGAATGTAAAGTCAAATCATGGCATTGTGGATCTATCCTTCCCCCTGGCCTCCGAAGCATCCCTTGGGAAGTACACCATCTCAGTGCAGCAGGGCATGGCTCAAAAAACCTTCAGTGTTGAGGAATATGGTAAGGCTTGAACATCAGAGAGGAGGGAAAAGTAGTGTGGGTAGCTGGAGGAGAGAGCAGGGTGATGCAGCCATGTTCATCCCACCTTTTGCCTTGGGAGAACAACAGAGTGGGGACAAGGATGCATGGGTCTGTGTCACCCTTTTCTAGGCTGGGTTTGCCATCCACTCCAGTCAGCTGCTATAATGGGAAGTGGGATCATGTATTTGTCCCATTAACTGGCATTGGTAAAGACAAAACCCTGTGCCATATAAATGTTTAAGCCTGACTGAGCTGGAGTAGAAAGCAGTCCCACGTGCAGTTGTAGCAACAAATACAGCATGGTGTGGCTGGGGGAGTAATCCTACGGCAGTATGGTGATGAAGAACTGAGGACATCACTGTCTTTCCCTCATCTGGACTGCAGCTGTAACACAACTTCTGTCAGTGTCCATACTCATCCATACCATCCATTGTTTTTTTCCTCCATCCTTATCTTACTCTCTTCCATATAGTGCTGAAAAAATTTGAGATGAAGATTGAGCACCCTCCACATATCACTACAGCAGATAAGGAATTTCAGCTGGAGGTCTGTGGCAAGTGAGTACATGATACTGTTGTGATCTCTGCCCTTTGACTCCACCATCACCTCCAGAGTGCTCATAAACAAGAAGTGGTCTTCCACTCATCAGTATGATCTTTTTGCATTACCCCGTGTCTTGGGGAGACAGATCACTCTCTGGAATGGACTCCTTCTCACACTTGGTCGCTTACTGTGAGGCTCAAGGACACTAAGGCTACTGGGTATAGTGGGTGGAGAGGGATGCAGAATGATTTTAAAGCATGAGCAAACAAGGTACAAAGCAAAGCTCTCCAGGCTCCACTTCCCCTGGTGAGGATGGGAGGTGTCCTAGATCACTATTTCTGCTGACAGTCAGCAGACGGTCTTTTGGTGAATGTTTCTCTCTTTGGCATAGGTATACTTATGGGAAGCCTGTTCAAGGGAAAGTAGAAATTACTGTTGCGACGTTCTCCCAGGCCATGGAAGACAATTCTACAAGTTCTGCGATTCAGAACCAAAACAGCTGGGTAGGTGAACAAATAGGAGAGTAATGAGCACCATGTGCTGGAATTGTGTTTCTGTCCCCTTAACCTGCCTCAAAACACCTTAGATGGGCACCAGCCTGTTTAGTCTGGTGTCTTCCCAGTTGCTGGACATGATCAGACCATTGATTCCTCTTCCCATAACCCTGTTGCTTGATTTACTGCTCTAGCTGTGCATACCTGACTCCATGTTTTGAGACAAGGTGTAAGCTATAGGAAGCAGTGGTGCTTGGCACCTATTCCAAGGGTCTGTGTCATATTGGATGCAATCAGATCACCCCATCAGGTGAGGGCTGTTCAGATCACAGGCCTATTCAGCCCTGTGACCACTCCCACCAATAAGCAGGCTATCAGAGCATCCCATGGGCTGTGGATCCATGCCCTGTTTCTTGCTGTATCCCTGCACAATGAGTCATCTTAAGCTTGCTAGTGTCCGCTGCTGGTTACACTTTCTTCCCATCTGTGTCCGTTATATATTTGTGGTTAAGTTTCACATTTGTTTTTTTCCCACGGGTTTCAGATGCAGCTCTTTTGGCCTGAGAGCCACAGGAAAATATTTCTAAATGTCAGACCAGTCAGCAATGAGCCAGAATATAAAAATCTAGCTGGATCTCTGCATCTTTTAAAATGCACTCCAGCTGGAATGCTGTATAGTCTTAGCTGTGCAAAACACCAGCTGAATGCCAGCTCCACATGGCATGTAAGAGGCCCTGGAAGGTTCTAGGGAGCACTTCACAGGCGTGGCTAGAAACACTGCCCATACCCGGGCTCTGCCTCTATGCTTGGCAAAGCTCTTACCATCTGTACCTGGCAGGATGCCCGTGTTTAATATGGCCATGTCACAGGAATGGTCATGTCTGGAAAGCCACACTGTCAGGCTTTATTCATCAGGGCCCTAGTATTTCAGGGAGACCTTTAGCTCACATAATGAAATTCATACTCTCTCAGCTACAGGATTTGGGCTGAATCCAGTCCCCTGAGTTTGTCTGTGACATAATTAACCCTTATGTGATTTGCCTTAAGTACTTTTTTTTTTTTTTTTTGCCACTTTTTTTGGTGACTGTTTAATCTAAGCATATTGATTTCCTTTTCTGCCTGAGCTATCCATGATGGGTTTCTGCAGTTAGGATTTGTGAGCTTTCCTCTATTCCGAAAATATCTAGAAATACTTCTTTAGGATTGCCTGGCATCGACAGTACAGTTTCTCTTCCTCCACACCATGCTCTTTCTCTCTGTTCTTCTCTCCCTCGGCAGACAAATAAGGATGGCTGTGCTACTTTCACAGTGAAGACAGAAGCTCTGGAAATAAATGAAGCTGACAACCATGTAATTGTAGTAGGAACACTGGTGGAAAATGGAACAGGTACAGGATAATATGTGGTGCATTCTCTTCTTCACAGGCAACATATTTGGTTTTGGTCTTTCTGTGGCAGTGGAATTTATTTTGGAAAAGTAATTCGAAGGTTCCCAAATCTTCTGTCATGGTAATAGTCCCTATTCTAGTACCTCTTCCATCTGTTTTCACCAGATATCCTAATCCTCTCCACCATTCACCTCCCATAGGATGTGTATAACTGTTTAGTTATTGCCTGGACACCAGAGTGCTGGACTGTTTATAACTAAACAGTAATCTAGTTTCCCTTTATCTTCAAAAAACATAAACAAATAAACGTATAAATAAATATTTATGGGCTATGATGCCTCATGTCATGAAGGAGGAAGCCCAGAAAACTTGAGGGAATCATATCCTAGAAGAATGTATTTTCTCTCCTAAAGTTAGAGCTCGTAGATGTTGTAGGCAGTGTTGAAGTGCCTTTTTGTCTTCTGCTTCCCTAAGAGCACTGCTTAGGAATCAACAGATTTTTCATCTCCCCACCCAGGAGCACATTCTATGGAAAATGCTCTAATTCCTGTTGCAACAATAATGAAATCTGTAGAGTTTATCAACCTCCATCCATTCTACAAACGTGGGATACCATACACCGGGAAGGTAACACTCATGGATCCCTTCTCTGCTATCTACATCACAGATATAAAGTTTTGCAGGTAGAAAGCAACAGTCCCTGGGAAAATAAATGCTGCTCTGCTGGCACCCAGAAACTAGGAGTGAAGTCTCCTGTAGAAGAAATTTTTTCTCCCCATCTTATCATAGTGTATTTCCTGGACTGGAATTCTGAGGCCAGCTGCAGTTTCTGGAGGCTTCCCCAGGAGCAGCTTCTGGATCTAGTCTGTGCATATGGGATGGGGGTGGCGTCAGCAGGCACGTAACGTTCCCTTTGGCTAAATGCTCCTGGTAACTTGGCAGAAATCTCTAAAGACTTGCATATCAGTTCACTGGCAGTCATTTCTGACTCAGGCCCCCCGGGTGATGCTAGGACTGCTGTCCTGGGGCTAGAAACACTTTCACCTGGGCCAGTACTGACCCCAGCATGGAGGACAAGGAACAGCAAGTGTTAAGTTGTTGGGGACAAATCCCTTTCTGATCATCAAAGATCCTGCAGCATTGTCCAAGAAGCAGCTCAGGATCTGAGGAATGCACATTTTCCCCCAACAGAGGTGTCTCATTTGCCTCTATTACCATTTTGTTCAAGTCCTGAACAGCTTCAAATTGTTGGTTTTGTGTATTTATTGAACTTTTATTTGGATCCTTCCAACCAGTCTGAAAGCTAGAAAGGCTGAGGGAACCCAGTGATAGAAGCAATTAATATTAAGCACTGGCAGTGCCTCAGAGTCTGGCACAACAAGGTATTTACTTCCCCCTCTTCCTTACAGATGTTCTGCCACAGTGCAAATTCTCCCCTCAGAAATGAAACAGTTCATCTAATTGTTGACGTCAATGATGAGGAGACACATCTGTCACTCCTCACAGATGAGAAGGGGGAAGCTCACTTCACACTGGATACCACCAGCTGGAACAGCACGATGGTTTCTCTGAAGGTGAGTATCAGCCACTGAAAATCTTTTGTCTGGTGTGGGATGTGTCCTATGAAAAAATAAAAGAGGAAAAATTAGGTTATGGTCAAATCTACTAGGCTTAGATATTTGCTAAAACTTCGTAAGAGAGAGTCTTGTGAGAGACTTTAAAATGACAGTTCAACAAATTATTATTTTTAGCCTGCAGGTGTGCAGTCTGGCATTAGCTCAGGTGATAACAGGGTTTCAGCCAGTGTACAAGTTCCCTTGCATCACTTGATACTAATTGTATTGCCACCTTGTGTTTATGTGCTTGAAGGGTACCTACACCCCTCCAACTGAAGACACTCCATTTTCCCCTGAAAGTGAAATAGAGGACAGCTTCCACTGGCTGAAACCTTTTTACTCTGAGAGCAACAGCTTTCTTGAGATCAAGGCCAAGGATGATGTGATGTCCTGTGATCAAGAGCAGGAAGTGCATGTGGATTATATCCTTTCCCAGAATAAACTCAGCCCTGGAGAAGATCACATTGACTTCTACTACTTGGTGAGCACAGAAGAGCTGATTCTCAGGGCAAGGTTATGCCTACTGGCATTTCACCCTTTTCTCACAGCACAGAGGTACTCAAAGGAAGGGTAAAGCTACTCCTAGACAGTCACTTTGACTTCTGTTCTGCCCAAACCTTCACCTGCTTTCCAGTTCCTGGACCTGCTTGTAGCCCCCAGCTTTGTTATCCATGTCTTGACCTAAGCTTGGGCGATAGATGGCTGCCATTTGCCCTACTTTATGTTCACATGGATGACAGTGAAGGGCTAGCCTGAACTCTGCCCAGAAGGTGTGCCCCAGATGTCCATCTGTATCTGGGACAATCTGTCTGAGAACTAACAGGGGCAGCTGACATCCCCTTGCCTGTATCACTGTATTGCAGTGAAAAGCTTGGAAGGCCCTTGCCAGGGCCTTGATGCACACCAGAGCTATGTAATGATATTTTCATGAAGTCCACTTTCAAGAAAGTGAGTCATAGCAAGGGTGTGACTACAGCCTAGCCAAGAGGTTATGATTATCTTGGTTACTGAACTGGATTCACTCATACAATCAAAAAGTTCTCTATCCTAGTAATGCAAAGATCTGAGTTTGCTGGGTCTTAAGAGCAGCTTCTGGTAGCTTCAGATGTACCTCTGGCTTTCCAAGCAGCCACACCTTCTCATGGCCTAGCCAACACCTCTCAAGTCCTACCCAGCTATGCCATCACCATCTCTGCTGCAGAGCTCTGGAAATCATGCTCTGAGAGGGGAACTTCTGGAGCAACACTTGTCAGACGTCATTCTCTCTTCTTGTATTCTTTTCACACTTTCCTCACTCTCTTGGAATTCAGACCCTTGAATGGGGTTTCTGTTTCCTCTTCAGGTGATAGCAAAAGGCAAGATCATTTTCAGCAGAGAGAAGAAGGTGCCAATTACCCACCATGAGAGTGAGTAAAAACATGAGAAATTAAGTGCCCCATAACATCCCCCAGAAAACTGACCTCTCTCCAGTGACTCTGTCTACAGGTGTTATTCTTATCCACAGGTGGGAAATGTTGAACTGAGTTCTTAGTGGTGATCCTTCTCCTAAGACCAACACAATCTCCTCTCAATTCAGTGTCTTTCTAGGCAACTGTCCTCCTTCTCTCTTGTCTAATTGATCTAATATCCAATCTTATGACTTTGCTTCTAACTTGTACCTTCGGAGAAAGAAATGGCTGGTATGCTTGGTTTATTGTTAATTTGTGACATTGTCTGTGTGAGTGTTCTTACCTGCAGGTAGAAATTATTAAGTCTTCTCTTTTGATTCTTAACGTGTCCCACTACAATGAGCTGATTTGTTTGGATGTTGTCCCTCTCTTCCTTGCTGCATCCTTGTGCAGATCTGCAGGGCTCCTTCTCATTGACTCTGCCTGTTGGCAATGACTTCCTGCCTGACATCAAGCTTCTGGTGTATGCAGTCTTCTCAGATGGAGAGGTGGTGGCTGATGTGGAGCAGTTTGAAGTAGAAAAGTGCTTTAGACATAAGGTGAGGAGAAATCACACAAGGAATCTGATAGCAGCATTGATGTGCCATGGTCTGCTGTGGTTCCTGGTCCTGTTTTATCCTCATCCAAATGGTGTAAGCTGGCAAAACCAGATACCCCTTTTTTTTTTGTCTGGAAAACAAGACAAGTAACCTCCTTCTCCTTGAATTCCTAGTCCTGCTCTCCACAACACCAACTGGCAAGCTTTGCTCAAGGACTAAACCAGGTCCCCTTGAACTCTTAACTCTTTCCTCCCCCTGTTCTCCATTACTGCCTTGGGAGCACCCTGTCCCTCATACACTCCCTAACACAGAAGAGAAGCCTGTCTGCTTAGCTCCCTGTGGTAGTTCTGGATCAGAGGGTAGTGGATGTGTGGTGGTAGAGGAATTCTGGCTAGGGCTGTGTGCACTGCAGCTTCTTCAACCTTCCCAAGGGATTTCTAGAATGGCCTGATTCAGCACCTCATCCCACTTCCCTACCTTATTCAAACTCTTTCCCTCTGCTACACAAACATATAAGAATCTCAGGGTCCCACTCTCCAAGACTAAGACCTCAGATCCTGTCTTCTTTTGCAGGTGGTGCTGGAATTCTCACACAAGGAGGAAGTCCCAGGATCCCAAGTCAGACTGAACCTCAAGGCTGCTCCAGGGTCCCTGTGCTCTGTGCAAGCTGTTGACAAGAGCATCCTCCTGAAGAAGAACCAAACCCTAACAGCAGACAGAGTGAGTGCAGCCTGCCATGTCCAACCCCCTAATGTCTGCCTGCCTTCTGCCTCCATGCATGGGTGGGAGAAAGCCCACAGTACATGCCAGGACAGCTGCATTGTTAGGTGGTTACCCTGCCACTCCCCTTCCTCAGTCTCTTCTGAGCAGTTACAGCGTGGTCATGTTCCTCATCATTGGCTCTGTGCTGTGAGCCTCTGTCTGAAGGGTGGTGGGTGCTACGTGGCACTGCAGGGGTAGGCAGGGAGACTTGCTTCAAAGAGATGCTGGTGCTTTCTGCGTGGAGGGAGGGTGCTTAGCAGCTTTCCTCACATCTACATCTCTGCTCTACTATCTTCCACCAACCAGCAAGGTTAAGCCTTTAAAATGGAATTTTGCCCTACCAGGGTCCTCCTATCCCTCTGCCCCAACCACTACTGAATTATAACCATAGTAAGTGGTTCTGGGAAATTCTTTAGATAACAGTAGCTAGAGGAGAGCACCCAGAGCACACAGTGGCTGGTGAAAAGTGGTCAGTATTTTGTCAGCACCCAAGGGGATTCTTAGAATCAGAAGAGTTGGAGGCACTTACCTTAAAGCAGATGTGTGTTTCAGATGAATGGATTAGAACCTTGGAGCAAAAATACTGCAAAAATTGAAAGTTCCAACATAAATCCACAATGTGTACCAGAGATAATAGGACAGGTATATGCTTCCTGCAAGGTTGTAAGCTAAATTATAGCAGTCCAGCATGTTACAAAGAAGCCTCACCAAATCCAGGGGGACACACTACACCTGTTGATAGGGCCCACAGTGTCATCTGGTGTTCCATTTCATAGGGATGCTGTCCTAGTGCAGAGCACTTGCATCATCTACTAGTGTAATTAGGGAATCCTTACAACAAGTATAAGATAGCGATGAACTTGGAAGGAAAGATGAAGCGGTATTTTTGCAGATGTTCTGAGATTCTTTATTCCTCCAGCTGCATGGCTGGAGTTCCCAGGCAGACCCCCAGTCACAGGACGCTGCTCTCTTCCCGGGCACCCCAAACCAACCCAATCAGGAACAGGCATGGGGCACACATGACATGGGAGCAGGGACAGGGATAGACCTGTACCCTGCAGGGTCCCTCCCCCCGGGATTTCAGGAGAGGCACCTCCACATACTAGCAGATATTTAAAGTAGTAATCCTTAAATATGTAGGTCAGATGTGCCAATGTCTTGTGTTTAAACTGAATCATGCATTTTTATCCTAATTTTGTACCCTAGTGTTGAAAGGCTTGGACTGTCTTGGAGACTAAAAGCTGCTTGTCTTCATCCACTCCTTGGATATATGTCCTTTAGTATATATTATCCTATATATGTCCTTTATGTTATGTCCTTTAGCATAAGCTGTGCCACTGCCAACTTCCTCAGCTGCAAAGTTCTACAGTATGTAATAGAGGGCTACAACCCAAAAGTTTGACCCACATACATGCTTGTTGGCCAGCTCCTTTTGAAGACCTCTGTTTCTCCATTGCAGTTGTATGAGGAAGTCTTTGAAGACAGCTACATGGTTGGAGGACGAGGCTTGCCTTACCGCCTGGAAGACTTTGAGGCGTATCCCTGTCTGCCCCAGCAGCCCAGCCCCCACAAAAAGGCTCGGATGGGTGCACCATGGTACCAAAGTGAGGCTGATGTCTATAATCTGTTTAAGGTGAGTGCCTACACTTCCTCTAAACTTTTCCTGAGCTAGTGAGTTCCAGTGTGCCATCCTGAATGCCTAGGAGAAGTCATCTGTTCCTTGTTGTTCAGTGTAGTCACGCTCATTTGGGGACTATGGGGAAAGCTGAGTAAGCACAGCACAAACCACTTGATTTGAGAAAGATAGACAGTGTAAAAATGAACAAATTTACTTTAGGCTACCATAACTACAAAGGGGGAATGGCAAGAATATAGCAGTAATACCTGAGCACCTCACCATATTCTGACCAATCACCACTTGGCTATTACTGTATTTACAAACTACTTTGCTCTGTGTTTCATTGAATGCCTTCTTACTCGTCCTCAAAGCAGTTTTAATAAAAGGAAGTCTTTCACAGTTTGGCTTCATAGCTAACTGTCAAGACAAACAATGAAATAAACTAATGTGCTAACAAGCATGATAGCCAGAAAAGTGTTAACATGTCTGCTAACTGAAATGCAAGAAGTGCTGCTTCTGGCAGAATGCTCTCTAAAAAAAATATATGCAAGTAGAAGCACCTCAAAATAGGAGAAGAGAGTAACAACACACTGAAAACAACCCAATGTGTAATCTGAATTGTATAGGTTTCTTAAGTTGATGGAACTCTAACATACAGATTCAGAGCCTGATTCCCTTCAAAAGGCATGTTACTGTGCTGTCTCCTGGATGGTTATTCCTTAGACTATGTCTCATTGCTAGGATCAGACTTACGAAGTGCAGATCTAGTTGAAATCTACTTGTGTGGGAAGTAATAATTGGTCCCAGTATTTCTCAGAATGGGGTTTCCATTCCTCATGCACTGGTCAGAGTCTGAGCCTGTAAGATTATGGATATAATCAAGCAGCATTTAAAAGTGTTTGGCCACTGGCCATCAGCCCCCATTTGATACCCACAATCATGAGATAATTTCAACATTTCTTGTTCCCTTTTATTTATCAATTACTTGCTGTCTGTACTATTTTCCCAGAAACTGCGCATGAAAATATTTACCAACACCAGAATCAAGAAACCTGTTTCCTGTGTGCTTCCAGACTTTGAGAAAAAGATGTATCTAAGTAAAAACCATTTGGTTGGTAAGGAACAGACATGCCCATCTCCTTGAGTGAAGGGGCTCCCCTCTCCCACTTCTGGCCAGCTTGCAGCTGAGACAACTGACCCCCATCCTGCTACGTTTCTTGTCAGTGTATGGACACAACAAAGCTTGTGTCCATTTCAATGGACCTGATTTATTAATCACAGATAGAAGCTCAAATCTCCATGTTTTCTTGGTGTCCCTGTGTTCAATGTTTTTCATATAAAATGTAATGTGCTCCCTGCTAGCACTTTCACAGATTATTTAAAGGAGTGGGACTCCATTTTAGCACGCTGTCTCCCCTGGATCCAGACCAAATTTGGATCTGTCAGACTGGGCCTTGGGCTAAACTCTATCCAGCTCTGTCTCCCTAAAGCTGTGTTCCCCAAAGATACCCACACTGTATCAGATTCTGATCAAAGCACTAGCCCTGTCCACTCTTGTTTTGTGTCACAAAACATTTGTGGTTTGTGTTAGATTGCCTGTGAATGAAGAGCTAGTTTCGCCTGTAGCTATACATGCTGTTTTCTGAGGTATCACTTGCTTTCTACCAGGCATCAATGATATCTATGCTGGTTCTGTGCCTCACTCTGCTGACAAGGAGAAGCCAAAACCACGGACGCTTTTCCCAGAGACCTGGATTTGGGATTTGGTCTCTGTCGGGTAGGTAACAGCTTCTGCCTTCCTTCCCCAGGGACACTCCTGGAGTATTCTGATGGCTTCTAAGCAAGTTCTCCTCTTCTGCTTCCTGCTGTAGGGGCGATGGACAAGCGTCTCTCCAAGTTGCTGTACCTGATACCATCACAGAATGGAATGCCAACACCTTCTGTGTTGCCGATACCGGCTTTGGTTTCTCACCTCTGACCTCTCTTAGAGTCTTCCAGCCTTTCTTTGTGGATGTATCACTGCCATACTCTGTGATCCAAGGAGAGACTTTCAGCCTAAAAGCCACTGTCTTCAACTACCTCAGGGACTGTATCCAGGTGAGTTTCCCCAAGCGAGTTCCGCAGTTGCATGGCCTCTGTCAGAATACAATCTTGAGCCCAAAGGTAAGCTCTGAGCTCCTCAGCAGCCCTAGATTCTGGCATCTGGACTGTAAAGCACAACCTCTCGCATTTTATGACGCAGGGTATTTGCTGCTTGGTGTGGTGCTTGTTACTAACACTAACACAATGTCTGCTTATACATCCAACCATGCTCAGGTCCACACCACCCTCACAGAGACTCCAGAACTAAAGGTGGATGCCTGTCCAAGCTGCCAGTTCACCAGCTGCCTCTGTGCCAATGAAGCAAAAACCTTTGTATGGAACGTGACGGCGACGAGGCTGGGTGAGGCTGGGCAGAGGGATGTGTGGCAGATCGTGGGAAGAGGGGTGGAATTTGCCTGCGTCTGCATGTCTGGACCTAATGCTCGTACATACAGCTGTCTGCTGCAAGTGCTCAGCAACGTTCCCCTGTGCTCCCTGCAGGCAGAGTGAACGTCACCGTGAGCAGCGTGGCAGAAGAGTCACACAGTCTGTGTGGTAACAGGATTGCTGTGACACCTTTGCAAGGAGGGAGAGACACAGTGATAAAATCTCTGCTCGTGAAGGTTGGCCACATCTTGGGGTAGAGAACCCCTGGGGATGGGGGTTTGTCCCCTGGGGCAGTCAGCAAGATGCTAAGAGGAAGCTTAGCCCCTTCTTGGACATCAGACAAACTTGCTAAGGCAGGGTGACTTCCTTTCCTGTCTTCCCTATCTGAACTACTCTTTCTCTGTCTGCAGGCAGGAGGTGTCCTACAAGAGAAGACCCAAAATGCCTTTCTCTGTCCTGCAGGTAGGGGACAAAAGTTCCTGACTGCCATTGATCATGAGACCAGGATGGAAGGGACAGGGTTACTGCAAATACCCAGAGGTGTGGGGAATTAATCACAGATCAAGCACTGGTGGCACCCTTCCTGCTTGGGAGAACAACCATTATAATTTGTCTATGTCAATCTTTTACGGCAAAATTTCCCATATTGAGGCATTTGTTTGCAAGTTTCCTGTGACTTGATGTCCCATTACGCTTCACCTGGGTCTTCTTGGATGTTACACTTGTATGAATGGCTTCTTCCATGGGATAAATGCCTGGGTTCCACCTTTCTCAGATAACACCATCTCTGAAGAGTTCTCCCTGACTCTGCCTGCAGAAGTGCTGGAGGGATCTGCCCGGGTCACATTCTCTGTGATTGGTGAGAAAGGCTTTCCCTGCTCTTGGGTCTGTAATGAAAAAACTTGCACAAAGCTTTGGCCTTACTGATGCATTGACCCAGCTCCTCATGAGATCATCTCTAAGGGGTGTGATATTAGCCTCAGGAATGTGGATCAAGTAATCTTTTCCAATATTTATTCCTCTCATAAGGAATGATTCCAGGTGATCCCCAAGTGCCTGGAGGAAAAGGCACAACACATGATATCCTCTCTGACTTTTGTCTAAGTGAACCAAAACCATCCCCGCAGATTTCCACCTACTTTGTCTCTGTAATTCCTTTCTCACCTTGGTACCCACCCAGGAATGACAGCTCTCTACCTTTCTTCAGACCTCCTCAAGCTTCCCTTTCTCCTCCCAAAACCATGATGGCTTCCCTTTCTGTGCTGGCCTAATATAGGAGGGGTCACCAGAAATCTCAATCATGTCTGTTCAGTCAGGGACTGACTCATTTTTAGGATCCCAGCAGAGTCTAAAGGAAGCAACAGTCCTTTTGTTTCACACTGCTCACTGTCTGTGCTTTTCCTTTCTCCCATCTCTCCTCTCAAATGTCAAAGGTGACATTATGGGTCCAGCACTCCAAAATTTAGACCGGCTGCTAAGCATGCCCTTTGGCTGTGGTGAACAGAACATGGTCCAGTTTGCACCAAATATCTTCATACTCCAGTACCTGAATAAGACTAAACAACTGAACTCAGAAATTAAGGAAAAAGCACTGAAATTTCTGACAACAGGTAAGCATTGTCCATCTTCCTTCTGCTGCAAAATGAAGCTGCTATAAATCAAGAGTGTGGGGCACAGGTCTGGTGGGGAGCTGAAGGGCAGGAGTGGGAGCAACTGCCAGAGCTGTGACAAAGGAAGGTATCACAGAGAAAAGGGAAATGTCTCATGGAAAGAAAAGTGTGTTTCTGAAGAAAGCACAACTTCTGTCTCTGCCAGTAATTGAGGTACTAAGTCTGCTTTTCTGAGAAAGGTGTAGGTAATTAGTGATTTCCATCATTATGTGATGCCTGTTTGTTGCCTTGTTAGTCCAAGGCTGACAAAAGCACCTTGTAAAAATAGGGCATCAGCTGCTATTACATGGAATAAAGAGTGGCCTTTGGGAATAGATAGGAGTTCAGTAGCTTAGTGTTTCCTCATGTTTTAGAAAACATATTTTGGGGGCATGTCAATTCTCTCCAGTATAATCTGAATTTACTATACTGCCAGTGTCTGTGTCTCATGTTGTAATGTTCCTCATATTTCAGCCTGCCAGTCTTCTTGTCTGGACAGGATTTGACTGCTGTTCTTTCCCCTTTTTTCTCTGGTACTGCAAGCATGTACTGAGAGCATGTCCATGTATCTGGAAGAGGAGTGCCTACCCAAGAGAATGGTGGTGGCAGAGAGGAAAAACAAAGGGTAAACAATAAGGCTGTAAGGAGGGTGAAGGAGAGCAAATAGCATTCTGCCCTCAGATTTTAAAGGCCATGTCCTTGTTTCTTCCTGTACATCCCATAAAAAGTGCTTTGTTGACAGGGCAAGAAGAAGAGCTAAAAAGCTAATAGGGTTTCATTTGTGTCCCCTGTGGGAAAAGCCTTGCTCCTCACTCCTGCTGCTCTTTTTATTCACAGCAAGACCCCTGAGGGCTCCCTGGCACATGGGGAGCCGTGAGGTGGCTGAGCATGTCACCATTCTGCCAAACAGCAGGGCAGGTAGCCACAGCACTTGCTCCAAACAGCTCCAGTAATGCAGAGCAGCCGCATGGACACTTCAGCGGTGCTGTTCAACTGCTTCTTGTCACACTGATGCTGCAGGATGCAGGGGGTACTGGGGGTGGTGTGCTTGTTTCAGCAGCTCTGACTGTAGGACCTGGTGAAGCCTCTTGCTGTGAAGTCATCTTCTCCTGGCAAGGATACAGTTTGAGATGCTACAGGTCCTCACAGTCAGCCACATCCTGTTGTCGCAGGTTACCAGCGTCAGCTGCTCTACAAACACGACGATGGCTCCTACAGCGCCTTTGGGAAAGGTGATGAGCAGGGCAACACGTGGTGAGTGACTAGAACTGCTATTGTCATCCTAAACCTGTCTTCCTTGCTGGTCCATCTCCTGGCTGTGACATGGGATTCTTCTGTGTTCTGCTAACAGGCTGACAGCTTTTGTAGCCAGGTCCTTCGGACAAGCCAGCTCTTACATTTACATCGATAAAGACCACGTGCACAGTGCTCTGCTCTGGCTGCAGAAGCACCAGCTGCCCAGTGGCTGCTTCCAGAGTGTGGGGAAGCTCTTCAACAATGACCTGAAGGTATGGCTGCCAGACATGGGAGTGAGGAGGAACACAATGTGTGGCACAGGATAGCTTCCTCAGGCTTTTCCACCATGAGCAGTGGCACAAAGCCCCATGGCCTAGCACAGATAAGGCATCTTTCCCAGAGGAGAATGAAGAACATGGCCTAAACCAGCAGTCATTTCCTCTGTGTGAGGTTTTAGACATTGCTGGGCTTTCTTAATTTTTACTCTAGCCAAAAGACAACACAGATAATTGTGCCAAGGCTCTACAAGGGCACAGGGAAATGAGAAATACTTTTATATTTTAGTGCTTATCTAGAATACCCTGGCTGGATTCTCCCTTTTCTCTTTACACTGCAAAATACTCTATGTGCTCTAATATAGGATTGTCTGAAGACACAGTTGTCCCTCCACTGCCCCAAAAATATGACTTCCCTTGGAGCTTGGCATTCCCCAAATGATCCCTGCAGTGTAGCTGAAAATGCACCAAACTCTTGGTGAACACGCCCTAGAGCTTAGGTACTGAGCAGTGCGTGTGCAGTATGGCCGTACTTGGGTTCATCGCCTTTGTAAAGGTACAAGTAATCCACACTGCTCAGATTGCAAAATTGCCCACATTAAATACAAGGCCAATTTATTAAAGAAAACAGGCTGCTACATTAGTAAAGCAAAGGGCTACCCATTTTTTCCTAAAATTTGGATGCTGTATAAAATAAAACCAGAGTGTATGTGTAGACTGTTCATCCTTGTCTGACTAATTTCCCAGCTTGAGCCTTCTATCTGAGCAGAATTTTTTGGAATAGGTTTTGCACCTCTACCTGCCTCATACTTATAAAGGCTCTTCTATTCAGTGTGAATGATGCTTCTTAGCATCTTAGCCCAATTTCCCCCACTCATTTTAGATACATTCTTGTCTCATATCTGAGGATGTAAGCAGAACTTCCCGAATGAATGTCCTCTGAGGTGAAAAGAGGCTCCTGAAATCCTGTTTAGCACATATCAACCTGTAGTTTCCCAAAGTCAGATGAATTATATGTAAACTTGCAACTTCTTGTATAAAAATCCTGCACCATAAAAACTTTATTCAGGAGTACAGTTATAACATATTTAACAAAATTAATTTCTTAGCAGTTTGCTGTTAACAGACATGCCTTTCTGTGAGAAGGGATGTCTAGGCTGTGTGAACAACATGGCTCAACAACAACCTCAACACCAAACTTCCAGGATATTCAGCAAGTGAGTCTGGAGTGCTTTCCTGTCCAAGAATGCCTAGAAGCACGTTGCTGTACTCTCTCACATGCAGTTTAAGTGGCTGTACAATGACAGGCAATCAGCAGTTGGGTTTGCCCTTTACTGATGACTGTGTGCTTGCAGGGCGGTGTGGATGATACCATCTCATTAACAGCCTATATTACTGCTGCACTGGTGGAGCTCCATCTGGAGAGGAATGTAAGTCACACCTGAACTCCTGCAGGGCTTGGGAGCATGCTCCACCATTCATTTCTTCCCTGGCTGGGGGCTTCAGGGGGAACCCAGCATGAGCTGGTGAAAGGTTCTGTCATTCCCACCTTGGTACACAATAAGCTCAATAGGCAATTTTTAACTCGGTGAGGAGTTCTTAATATAAATGGCCTGATTTGCAGCAAAGCAGAGCACTTGCTTTTTCCAGCTGATCTCAGGGGAAACAACTGTCTCTGAAAATAACAAAGGGCTTGCGGGGAGAGGAAATAGTTTTCATTAAACTGATAAACAGAGCTAAAGGAGAAAAAAAAAGACTACTTTTCAGGTATGCATTGTCCTCCTTTCCCCTCCCCCCAAATAAAAGCAATGATCTTCAAGACAAGTGTAGACTGTTCTAGCAAAAGAGAACTGATATTCCAGGCTTAATGATGCAGTTCTAAAACCAGCATCATACCCTTCAGGATACGAACCCACAGCATGTGGGTCTGACAATTCTGAGCCAGTGTGTTACCAGACACTTCCTACAGCTGGATTCTCCAGTGTATTAGCAATCCCCTATCCCAGTGATATGTCCAGCACACCTTTGCTTTCAACCCACAGTCAGTGATGCTTTGATCACTCTACTTTGCGCTCCACTGGGAGAGATGCTAGCACTAAAATACATCAAGGATGTGTCTGGGACAGATGTTCACAACAACATGTTGTTTGGTCAGAGGAAATTCCCTTGGTTTGGATTCCTTTTTCAGGACACCATGCTGGATAATGCCTTACATTGCCTTAAGAATGTAACACTTGATGAGACAAGCCTTTATGTCAAGGCCTTGATGGCTTATGTCTTCACACTGAGTAAGGACATGGAGATGAGAAAGCAGCTCCTGGATATGGTAGAGAAGGAAACTGGTAGGTTGTTGCTTTGGGGTCTTAGAGATAATGACTGTGTTCAAGGTCTGCCATCTGTAGCACTTAATTGCAGTATTCTGGGAAATTTAGCTATTCTCAAATATGCTTTTGTGTCAGAAAATCATAATTTATTGAAGCTCTGAGAATCTCTAGTTTTCTCACACCCAGAAAACAATTTCTAATCAAAAGCAGCAGAGGTGATCCATGCTTAATTTGTGCAGCTAAAATGCCTATTTGTGTCATGGTACTCCTGTAATTCTTCAGCAATCCATACATAGTAAAACAGATCTTGCAGAGGAAACTTGTTTCACCATGTCTGTTCAGCTGCTGGTCAGGACATTTACGCAAAATATTCAAACCTTTTGACTGCTTCCCCATTGTTGCTCTACTCAGCTCAGGGACCTTGGGTGGGTGGACCTTTACTGCTGTGTTGCTGAGCTTAGTTTTTCCTTTTGTCTCATTAGCTTGGGGAAACAATGGACTTCTGTCCTGAGTGAGGATGCTGGGCTGGGTGTTCAAAGCACCTAAGCCTATGGTTAAACAGTTGGTAATATTACCTAAGTTGCTTTAAGTAAGCTCTTCCTCACATTTACTTGTCTGGCAGTTTGGTGAACTACACTGGGGGCTGAAAAATAACATTAAAAAAACAAAGGGATAGAGGATTTTCCAGCCTGACTAGCTACCAGTGCTGAGTGCTGCTCACTGCCTAGCCACTCAAGCTGCCAGCTGGCTTCACAGGACAGCCAGCGGGCAAACTGGAAGGAGTAGAATTGCACACCTTCCATGCAGTACTTGTTCAGAGCTGCCTCTGTGATAATACACATGGAACAAGGAAAAAACTTTCCACTGTGATAAACATTATGGAGGTTCTCCATAGAGGACCTTAGCTAAATTCTGAAGTCTTGAGGCTAGTGTTATGCAAACAAGTGAATTGGTGGTTCTTCTTTCAAAAGTGAAGGTTCTGAAAACTGAATTTAAAAGCATTCCAGGTTTTCACATTTGTACCATTGCAGAAGATGCCTACACAATTAAGCCAGGCACAATTAAGCTAAATTCTTAGCTGAATTTTTGTTAGTCCTCTGCTACAAGTGCATCAAAATATTCAACTGGTCTCAGATGTATTCAGTGCTTGTGAGTTTGGACCTGAGGTAGGAGCCCAGCTCTTGCTTAAATTGCCCTTCACTATGCACTGCACAGTGAGAATGCCAGCAAATTAAGTTGAGTAGTCTTTCTCCTCCAGTAGCCTGACAGAAATTCTCCCTTGAAGACTGAGAAGTTCTTGTACAAGTGACTGGAAATAGTCCTAGAGTTTTCAGCACAGGGGCCCCTGTTACTCTATGCTAGGCAAATACAGAAAACTCTATGCTAGGCAAATGCAGAAGCAGCAAAAATGCTGAATCTTGGAGACATTACTTTGACTATACACAGGGATCTACAGTTCTTCTCTTCCACATATTTCTTCCCCCATCAGCACAGCGACTGACATCACAATCTGCTGATGAAAAGTCTTCTTCCATGATTGAGACAGTAGCCTACATCGTCCTGGCTCATGTCTCCAAACCAGACTTGTCACTCAGTGAAGCCTCGGTGAGCAAGCTTGTGCACTGGCTCAGTGGACAAAGAAATGCCTTTGGAGGATTTGCTTCCACACAGGTAACAAACCAGGGAAAATCACGGGGGAAAGAGAAGGATGTTGTGCCTGGAGTGATGTGCACATCTCTCATGTGCATGTCAGTCTAGACCCATCCTTTGCAGACAAAGGTATATGAGCTCTGTTTGGGAGAACAGGGCAAACTCTTGTCTGTGTAGTGCAATTGCGGTTACCCAGGGTCATCTGGCACAGCTAAGCCCAGCTCTCACAAGAACAGAAATCATCCTGCTGCCTGTGGCATAGACCCTACCTATGCACTTAGTGGGATAGAGCCTGCCTGTGTCAGAGGGTGAACCAGGGCCATGAGGATTGGGGTTCTCTCTGCAGTCCCTGAACTAGTGTGCTGGTCTTGTCCTGCATGGCCTCACAGCAAAATGTCTCTCTCTCCCTTCAGGACACGGTTGTCAGCCTGCAGGCCCTCGCTCAGTATGCAGCCCTGATTCCTCAGGAGATCAGAGATGTCAAGGTGGCAGTGAAAGGCAAGGGGGCTTCTCCACTGGAGTTCCATGTGCACAGGAGCAATAAGTTGGTCCTGCATCAGGCATCTCTCCCTGCAGACACAGGGACCTACACAGTGCAAGCAATGGGCAGTGGCTGCGTTTATGTCCAGGTGTGTATGTGTGAGGAACAGAGCTCTCAGGTTCTGCCTCCGACTGCTGAAGTGAGGTTTGGCTTGGAGCAGGCAACATAGCCTCAAGTTCTGAGCAGGATTTTGCCTTCTAGGCAGAATCATGTCAAACTTGAAGGTACGCAGGTGTACTTTGTTGACATGGTTTCATGCAACCACCTCTGGTATCCTCTCAGAAATGTCTCAACTTTGCTGTCCCATCCTACAGAGTCTTGTAATTATTAAGAGACAAGTAGATCTGAAGTCAGGAGTAGTGAGACACAGAAGAGTATATGCTTCTATTTTGAATGTGTGTTGTTGATGTCACTGCTGCAGCAGCTGGACACTGTACATCTTCTGACATAACATTCTTGGGGTTCTTATCCCATGCAGAGATTAGGAGTTATGTGGTACCATGGTCCTCTTACTCCAGCAGACCAACACAACTGGTCCATCAGGAGGATACATCTTATTTTTCTGGCAGTTTTGGTAGTGGTCTACTTATGAGCCATCCATCCAGCAAAGAACTCAAATTACTCCCTTTGAAAACCTCTTTTGCTGGATCACTTCTGTTCAGAGAATCTGCAAGCAGTGTCTAGTCAAGGGGACACAACAATTCTGAATTGTTAATGCATGTAGGAGGTAACTAGGACCGTATTTCTTGGCTACACTTGCATGTAGTCAATGAGCATAAGATATCAGAGGAACACATGCTGGGGAGGCAGTCAGTCACCAGGCAGGTGGAGGAAGATGGGCCTACGCTGCTCTTTGGATGAGTGTGATCGTCCCACCTGCTGACTTGTCTTTTTCCAATTCTTTTTTCTTTCTTCTTTCTTAAGGGGTTTGTAATTGTTTTACCAGTATTTTCCCCTTGAGACCTAGAACTATTGACTATCAGCATGTCAAGGGTTAACAGTTAGACTTCTTTCTCCTTGTGGGCCAGTGTTTTAGCTAATGAGCTTCCTTGAGCCTTAAAAGTAACTTTTTTTTTATGAGACTGAATGAGGCCTTGAATCACAGATAGCTAAGTCTCAAGGTTTTGGGTTGCATTTGGCAGGTGTATTTGATGCAATGTGCTCAACAGCACATCTCTGAACAGAAAGTGCATCTGGGTCCAGCTGGGTTAGGCACTAGATACCAATCCATTCAAAGCTGGAGGCACAGGTAGTCCTTTACTCAGGGGAACCCTGGGGCACTTCACAAAGATGTTTTCTCCCTCACCAGACCACTTTGTATTATAACATCCCACCACCAAAAACAGAAGAGGTCTTTGTCCTGGATGTGGAAACAGTACCAAGAGAATGTGATGGTGTCAGGAAAGAATTTGACATCCATGTGTCTGTCAGGTATGAGATCCCTTGAGGCTCTTTCTTCAGTGGAAAAAAGTGTGAATCCAGTTGTATGACTAGAAAGCCATGAAAGCCTCTTGTCTGTAGAATCATAGACATAGGGATGATTCTCTTCTTCTCCATACATCCCAAGGAGATTAGGAGATTCTTAACTAAGAATTAAAGCCTGGAGAAACATGGCCATGCACTGGCAGTGTCTTGCAGAACCACAACAACTATCTCAGGCAGCACGGAGCAGCTCAGCAGTCCCCAGAGCACCAGGACCTGAGCTCCCATGTTGGGAGACTCTCGGCATCATGGGCTGAACCAGTCCTGAGGTGCATCCTCTGTAGTGTGAACCTCTGCTGGAACTAGACAGCAGAAACTCCCATCCCTATCCATATTTCACTTGCCTGCATCTGTCTAGGATAGAAGTCTTGATCTATATTCTGCATGCCTTACTGTCCTTACTGAAAGAGAACAATACCAGCGTTTCCACTCTCAGCCTGTAACAGCAAAGGTCATTTCCACCTGCTGGAGAGGGCAACGTGAAGCCATATTATTTCCACATTAACCATAACACATTTGCTGCACAATCTGTCCCCATATTGAGTGAATAGATGGGGACCACTTTTTGTCCCTTTGTCCCTACCTGTTAGACATACTGCTGAGCTTTCTTATCACTGTAGGGCAGGGCAAAGTTTGGAAGTGTCCATTAGTATCTCCTAGAAATGCTGTGCTGCCTTCCACATCTAATGTGCTTCTCTCCTGACCCCCTTCAGTTATGTAGGGGACCGTGGGACAAGTAACATGGCCCTGGTGGAGGTGGAAATGCTGTCAGGGTTCATTCCCGTGCAGAACTCTGTGAAAGAGGTAAGACTTTTCCTTCAGCCTTCCTTGAGGATATCAAAATCTATTTTCCAGATGTAGCTCAGGCAGAAATATCTAAACATTTAAGAACTGTCAGAGAATGGGATAACTACAAGTGCAGATATAACAGGCTATTTCACAAGGCAACTTTCCATTGGCACAAGCGGTTGTGCAGTTTTTCATGTTCATAGTGAGGATTGCATGCACAGTAAGACATTAGAGAGAAGATGAAAAAGCACCTAGTTAGAATCACCTGGGGTGTACTGGGCCCCTTTGCAGTTACCAGTGCCATTTTTAGGGATATTCCATAAAGTGGTGTTGAATCCCATGGAGTTGTTCAATAACATGCTCCAGTGTTCCACACAATCGCTGGAAAGATCCAGCATAGCCTCCTACCAACCAGTTTTCCCTTTCCTACAAGTGATGGAAGTAGGAACATGGCCCAAGGACACTTGTAACAAAACTGAAAAATATTTCCTAAGGCTTGATGTGCTCCCAACAATCTCAGTGCTGAGGAAGGCAGACCTGACTAGTCCCCAGACTAAGGCTAAGTGCTTTTGTTAACAGTAGTTCACTGTCAAATACCAAACTTGCTGTGAAACAGGGAAGGCCAATAAGCTGATGTTAACCAAGCTCATCTCTTGCCTTCCTATACAGCTGGAGAAGGCACCCCTTGTGAAAAAGACCGAGATAAAACCAGACAAAATCACAGTCTACTTGGAGGAGGTAAGAGAAAGACCAGAGGGAACTGCCCATTCAAGTAGCAGCAGCTGAAATATTTTGCATGGGGACTTTCATAGATCAGAAATACAAATCTCTAGGCTGGCCAAGCAGGCTAAACTTTTCACAGAAGAGGAAGAGAGTGGAAGAACCTGGAAACATAGAAAACAATCCCTCTGATGCAGAAAGAGTAAAATTAGTATGTAGGTGATTTTGAGATGATCAGTGCATTGCTGCTCACTTCCATTTTTCTCTCCAGCTGGGTGAGAGTTCTTTGAAGCTTAACATCTCAGTGGAACAAGATGTTGAAGTGCAGAATCTGAAAGCTGGAACAGTGCATATCTATGACTACTATAAGCCAGGTGAGATTTCACTGACATTGGCATAAAAAATCCATTTTACCCCCCACTCAGATATAATTCTGTAACCCTGACTCCCTTAACTCCCTTATTCTAGTGCACTTCCTCCAGCCACTTCAAGCTTGGGTTTCTTCTTCAAAACTTCAACATTCAAGTAGCCACCGGTTTAAAAAAGTTCTTGAGACAAGGCTGCCTGGCACTATGATTATCTAGTGGGGTGTTTTGTGTTCCAAATGACTGTGTTTGTTTTCTTCCTCTAGCTTCAAGCTAGAAGACTTCTCTGATATTTTCCATGCTCTCTCCAGCTTTTTAGCTCTCTTGAGAATACTTAGGCATTTATTTGAAATCAGTATTACGTAGTGCTACCCTGATCCACTAGAAGGCAGAATTTAGTTGTATGCATTTCATGTATAGTCTAATAATCCTACCATCCATTGTGTCCTGCCATGTCTCAGAGGATAATAGGAAATTAATTTGTTACCCTTTAAAGCTCTAAATGAATTATCAGCACAAAGAAGAGAGATCTTGATGATATTTTGAGTCTCTCTGATTATTCTGTGCTCAGTATGAGACAAAACAGCAGATGGAACATTAAGAATTTTTTTTTTAAATTTGAGAACAAAATGGAAAAACTGCTGTTGGAGATTTAGAAAGCAGCACTACATGTTGTATACTAAATTCTGTTCTTGTTCCCCCTTCCACACAATAGCAAGAAGAGGAGGACAATCCAGCTATTGCAGAGCTAAATATTGTCACCTAATATGATCTTTCTCTGCTATTTCATCCTGTACAAGAATTTTTGTGCTTAGTACATACATGTTATCTGACATGAACATACTAATTATCACTAAATAGGCAAGGCTATCAGGACACACTACTGAAAGGTTTTTTATTTACAAAAAGTGTCCTTGCATTAGAAGGTATCACAATGCATAAAGTGGTCTTTTATAGCTGTATGGGATACATGTTGGGGAGTCAGATTGCTGGCCTGACCTTCCATAGACATTTCTTTGTTCCTGCATTCACAGTCTGAAGAGTGAAAAATTAAGGATGTTTGTGCTACAGAGAAAGAAGTTTGGCACTACCCCATCATGCAGCCCTACAGCTCACCACCCTTTCTCTTTTGTTTCTACAGATGACCGCACAGCAAGAGAATATGCTTTCCCTTGCAGTTCAGGTTAGTGTTAACAGGCTTCCAGCTGGAACAGAGCAGAGGACTGGTGGTGAGCAGGCAAAGCATCCCACCTCTGCTCTGCATTTAATCCTGTCATGTGATGCAGAGCCTTCTTGGACTGCAGGTTGAGCTGGGATCTACTTACTGCTTGTGGGCACAGTTTCTAGCCCAGGTGTTAATCTCAATGTAGGCAAAGCCTTGAGCATACCATGGCTACTTTTATTTCATTTCCATACAGTCCTCGCAGCATCGCAAATCTAAGCACAGCTGGAAATGCTTGTGTCAACGATAAAAAGATGTTGCAACTCATCACATAAGATCGCTTAGTCCATAGACACCTTCCTAAAAATTAATCAGGCACTTTGACTTTTCTTTCCTTTTTCTTACCACAGATGCCTCAAAGAAGGTTTCCTCTTAGTATGCTCTGCCTCTGCAACCTGAGTTTTCTGCCTCCATAGGGAAAACTTCACTGCTCCAGCTCTCCTCTTCCCTGCTGTGTTGGAAACACTCTATTTCCTTTGCCCTATGTTTCTATGTGAAAACTGGCTTAATACACATTCGTTTGGAAGCAAGTGAAATAAAGTATGTGGAACCTGGAAAGAAGTCAGTGACTTGACAGTTTATGAAGATTTCAGTGCATGAAAGAGAGGGAAACACTATGCATGTCACGGTTACATACTTTGCATTTGGTCACCATAGTGGTGTAACTCTCTCTTTCCCAAGTCCTGTCTCTGAGCTCCCTTTTCAATTAAATTAACAGAATAGTTGATCTGCAACCAATCTCCACACACAAAAATTTCCCTCACTTTTAAACCCTGATATGGTTTACTACCTGACCCTGTGAATCATTTTTTCTGTCACAACCAAAGAGTAGCAACAGGCAAGAGAATGCTAAGGAAGAAATACTTTACCAGTTCATTCAGACAGAAAAGGACTGTACTGCAAAGTCTTATGAAGGGAGGGCATGAAACCGATATAACACTCCCTCCAAATTCATGACATGTTTAAACTCTGACAACACCCAGCCCCATCCTGTCAAGACATTAACCCAAATGACTAATCCTTACCTGTGGCACTACTGAAAAAAGACAACAATCTGAGGAATTTCAGGATGCAACACATCCAACAAGACAACAGAGTGTATGCAGATGGCTCAGCAGGATATGCAGTGCCATTAGGAAGATAGTGCTTGTAAAAAGGGGGATAGTAGATAAGAAAAAATGGGTACTAATTTTGCAGAGCTGATTGCCAAAAGAGAAATTACCAGGACAGTCATGCCAAAAATATGAAGTAAGGTATGAAGTCAACAAGCCCAGGAGCAGTGGAAAAAAAGTGAACAAGATGAGCTGGAAATTTGGGAAGCAATGATGATGTTTCTAAAGAGGAAGTACTTTGGGAGAAATAAAGGGGAAAAAGGAGCAAACTTAAGCAGGTCATGTGACAAGGATTGCTTGGATTATCCCTGTGCAGTAGCCCTTTGCCTGATCAACACAGCTTGCAAAGGGACAGTAAATATATTTTTTCTCTAACCATTCAGAACAATTGGTCCATAAAGTGGGCAGAAACAGCTCTTCCACACAGGGAAAAAAAAAAGGAAAATAAAATCTCCCAGCAGTGCTTAACAAGAATTTAGGGAAGGTAGAAAACCTGAGGAACCAAGTGATACATTCTGTGGGCAACAGATATAAAAAGAAGACAGGGTTGAGTTCAAGGAAGCTAAAATATGAAGGGACTGAGCAGGCCTCAAGGATTGTTCCCCTAGCCTTGCCCCTTCCCATGATATTTTAGGAGTCAAAAGAGATTGTTTGATGGTGCTCTGCTAAGGGAGCAAAGTGGGACCTGCTGCTTGTCCTGGTTGCCTTCCCAGCAAGTCTCTTCCTCTGAATATTTGGGCTGGACTGAAAGAGCTTTGGAGTCAAAGCCCTCCGATCTGTTGAACTTCAGATAGGGAGGTTGTTAATAAAACCTGATGCCTGTAACCCAGCGTGCTCATTGTGCCCGTAAGCCAGGCTCTCCCATCTCTAAATGGATGTGTGCCAAGGGTCTGCTTTACAGTTTATAGGATCAGATTGCCATGAAATTAGATCTCAATAAAAGCAGACCCACCAAGATTCCTCTGCTTCTGATGATAGGAAATCTCAGCACCTTGTACCTGTGTGGAGTGGATAAGTGAGAAAAACAAGTGTGTGAAATATGAATACAAACAGATATTTCCAGGCTGTGGTTTCAAATCAGATTGATGTTATTCAAATGCAGATGAGAGGGACTGAGGAAGCTGGCAAAGCAGAGAGCTGAAAAAAAGCTGCTGTGTGGCAAGCTCCCTTAAAATAGAAATTTACAGTAGAAGTCAGTGAGGTCTTTTCCTCTTGAATTAAATATTAGGGAATGCATTAAGTGGCTAGTCTGTGCTAGATGGGCAATCTGATGCTTGCTCAGTTCTGCTGGCTGTTGAAAAGTGCTCCCTGTTCTTGGTGACATCCATAGGAAGTATCTTCCCGTGCAAGAAAGGAACCTTTGCAATGTGTAAGGAAATATAGGGCTGGTGGCCAGGAGACTTCCTTCCACCACCTCGCCACAACTGCTGTGTGGGTCTTGGTAGCCCAAATGGTCTGGAGGCAACTGGGAAATTTCCTGCAAAGTTTTGCTGCTTCAGCCTGTAAAAAAAAGAAAGTCCAGAACAGCATAGTTCAGGAGGCAGCTAACAGGCAATCTGGTAAGCAGCATCTCAGACAGAAAGAGATTCTTCTGCAAAGAGAAGCTCTTAAAAGGAGGGGGAAGTACGCCCGCTTAAAAGAAGGACAACTGTAAGCATACAAGATGGCCCCAAATGGATTCTGACCTTGTTAGGGCACTATTATTAAAAGAAAAAGGCATATTTAAAATCCATGTATGAAAAAGGTAGTCTGTACAATGAACAGTCCACCACGAGAGACTGGGTTTTCCTTCTGAAGTACCTGAAGGTGATGGTCTCTCTCGCAGACTGAAGCAAGTAAATGAGTGCGGGAAAGGGAAAGAGGACAAGTGCAGTTACATAGGCTAGATGTCTGTCAATATGCCTGTACTATGTGAATCTGTACGGCAAAGAATGCAGACTCATGCTTATGCTACGTGCTGTTTATTCACCTGTGTAAAAGGTTCATTTACTACCACTGTCTTGCCGATAAATTGGAAAAAAACCCGTGAACTCGGAAGGTGCATTTTTCCGGCAGGGCCACTGAGTGTCACCATCGCTCCGTGGCTCGCTCTGCAAGATGCCGTTTCTCCAGGGAATCAACCTTTTCTAAAATGGGATTGAATGGGGGAAAAAAAAAAATCATTGGAATGAAAATGGGCTGCTTCTTGCTTCTTCTCAGAGAGCAGAAGATCTGCACCTAATGTGTGAGCCATCTATGAAATCAATTCTGCCTTATATGTAGGCAAATCATTTGTCAGGTTTCCAGCCAGACCCTCTTAGCCAGTCTTAACAATTTGCAGCATGATCCTCAGTGGCAACAATTATGGCACTGAACAAGTGCTTTATCAGGAGACACTAAAAAGGCTGGGATCCCACCATTTGGTGAGCAGAATGAGCAGAATTTGTTAAGATGAAATACTGATATTTACCAAAATAATGAAGGTGATGGATACAGTGAATAGAAAACTGCTCTTCAACAAATCTTTCCATGGCAGACCAGGCGCATGGGATAAAACTAGTTGGTAATCAATTTAAAACAAATAAAATAGGTACCTTACCCTACAGGAATCTACTGCTACAGGAGTTATGGAAGCCAAAAATGTAATCGGGTTCAAAAAGCTCATAGACAAACTAATGGAAAGCCAATCTCTACCAAAGGGAAGAGGTTGTGGGGTATTCTCCACCATTCCTACTTCCGTGCTTGGATGTGGGTTTAGAACAAGGAGAATGGACTAGATACTGGCCAGGTGCACCTGCTTTCCCTGAAAAGTATTAAGGGCAGATGAATCTGGTGATGGACTGAAAGATCTAGTGGGTTTCTTTCTTCCTGAGTCAGTGGAGATGAATAAGAGCATTCTTGTTTCACATCCCAGCAGTAGCAGTGGTGTGAGAGTCCACAGCGGAGATGCATGCACAAGTTGATGCTGACAGAAGACAATTCTTTAGAGGCACCCAACAAGCACAGTATCAGTGGCCTGATCCTGTTCCTAAAGGTCAGCACTCAGAGAAATGCACTTTCATAGGTCTCAAGTTTTTGGCCCTATAAACCTTTCATCCTACTTGCTGACTAGATAGACCACATGAACACAATAAAGAGCACACTAACACGGGAAAGAATTTT
>JACBWW010000006.1:28931173-28993597 GCA_020086605.1 Lanius collurio | reverse complement strand
CTCAAAGAGTCGTGTTAGTGAAAGCCCGCGCAGCCCCGCTCCCGCGCCCGGGCAGCCGCCGCCCGGCTTCGGGCATCCTGCGGCGCATCCCGCTTCCCGCCGCGGCGGGGCTGCGGGCACGGCACGGCTCGGGCGGGCAGGGCGCCCGCACGCCGTGTCGGATGAACTTTGCTGCCGGAGTTGCCGGCGGCCTGGGTGGCTGCCGCCGTGCTGTCCGCTTCCATCCTTCCCTTCTTCCATCCTCCCCTCCGTCTCTCCCGCCGCCGGCCGGGCGAGGCGCTTGGCCGGGAAAGGCGGGCTGGGCACCGAGGGGTGGGGACCAGGTGGTGCAAGGGTCCTGCAGTGCTCCAGCGTCGCACCCGCTGCTGCTTTCAGAGCGTCCCAGAGCAGAGTCAGCGTCCCGGCAGTTCCACATCTCTGCTTGTGTGGCTTGGAAACTGTTGTAGAAACATATAGTAACAGCAGCGAGTATGCTGTAGTCCTGGATGCTAATTTTTCTCCTCCAAACCTGTGGCATAAACCCGTGCAAATCTTACGTGTTTCCTAACTTAGTTTCTCAAGGATGAAGTGACAAAACCACTTAAAAAGTTAGAAAATGTTCTGCAGGTAGCAGTCGTGTCCCGGAGGGAATGGATGGGGCGAGCTAGTAAAACTTTTCTACCTCCTGCCTAGTGCTCAGTGATTAATAGTAATGTTTGGCTTGACTCTTGTCTGCCCTTGTGCTTGAGAAAGGTCAGGAACTTGTAGATGGGCCACCTGTGGTGTTCCCGGTGTGTGCTGAGATCAGCAGTGTGAGTTAGGCTCTGGACTGGCCCACGTTCCCATGCTGGTACTGCTGCCTGAGCCAGTTTTCTCCCTTCTCCTTCCTGTCCTTTCTGCTGTGTGGTCATCCCTGCTATGGTGCTAAAAAGCTTCTGCATCTTTCTGTGTCTGCCTTTTAGGGGTGCAGTTCTAGCTGTTGTTCGAAGTTTAATGTCCCGTAATGTAACTCTGGGTTGGGGTTTTTTTGTTTGTTTTGTTGGGTTTTTTTTGTTTTTGTTTTGTTTTGGTTTTTTTTTTAATCCATGGTTTAATAATTTTAGTAGGTTATCCATCTCACGGAGCAGCAAACCGAATCAAGTGATGTGATAGCCCAGTGATCACTAGATTTTTGTAAGAGGAAGGTGCTTGGAGATGCAGTTGGAAGAGGGGAGAGGGTGTAATTCTGCTATTTTGTGTGGAAATGGCCTGGTTTTGGATCGGATTACACTAAAATGGAGCTTAGATCCTTAGATGAACTTGCCTGGGGAAATTCTGTGCCTTTTCACTTTTGTGTTTGGAAAGGGTTTTGCTGGATAACTCTCCTTGCTGTGAGTGACTTAAAATTCTTACTGCCCTTCTGCAAAGGAAGTGTATCCATGTCTCCAAAAGGCTTTCTGCCTACACCGAGGCCAAAAGTTTTCAATGTCTCATGCCAGAGGTGTTTCAGTAAGATTCCCTTTGTGCTAGGACCTGATTTTAACAAGATCTAGATCAATATGGATCTAGATCAAAAATGCTGGAAATCTTAGGAATTGGTGGTGCTGCTTACTGAGGAAACACAGAATGATTGGTGGAGCAGAGCACCAAGGCAGAAGCCTGGTTTCTCCTGGTGAAGCTGTTGAGGGTAAGGGTATTTGCTGTTGCTAAAGTGAACATTATCCTTCCCTCTCTCACTGGCACTTGTGGCATCACAAATAAGGTAATTCAACTCACTGATCTGGGAGAAGACAGGGTTTTAGGGTACCTTCTCTGCGGTTTCTGTGGTTGGTCTAATGGGCACCAGAAGTGAGGTGAATGAGGAGGATCTGCATGGGGAAGTTGAGGGCGAACAAGGGAAATTGTCGCCTGACTGCATTTGAGCTACTAGATAACTAGGTGTAATGTGTGTAGCTTCACATGCGTTTTAACCCCACTCAAACTGCTTTTTTTATCCACCACAGTTTCCTTCCTTCAAAAAGTCTATATTCTCTCCCTTCTCAGTTTGTTTATTTTCAGGCTTCATTTAATTTTTCCCCTCTGGGGTAAGATCCTTAAGGCAGTTGCTTCTCCAAGAGCTTTATATTCTAGTTAGGTTTATTGACTAGCTGTTTCTAGCTGAATTAGAGTTGTACCTGAGCACAGCAGTGGCCAGTTAGGAGGAGGTGTGTCTCAGTTGAGAAGTTGGCCACTGCTGAAGCCAGTTTTGGATCAGCAGGGAGATGCCTGGGCAGGACTTGAGGGCAGATGGATGTGGAAGACCAGACTGGAGCAGCAGCACTCTTCTTGCCAGTTAAAGAATTTTCCAGAGCTTGAGGAATAGGTTTGAAGCAGCAGTTCCCTGATTTAGCCACCTGTCCTCTGCAGTGTTAATGCTGTTGCCCTACTTTAAAGTCATCTGCTGCCCTTAACACCATTTCAGAATTTGCAAAGTTGTCTGGCTGAGACTATTGTCGCACCTTCTTTTCTGCTGCACTGGTCTGTTTACTTATACACCAGGAAAATGTTTGGTGAAGGCTGTGAAGCTCAGAGTCTCTGGATTTAAAAAGGCCTGGACTAGATAAAGGGGATGTGCTGATGGTCAGGCTCCCGGAAGCTCATTTAGAGGGGTCCCATTTAGAGGTCTCAGACACACTACAGAGGAACCAGCTGGTACTTTGGAAACAAATAGGCTGCCAGTGATAGTAAGACTATCAGAAATAATTTTTTTAAAATCTTACGTGGAGTTTTAATCTTCTAAAAAGGTCAGGTTGGATTTTTTTTTTCCAGTGGAATTCCGTTGAATAATCACTTTTGCTCCCTTTTCTGACTCTAGCCCCTCCTGCTGCTAGTCTCTGGGTAGCTCATGTTTCTTGCTGCAGGAAACTCCCTGATCGTCTCAATATGCTACTCTTCTGCTAAGCACTCTCTTCAGCCTCACTTCTCTTCCTCTTGGCTGATGAAAGCCTTCTCCAGTCCTTTCTCAGTCCTGCAATTCACTGCAACTCATCTTTCTGCTGCTGGAAGATCTCCTTGGTTCTGCATGACCTCTTCAGCAGCTTTTGCCTCATAACTGTTGCCAGTGAACACTTCATCCACTCTGCTTCTGAATCTGTTCGTCTTGAAAGGAACTTGCCACCGCAGATACCAATTTCTAGTCAAATAGTCAAGATCTGTTGGGAGCAACAAGTAGCTGGAAAGTTAGTGTGATCAGAAGAAGAAAGAGTTGAGGGCTGGGGCTAAACTGGGAGGAAGAGGGACCGATTTGGCATCAGATAGTAGGACATTGGAGCTGAGGGACTGGAGGAAGAGAGGATCAGGAATTGCCAAAGTGCATTGGAGGACTGGAAGCACAGTGCAATTTGCCTCAATTCGCTAGCCTCTCTTGAAAGGAGAGGCGGTCAGGTCTGTAACTAGAATTGTTTCAATGAGCTGCAGCTGGTCCTTCACTCCACTACCTTTTTAAGAGTTCAGGATGCTGTAGCTTCCAACTATAGTATGGCAATAAAAATACGAGAATATGTGCATTACATTCCTGATGTGAGTATGATTTCTGGGTGATTTCAGAATCCTGGCTTCCCTGGTCCCTGCCATGTAGCAAATCTGTGCAGGGAGCTTGTTATTGAAATAGTCTAGTACAAAAGCTGTGTAATATAGTGAAGTACAGTTTGGTTCTTTCTGTAGCCTGACTTAGTTTCCAATTCTTTCAATGTAGATCTGGAGTCCATCTCAGCCTGAGCTCCTGGGATCCTGTCGCCATGGAGACTGAAAGTGAGCAGAACTCCAACTCCACCAGCGGGAGCTCCAGTTCTGGAGGAAGCACTCGTCCTCAGATCTCGCAGATGTCTCTCTATGAGCGACAGGCAGTACAGGTGAGGCACGGGTATGCTCTGGGATGGCAGGGCATCACTGGAAGGTGGTGGTGAGCCCTTTTCTGTTCCTCTGAATTGTTGTGTGTCAAGGTGGGACCGTGCTCAGAGGATTGTCATGTTTTCAGATTTAGAAATTCTCATGTTAACCCTGGTGTTTAGTTCTTGTAGGCTGAGGCTTCATGTTTTATAGGTTAGTGTTTCAGTGTCCAGCCTCCTAGATTTAATCTGTACTGTGATCCAATAGATTGGTTTTAGCCTGCTGTTCTAGAGCAAATCAGTTTGCCATCTCAGTTCCTCTATGCCCTGCATCCACACACTACACAGGAACACTTGTCTGCCTGTGTGAGTATGCACATCCTCAGATTCCTGAAGTTTATTAAAATCTTGCAAGTGTGATTCCTACTGTCCTGGAATACACCTGTGATTCAGTGTGTTACCAAATTTGTAACTGTCCTGCGGATTTGGATGTGCTAATCTGGTGCCTGCTTTTTCATGTGGTCTGGGGATGTTCTCATGGCTGTTACTTCTTCATTGCTCTCTTCAATCACATTTAAATGCCATGCAATTTTTGTCAATTGCATTTTCTTCTTTATCTAGGCCCTGCAGGCACTCCAGAGACAGCCCAATGCAGCCCAGTACTTCCATCAGTTTATGCTCCAGCAGCAGTTTAACAGTGCCCAACTTCACAGCCTGGCTGCTGTCCAGCAGGTGAGTTGCCAAGAGGCAGAAGGAAAGGAGTTGGATCATTCTCTGGGGAAGATCCAGAGGTTCTCTTTCTATACAGTGCCTTGTGCACCGAGACATCCTGCTCCCTGATGAGACAATGAGTCCCTAAACACATTGTTTAAAGTTAATACAAACAGTGAAGTCAACTGGAAGCATGAAGAAAAGATTCATTTGTTTTTCAGGTGCAGAGCAGGGGAAGATAAAATTTGGCATCCCCATGAAGGAACTTGCGCTTCAGAGCTTATGACTACTCTCTGTACCTTCTTTAAATAAAAGATGTGGGGTTAAATCAGCAGTGGATGCAGTAATGTTTAAAAGCTAGATTAAAGGGAGCAGTAGGTTGTTAATTCTCTGAGGATAAATGTCTATGTTTGCATGAAATTTCAGGCAGCATCCTCTGAAATTTCGGTCTTGGAACGTAGTAGCTCATGTTTTCTTTACTAGCAAGAGAGTAAACCTGTCCAACCAGGAGGTTGTCTCTAATGGAGACATGCACAGATCAATATAAATCAATGTATTTTATGATCTATAATTGTTGAGTGATTTATTTTTCTTTATCAACTTTGCTTACCTACTAGACTTAATTATCAGTTCAAAATGGATTATATGTGACATGAATACATTCTATTTGTGTAGCAGCTGTACTCCTTAGCAGTTAGTCCAGGATGTGATTGTTTTCAAAATCCCTGACTGCAGTCCTATAGTATAGAAGGAATAGAATCCTCTCATCAGTTTTGCACAAATCTTAGCTACAAAATTAACTGAACTCATGCAGGGGAATTCCCATGGCAGCAGAGAGGGGGAAATAAAGAAATTATCAATATTTATGTTCTTCCACAAACCATATGCTCTCTAATCTGAATTTTGTTACTTGGAGTGCTATCATTGCATTGCTACTAAACTGCCTAATTAGCTCAACAAATTGCTAATATTGCAGGGAATGTCTGGGTGTTAACAGTGGGTTTTGGCATCAGGGTGAGGGTTGCAGTGTGTAGTATGATAAGCTGGGCAAGAGTAGTGCATGTACCCATGGGTGGAAGGACTAGCAATCATACACTTTGATGGTAAGGGACTAGGTCTTCTGACAGAGCCAAATAATTGGCCTGGATTGAAAAGTTTGTTCAGGCACTCATTTCCCTGTCAATCTCTCTTGCAGGCTACAATTGCAGCCAGTAGACAGGCCAGCTCCCCCAACACTAGCACCTCGCAGCAGACCACCACCACCCAGGCTTCTGTAAGTAAAACTGCTTCCTCACACACTTATCGAAGCCTCCTTCCCACTCCCTGCCTTTTTCTGTCTCCTGCTTGTCTTTTTAGGATGCATTCTAAGAATGCTGGGAAACAACAAGATGCAGACAACTTTGAGGATTTAGGGTGCTGTCATTATTGGTGGGGCTTGAAGAAACCAGATAAGGTTTTTGGGTGGGAGAGGCCTCTTAGCTGTAAAGGTGGACATGGATCTCTGTTTGCTGAGGCTTTGGAGATACATTGTCATGGATTAGAAAAGGAACAGGACTTCTGAGAAGGAGTCGTGAGCCGCTTGGAAAGTGTCCTGGTTTGAGACAAAAAGGAATGTTCTTTTCGTCTTAGGCAGAGGAGTAGTTTGTTGATTGAGAAGATATCTGGTTTTGTAGTGAGTGTTGAGGAGCTTGGATATGGTCAGAGTAGATGAGTTGGTAGAGAAGGTTTTGTGGGGTTTTTTACCTTTACTTGGGAGGCTAGAGAAAATGATGTATTTTTTTGGATCTCTTATTGCAGTTGCATGCTAACAGTGATTCTCAAGCTCAGCATACAAATGAGGTCAGTATCCAGGGCCTTGGCTAATTTAGACTGTGTAGCCTTTAAGACAAGCCCGTTAAGACAAGAACTTTCTTCTTCTTGATCCCCTATGGGATACAGGAAAAAAACTAGAATGCCTGTTCTGACTATACCCCACTAAGTGTATTTGTACTTATTTCTTGGCCTCCATCTCTTCATATGTGATTTGAAGCTTTTTTCTCTACTAAGATCAACCTTGCCACCACCTCAGCTGCTCAGCTGATCAGTCGGTCCCAGAGCGTGAGTTCCCCCAGCGCCACAACGCTGACACAGTCTGTGCTCCTCGGGAACACCACCTCACCTCCTCTCAACCAGTCACAGGCACAGATGTACCTTCGGGTAAGAGATGTGCACCAAAACGTGTCCTGACCAGAAGCCCCACTTACCAGCCACTACAGAGTTTCACTGCCTGGGATTACCAACACTTATGGACTAACCTAGCTTTAATGATGTTGCAGTATATTTTAAAATTGGATAGGAACTCTCATTCCTGAAACCACAAGTTTGACTCTGGGCTCAGCTTTTAAAGGTAGATGAGCTTTGTATTGTGTGGCTCAGGTGAGAATGTTAACCATGTGTGTCGCTGCTCTGCATAGATGTTAAAGGTTCCATAGCACTTGTCACTAGAGTGTAAATGTGAAATACATGTCCTAGAGTTGAATGTAGTTCACAGAAATTAAGCTACTCTTCTGGTTCAGTGCTGGAACAGATACATGGTAAGTTACTCCTACTGCTTGCTGAGCTCAGGGCTGTAAATCAGACTTCAAGCAAACCTAGACAAATAAGCCAACGTGAACAAATGTCATCCTTTTAATTAATTTGAAGTGCAGCTAGGTAGAAAACATTAAGCTTGAGTATGGAGTTAGTCTGGGGTTTGGTTACCTACTTGCAAAATATTTTCTGTTTTTCAGTTGACTTCAGATACAGATTTTAATACCCTTCTTTTTAAGCAGCTCTAATCTTGCATGTATGTTTTTTTATCAGTGTTTTTCAGCCAGTTCTAGATTAATAGCCTTGGTCAGTCTGTGGGAGTTAGCCCAGGCCTGTTTGATTGAAGAGTGCTTGTTTCCTGCTTTGGGAGGGTTATGTATGTTCAGTGTTACGGTGCAGGGAGAGTTGATGGTTTTGTGGTGTGTGACATTGCAGCCCAGTGTTCCTTTGTAATCTGTTTGCTTGTGTTTTTTTTGTCTTTCTTTCTCTCTTCTACCTCCATTCCTTTCATTCCACATCACCTTATCCTCAACAGCCGCAGCTGGGGAACCTGTTGCAGGTGAACCGGACCTTGGGCCGCAATGTGCCTCTTGCCTCCCAACTCATCCTGATGCCCAATGGGGCTGTGGCTGCTGTCCAGCAGGAGGTGCCCCCCACTCAGTCTCCTGGGGTCCATGCAGACACAGACCAGGTGAGTGATCCCCCTCCCAGAGTCCTCCCTTTCCCCTGCTTCTGCCACACCACACTCTGGTCTTTGTCTCAAGGTGTCCCTGTATAGCAGATTAGAGCTATTTTATCCCCAGTCTGTGTCCCTGTGCAGGCGGGGAGATTTTGCCACCATGTTTTCATGCTTGTTTTTTGCCTCCAGAGATGACATTAATTTCTGCTTGAAATTTCTGAGGTGGGTACAGGCTGGATCAATCCCACCTTCACAATTTCTTGGTTGTGCTTGTGTGAAAAGAAGTTTTGAGTTCTATGTGCAGTTTTCAGTCACTCTGCATTTAAGAGTCTTTGCCATAGGTAGTATTCCTTCATGCAGTAGGTTCATTATTGTAAAGATGCCCAAGATTTGTCTGAAGCAATTTTTTTGAAAAAAAGTCAGCTGTGATCAAATTTTGGAGATGCCATTTGGAGGAGAAGTAAATACAGAGGATGGCAGCAGCAAAATTCAGAGGAACTGGTGAAATTAGAAGGGGTACAGGCCATGAGTAGTCCGTGGGCCTGGGGAGGCAGGTGCACAAAAATTGGACTGGTGTTTAAAGGGGTATCTCAGTGCTTTTACAGCCATGCTAAGATGGGTCCAACTAATGCCTGGATCTGGAAGCAGGTCAATGGAGGCAGGTCTGGAGGCTATCTCATGCCTTGGAGAAGGACTGTGTCCCCCAATCCTGTTTACAAAGTGCCATGACATCTTTAATTTCCATCAGAGATTAGGCAGGAGAGAATTCAGGATAATGTGCTTTGTGAGGAGGGCTGTGCCTGAGCTTTGCTCTGTAGTGTTAGCAGCTCCTCACATGAGACTTGAGGCACCAACTCAGCCTGCGTCCCAGCAGAGTGTGTTGCTTACGCGTGCTCTGTCACACTCCCAGCAAGTGCCTTGTACAAAGCAAGTGGATTCTGTTTGGTGTGTGTGTCTCTAGGTGCAGAATTTGGCTGTGAGGAGCCAGCAGACCTCCGCCACTAACGCCCAGCTCCAAGGCTCTGCTCAGAAGACAGCCCTGCCAGGAAGTTCCCAGGCTACGGGCCTACCGCAGGCCACCAGCACGGGCCAGACCATGGCTGTGGCCCAGGCCTCCTCCAGCGGGCCAGGCCAGTCCCTCAACCTGAGCCAGGGAGCAGCGGGCAGCAATGGTGTCTCCGGGGGTGTGGTGGCCAGTGGTGGGAGCCAGCCCTCGATGGGATTGAGCCAGAGCTCTGCGGCAGGTGCCGCTGGCAGTTGCCAGAGGAAAGGCACGGGGGTGGTTCAGCCATTGCCAGTGGCGGCTGCCCAGGCCGTGACTGTCAGCCAGGGGAGCCAGACGGAGACGGAGAATGCAGCCGCAAAGAAGGGTGACACGGACAGTGGCGGACAGCAAACGGTGGGCATGAACCTCACCAGGACCGCTACCCCAGCACCCAGCCAGACGCTGATCAGCTCAGGTAAGCACTCGTCTGGTGGTAAAAGGTTTTCCAACACATCTCCCAGCTTCTGTCCTCCCAGAGACTTGTCTCAAGGGGTTATCCCTTTCTATTAGCACAAGAAGTTGATTTAGTCCCTCATGTCCTCTGACAGTAAGCGGTCAGTCATTTTGGAGTTTAATGTCTCACACCAGGGCAGTGGCTGCTTTATGTTTATTGTTGTTCTCAGCTGTTCTCAGTGTCCTGTTGCTAACTTTTGTGCTCTTTTTCTCGCTCTGTGTTTGTATAGCAACATATACGCAGATCCAGCCACACTCACTGATCCAACAGCAGCAGCAGATCCATCTGCAGAAGCAGGTGGTGATCCAGCAGCAGATAGCCATTCATCACCAGCAGCAGTTCCAGCACCGCCAGTCCCAGCTCCTCCACACAGCCACCCATCTCCAGCTGGCTCAACAGCAGCAACAGCAGCAAGCAGCATCTCTGACCCAGCAGCAGCAGCAAGCTCAGCCTCCGCAGCAGCAGGCTCCCCCCCAAAACCAGCAGCAGGCACAGACCCTTGTGGTGCAACCTATGTTGCAGTCCCAGCCACAACATTTACAGCTCCAGCAGGACAGTCCGTGCCAGCCAGCCACCAAGTCTCCTGTTCCTATTCAGTCAAAATCTCTGGTCACCCCCATCAGACCCCCTCATCTTGGGCCTGCCAAAATGTCGGCAGCACAGCAGCCTCCACCGCACATCCCCGTGCAGGTAGTGGGCACTCGGCAGCCGGGCTCAGGCCAAGCCCAAGCACTGGGCTTGGCTCAGATCGCTGCAGCAGTGCCGACATCCCGTGGAATGCCGGCTGTAGTCCAGCCTGTTGCCCAAACCCATGCTGCTTCCCCATCATCATCTTCAGCTCCAGCATCCTCACAGGAAGCTCCCCCTCTCACCACAGGGGTGAATTTGGCACAAGTTCAAGGCACAGCCCACATGGTGAAGAGCCCAGCTTCCTCTCCAGTTGTGGCTCAGATGCCAGCAGCATTCTACATGCAGTCTGTCCAGTTGCCAGTAAGTGATACCATTGAGAAGGAGAATAGCATATGGATTCTCTTTGTTCATTCCTAGGACACCAATCGCAGTCCAGGCCCAGGTCAGTGGGATGGGATGGGTAAGGGGTTTGGGGAAAGGGATGTGGAGACTTTTTTACCCTCAAAACCACTAATTCCAATCCAACCCCTGGGGTTACTGACTACAAGCACTTCTTTTCCACATTATCATTCAAAGGCTTGCATGAAGTTAATAGGTGAGACTCAGAGCCTGCCCCAAATGGAGTAGGTGTCCACATCATATACTCATGAGTATCACATTTAACAGTGGGGTTGGGTTGACCTTGGCTGGCTGCTGGATGATCACCAAGTTGCTGCTCTATTACTCCCCCTTCACAACACAGCAGGAGGAGAAAAATACAGTGAAAAGCTTGTGCGTTGAGATAAGGATGTGGTGATCATTTGCCAATTACCATCATGGGGAAAACAAACTCAGTTTATGGAAATTAATTTAATTTGATGCCAATATAGTGTAGGATAATTGGAAATAAGAACAAATAAAAAAAAAAACTCTTCCCTTCCTTCTTCACAGGCTCAATTTCACTCCTGACTCTTCTACCTCCTCCTCCTGAATGGTTCAGGAGGACAGGAAATGGGATTTGTGGTCAGCTCATAAGGTTTTGTCTCTCATGGTTTTCTCTTGCTTTAGCATGGGGGAATCCCTCCTATGTGATACAGTTCTTCACAAAGGATACAGTCCTTCATAAAGTCTTTCTTCAGTGTGGGTCTTTCCCACAGGCTGCAGTTTTTCATGAACTGCTGCAGTGTGGATACCTCTGGGTTGCAGATCCCTTGGTGTGTTGTACCAGCCACTGACTCTAGGCCTCAGAAGATCCCCTAGCAACAGGCTATGCAGAGGAAAACTCATGTTCCATAGGCATTGTCCATGCTGTTATGAATTGTCCAGCTAGGGCCTGAGTGAATCCCTGAGAGAACAGCACTTTGCCTGCTCAGATCATGGAGTCATAAATAATTGAAGTTGAAAAGAACCTTAAAGATGATATAATTCCAACATGCCTGCCATGGGCAGGAACACCATTTCAGTAGACTAGGTTGCTTCGTCCGGCCTTGCCTTCTTCCTTAGCCAGTTGCTGAGACTCTTTCTAAACTCTCTCTGCTTCTTCAGGAAGGTGTCACAGGATTTGTCTGATTTTTAGAGCAGGGGGACAATTCTCCTCTTGGTGAACATGTGTGCCCTACTCCTTTGACTCTCCATTAAAACTGATCTGATTTATCCAAAAGCCTGGAAACTGCTGGGTGAATGCTATTCCATTTCTTCCTGCAGTAATCCTTTCCAATAATCCTTTAAAGTTTACACAGTGTCCTGGTATTATACCAGTGTATCAACATGGCTCGGGACACCAGATACTACTAGTCCGTGGCATGGTAGTCCGTCTTCTCAAGCTTTGTTCCTTGCTGGGCAAATGCTCCCAAGTAGAGGTATTGTACTGAGAGAGCTAGAGGCATCTCCAGAAGAAACCAGGTTGGAAATCAAGTATGATGGAGCAGGATGCATCTTTTTTTTTTGGTTTTGATCTGGCTTGTTCTTTGCTTTGGAGCTTTCTATCTGCTTACGTGTTCCTCTTTATTCATGCAGGGCAAATCCCAGACCTTGGCAGTAAAGCGCAAGGCAGAGTCAGAGGAGGAGAAGGAGGAGTCGTCCAGTGTCACTGCACTCCTGCCTGCCAGGTCCTCTCCCGTAACAGAGAGCCCCAAAAACATGGAGGAGAAGAGTGGCCTTGGAGGTGAGGTACAAAGGAGAGCTCTCTGTGTGTGTGCTAATGACCTGGTCTTGAATTTCATTTGGAGTAGGCAGAGCAAAGGTAACTAACGCCCGTGCTGTTAACTTTCCAGATAATTCTGATACTGCTGCCATTGCAACTCCCAATGCCACATCAAATGAAGGAGCCTCAGTCACAACCACCTCTGCTTCTACCCCAAACCTGGCAATGGTGTCACGTCAGATGGGAGACTCCAAACCTCCTCAAGCCATTGTCAAGCCCCAGATCCTCACACACATCATTGAAGGCTTTGTCATCCAGGAGGGAGCAGAGCCCTTTCCAGTAGGGATTTTTTTGTTATTGGGGAAGAGGTGTAGCACTTTGTTGGGAGGGGTGGTGGGCTTCCATCTTTGCATAGGAGAATCTTTCCCCATATTCCAATTCAGCATTTTTAGCCTAAGACAGACAGTGAAGAGGAAGGGAAGGGAAGGGAGGGAGGTGTCATGAATGAAGCAAGACATTAAGAGGTGTCATTAAAGAGAAGGGGTTTGAAGGAGTAAAACAAGTGTTGCAGCAACTGCTTACTCCAGTAGTCACCAAAGCAATAATTAATGCAGGAATTGTAAGGAGGCTCTCCTCTCTGTGAGGGAAAGATGGATTTTGAACAGGCAGCAAGTGAAGTTGAAGTACGTAAGGGGAAATGGAGTTACATGAAATTGGATGTTATTCAAGGCAGACAGTGCTTGGGGATCTTTAAAGGAACTACCAAGCTTGTGAGTCAGGAAGCTGTAATGACTTTTTTCAGTATGTTTCCTTCCCTATTAGGCAGAGAGATTCTTCTGAGCTGAATTTTGAGCTGCACATACTTTGGCAGAAGGTGGTGGACACAGGGAATCCTTTACTGGTGGGTCCAACTCATTCTCTCCCTATCCAGGTGGGTTGTTCTCAGCTGCTGAAAGAATCTGAGAAACCACTGCCGGGAGAGACTCCTTCTGGCCAGAATGAAAACCTGTCCAGCAATTCTCTGGGAGAGGATAGTGCTTCCATGGGTGAGTTTCAGCACCAGGAGGACTAGCTAGTATTACTGAAAGTTTCTGCTCTGTATTACTTACTTTATACATTATGGACTTGTATCTCTTCCTGCTAACTCCTTAGAGACTAGAGCTATGGAACTAGGGTCTGGCTTTTTTTGAGTGCCAGCAGACCGACAATGTTTTTTTTGTTGTTGTAAATATGATCTTACACATCCTGTGTCAGTAGTAAGCAGGAGATTCGGAACTGTACCTGTCTTTAATGTGTGAAGGCTGTGTGGACAGAGCAGAGAGTACAGTGGTGGAGGTTTCCCCCACAGCCTTGTAGAATGTGAGGAATACACTATTTTTTTCCTTGTTTCATGAAGTGGTACTGACCAGGAGAAAAAAAAACGCTTGTTTGATAATCCTGGTGTCCTAATTAGCAGAGCTTGTGCTTTTCTTTTCCCAGTTTCTTCCCCAAGCTAACTACTTACTAGGTTCAGTAGAAAATAGTGCTTGGAATCTGTCTGCTCAGAAGAAGAACAGTGGAATAGGGAATCACTGGGTGTGTGATCTGCTTCAGTTCAGATCATCAAGTGGTGTGTGTCTCTGTATCTCACTAGAGCTTGACAAGAAGGCAAACTTGTTGAAATGCGAATATTGTGGGAAGTACGCCCCGGCAACCCAGTTCCGTGGCTCCAAGAGGTTTTGTTCCATGACCTGTGCTAAAAGGTAATAATAACAGCAAGATGTAATATTCCTTATCTCAGACTACACATTTGCTGGAACTGGGCATGTGCCCCTTCTCCAAGTAGTGTACCACACTTCAGTACATCTGATCCTCCCTCTGTGGCATGTGTTGGCCACAGAGATCCTTTAGCACTCTAAATGAGATTTGAAAATGCTTCTAGGTCAGGAGAGGTGGATGTGATGCTGAGTATAAACAGGATTTCTGGCTTGCTCAGAAAATAAAGTGGAAAGGGGGAAATTCTGGGGCTGTAAAGAACATCTCTTCAGATAAATGTACATTTGACTGACTAAATAAATGCATACTGGTAGCTGTCTGATGCATTCATGCTAGACAAAGACCCAAGGAAGCATTGGGGAAAAAACTGGGGTGAAGTTAGACTAGTCATTGCTGCCTCCTGTTGATAGCAGAGTGCCTGTTATGGGTCTCTTTTCCCTTAGGGGAATGACTTAATTGACCCTTCAGATGTTAGATCAAGACTCTGATGTCCAAATATTGCTTGTGTCAGAAGTCTGGACTGATTCCTTCCAAGGGGAAGTCTTAGAAGGAGGAGGAACAGAACTTGATGGTAAAGAGGAGTCTTATCCCCATCTAGAGCAAGGAGAAGTAGTAGGTTTAGATAGTTGCTGCTTTCTAACTGCTGCTCTGCTTCTGCTTACTTGAGGTACAATGTCAGCTGCAGCCATCAGTTTCGGCTGCAGAGAAAGAAGATGAAGGAATTCCAGGAAGCCAACTACGCCCGTGTGCGCCGGCGGGGACCACGGCGCAGCAGCTCCGAAATTGCTCGAACAAAGATCCAGGGCAAGCGCCACAGGGTAAGGACACAGACTTGTCAAGGCAGGTCTGTGCAGAATTTGTCCCTGCTGGCTGTACCACTTTGTCACAGTGGTTGCAGTCGTGCAGGATGTGCTAAGTGCACACTGACAACACTTGTTAGACAAGGCACAGGGAGCTGTTCTAGTCACTCCCGGACTGCAGGAAGTGTATTCACGTTTGTACTTGTTCTGTGCACTCTGTGTTTGCTCCTGTGTGCATCTCAAAGGTCTCAGTGAGGGAGATCAACTGAAAGCCTTGGCAGAAAACTATCCTCTTTTCCCATTTGATTAGCAGTCTTCCACAGGAATGACTTGAATTGGGTTATAGAAGAACTGAATGAGCTGTGGTTCTGATGTGAGGAGCTCTTGTGTCAGCTGCCCCTGGACCAACAGCCTGAGACAGTTGTTCAGACTCTTGGGACTTCTGCTGCTCCCAGTGTCTTGTTTTGCAGCTTGTAATTGTGACTTTCTGACAAAACCCCTTTTGTTTTCTTTCTTTCTTATGGGCTTGTAGGGCCAGGAAGACTCAAGTCGAGGCTCTGATAACTCCAGCTATGATGAAGCTTTGTCCCCTACATCTCCCGGACCCCTGTCAGTAAGGGCCAGTCATGGAGAGAGGGACCTGGCTAACTCTAATATGGCCCCACCTACCCCAGATCTACATGGCATCAACCCAGTCTTCCTGTCCAGCAATCCTAGTCGTTGGAGTGTGGAGGAAGTGTATGAGTTCATTGCATCATTGCAAGGTGAAGTTAAGATCCTCTCCTGCACACTCCTGTGATCCAGTAGCAGGGGGAGACTGGGCTATCTTTCTGGAAAGAAAATGGTGTCAGTGGTGCCTACTGCTTTTAAACATGTTTCTGAATTGGGGTAGATCACAGAGGTGGATTCTCAAGGAGACTGTGGACCAGAGTGGGTAAAGGGGTTGGTTAGAGTCCTGGCTTGCTGTTCTTTACCTGCCAGAGGTGAAAAGAGTAGGAATGAGGACTGCCCAATGCATATGTTTTTCTCACTGCTTTTTTTTTGTTGTTTTCTTCACAGGGTGCCAGGAAATTGCTGAGGAATTTCGGTCACAGGAAATTGATGGTCAGGCCCTGTTGCTTCTGAAGGAAGAACATCTCATGAGTGCCATGAACATCAAGCTGGGACCAGCTCTCAAGATCTGTGCCAAGATCAATGTTCTCAAGGAGACCTAAGAACTCTGAAACCAGAGGTCTCACTTTTGCTCTGACCCCAGGGCAGCTGCCAGTTTTGGAGCATCCTGTTGGGGCGGGGAAGAATGGGACAGTCCCCTGTGGTCTTGCATTCAAGAAGAATGAGAAGGAATTTAACTGATTGAAACTGCCACGCACAAGCCCATCTCTTGGTCTCTTAATGGTGCTACAAGGTTGAGGAAAACTGCCACCTGGGGCCTTTAAACAACTTTCCTTCTTCCTTATTTTGAATATGCCTCCCCTATATACCACATAGAGATATTAAGGGGATCTCTTTCTGTCTTAAAAGACTGCTGAAAGGGAACTGCCCTCACCCCTTTTTGCCACAGCAGGTCTGCTAGATCTTAGCTTTGAATATCATTGCCAGAATTCAAGGCATAGGAAGAGCTGGCCCCACATGGACATTGGGAGCACCTGTGCTTGGGGCTTTTATGAAGGGGAACTAGCAAATTACAAGTGACTGAGGTGACAAGAATTTGAGCAAAAGGGGCTGCTGCTTTTCCACTTTTAAAGATACCTAGGCTGCTCATGAACTTGGTTTAATAGCCATTCCAGCATGCATACCAAACTTGAAGGCCTGTGGCAATAGGAGCTGTCTTGTCTGCACTCTGCATGTCTACAGGAGACAGCAAAGCTAAAGTGTTGTGGCAGCTATTCACTCCAGGTGCTCCTCTCAGAACCGGTCAGAGGATTTTTCCTGAGTACTTACGACAAAGTGATGGGAAACTCAAAGGGGAGGGGGATTGTCTGACATTAGGGAACCTTGCAGCACTAGGTTTGTCTTCCCATTGTGCTAGAGCATAATTTACAAATCCAAAGCAGTCTCCAGCAGCACCAAGGCTCTTCATGAAAGGGGCTGGGGTTTTGATTTGTGTGTTTTCTTACCAGTTTGTATTTTCTTTATGTGTCTGTCTTCATTATCCTCAGGAGAGCTTATGGTACAAAATTTAGGTTGGCAGGATTATACTGCTTGCCTCAGGCTTTTTTTTTTTCTTTTTTGTGTTGTACAATGAGTATTTCTCAGTTAAAAGGAACCAAACACACACCCTAGAACAACTGAAAACTGATCTTTTAATGCAACTTATCTGTAATTTCTAAAGGGTAGATTTAGGTTGTAGGCTGAGTTTCTCCTACTCAGCCCCTCCAGGTTTGGTTGGGGGTTCTTTGGTTGTTTTTTTTTTTTCAAGGACCAAATGTGGTATTCTGAAGTTTTGAAACCAAATTGCCAAAGGTGAAAACCTGGGCAGAATTATTCTCTTCCAGAAGCACCTCTGCTTCAAACAAACAGGCAAAATACCTGAAGAAGTTACACAAACTCTGAAGAGGTAAGTGCCCTCTAGAGCCAAATACCTGAAAGCAACATGGTGTTATAAACCACATATCTCAGCTTTTCTGTTTTCAGAAGTTTCACATGAATATTTGAGTGAAACATAAGACTGTTCTGTGTGTTAAGCACCTACTGTTCTAGGAAAGCTGTATTGACATGGGAAGAAAGCCTAATAGCATAGGTAGGAAAACATTAGAGATCTTTAAAATGGACTCTTTATTGACCCATGTTAGAAAAAGAGGAAGGAAAGTGCTTAGTAGATGGATAAAATGTGGCAGCAGCTTCCTAGACTTAATCACTGTTGAGTCTCACTTTTGTGACATCCTTGTTCATGTGAGAAGACTGCTGAGGCTTTGTGAATGCAAACAGGCCCAAAGGAAGCTGCCTGTGCTTGCTTGCACCCTGGTACCAGGGTTTGGTCTGATGTAATCTGGGGGCAGGAAAGGGGGAAGTTAGAATCAAAAATAAGCAGAGGCAGGCTGCCCTTAAACCATTTATCCTTACCAGGCTGGGTGTAATAAAACTCCTGTTTAGTTGGACCCTTGGCAGGGTAGGCAGGTGGGTAGCCTGCCACTGTTACCAGCTACTCCTGAGGACTGGATTTCATTTCAGTCAAATTGGAAGGCTTCACTTCTTCATTTCATGTTCAGTGTTCTTAATAAAAAAATGCTTGATCAGGCTTTGCAGGTCTGGCTGCTTTTTAACCCCTGTCCTGAACCCAAACTTTAACTGAGTGTTTGGAAAGTACAAACTTCACCACGAAGCTACTTTTGACTGTCACTGCTGCTGCAAAAAAAGAAGAGTATAATCCATCCATCCCTAACTACCTGAGCTTCTAAAGTTTCAGTTTTGAAAGATGGGGGTAGCCTTCTCTTGTACGCCCTTGAGGACCTGGAGTGAAACAAGGCAGCAGCAAAAACCATGAACTAACAATAGCATGTTCATCACTGGCAACAGCTCAGGCACAAGGCACCACACACTAAGGAGCTTTTACTTTTGGGTAAGAAAGATGCTGTGGTACCAAAGCAAGCTCTTGTTACATCAGCACAATACTTCACCCATTTTTTTTTGGTCACTTTATTTTTGAAAGTTGTGTTTTGTACAAAAAAAATTACCTTAGACACCACCATGAAAAACAGACTCACTTCCTATTTTTCCCATGTTATGAGAAAGCTTGAGACTGTAACAAAAGTCAAAGAAAGCAGGAATTGCTTGCCCATTCCAAACCCAGAAAGAAAGCAGGGCCACCCCTTTTCTCTGAGTGTTTTAAGAATACATGAACCTTGTCTGTAACACAGTAGTGGCTTATTCACAGTCTCTGCCCCCAGGCTGAGGGCAGTTCTCTGCCAGCCTACAGTAGGGTAGAATGGGATTGCTCAGAGTCTAGCCTCTCAAATAAAAAGCAATTTAAAATCAAGGTGCCAAGTTCCTGAAGGTTCCCATTAAGTCTACAACTCAACTGTACCTGCTTTTCACAAGGGCCCAAAGAGGTCTTTCTGGCTCCCAGCCAGTGGCAGTAAGTTAAGTACCATCTGCACAGGGCAAGTGTCTTAAGACTGGCCTGCACCATGCGTCAGGGGACAGTGATCTATGAAAGCTGACCATGTAAGAGTCCCTTATGCAGTTCTTAATGTGTTGGCATTCTTAGCCCAGGCTTCCATGGTTCCTTTGATATAAAAATAAATTCTGACGACTTCATAGGAAAACCCTCTGCAAAACAAGGAACTTCTGGAGCATGAAATCACAATGCTGACAGTGACTGAGCTGTGTGGGCAGTCACCTCGGGAAGCTTGTGTCAGAACTCAAGTGGCAGCTACCTGTCTCATTTTGACTTGATGCCACTTTCAGTTTCAGCAAATGTTCCTTTTCCTTAGCAGCAAAATCATTTCCTTTTGCTTCTCACTGATTGAGAAGACCAAGTTAATATTTTGAAGTCATGAGACTCCATTTAACTCCTATGTTGTTTTAGCATTGCCCCTCTCCAGTCTGATAGGATGGCATGCAACCCTTTACAGCTGTTGAAGGAAACTGTTGAGAAATACACACCACTCTGCCATTAGGGAAGCAAAAGACTGCAAAGGTGCTAATGCCTCTTCACCCCCAGAGTCTGGCACAGAGCATTCTGTGCCAGTTATGCTGGCAGAAATTGTATAGCAGAAACTAGAAAAGCTGAAAATGCATTCAAAGAAAAAATTCCAGTGTCTTACAGATCCTGTAAACCCTAGGGAAAAAAAAGACACAAAATATCCCTTTTACAGTGTCAGATATTTTAACCCATAGCCTTTTTCCCTTTCTGCACCCATCCATGCCCCTTTTTTCCTTTTAGTGATTCATCTCCCATTCCTGCTCAGTGCTGAACACTCATATTGCTGTTTTCTGCTCAACTGTCAACACTTCTCCCTCAGCTCTGCTGCAGTTTCAAAACCTAATCCAGCATTATATTTATAAGACATGCTATTAGGAACCAGTGCTGTTCACATCCAGAGGCATCCATGGGACTTGACACACCAGAGACAGCGGAAGCGAACAGTGTAAAGAAAATCAGAAGTGAGAGAGGAGAACTGGCTGGGAGGCACCCGGCTAAACAAGCACTGGGGAGACGGGGAGAAAAGATCTTGGTGTGGAAAGCCTATCACATGGGCAGCAAGTGGTCATCCCGTTCTTCTGACTCCTCTCCCAGCTGGTCATCCCCCACGCCGCGGTACGCGGCTGGTGCGTTCCGAGGCTTGGATCGGCACACAAAGTCGCAGCCATCCTACGAGTACAGGACACAGGCACCCGCATCAGACCGTCTGCAGCTGACTCAGCGTCCAAAGCAAAGCAGCTCCTGCCATTTCTCTTTTGCTAAGGGATTATGCCTATCCCTGTGCTACCTGAAACGTCTCCCCAGAAACTGGCATAAAAACATCCTACTCAGTCTTGAAAGCTCTGGGCATACCGATTAACAGTATGGAGCAACATCAGGCCAAGGCAAGTATGAAGGATAAACAGCACTGCCTGCAGTGACCAAGGAAGGATTTCACAGTCAGCCACAAGCATTTCACAGTCCCCAGGTGAACATTTCTACCTGGAAAGTGTTAACTCCTGAGGAGCACATGTTCCAGTTTGTTATGTAGCAGTTGCAGGACAAAGGCCCAGGAATTTGTCTCAGCAAGGATTCAAAAATGGAATACTCAAGAAAAATGAAACAGATACCCTCTTCTTCTACTTAAAGATACTCCACCTTGGTGGTAGGTCTACCCAAAACACAGAGTCAATGCCATTTTCTCCTAACATGGGCCAGACTGAGAACATGTAAGGATTTTCACTCACCGCCACCAAATTGCCCAGATCTTGCCAGAAAGCAAAGTGAGGAATCTGCTCCATGCCCTTTGCTCCCACGACAAGGCGCTGATAGAGGAACCCACCAATAATGTAGACTGCAATCAGTGACACAAATCTAGAAGGCAGAATTAAAAAACAAAAAAAAAAAAAAAGGAAAATCAAAGCTGAGGAAATCTTCTAGACAATCTTTTCTGAGCCAGCTACCTGCCTCATATTAGCATTAGAACAAGTAGCTGAGCACCACTCAAGAACAGAGCTGTAAACAGAAACAAGACCATAAAAGGTCTCTAAGTTATCAATCTGTTTGTATTAATCTTTTAGCAGCAATATGTGAAGTAGTGCCTCTAAGCACAAACAGAAAACAAATCAAGACTCCTGGTCTGAGTTCCCAGCTCTGGCAAAGAGCCATCACACAATTTTAGGAAGTCATCTCCCATGTTTCAGTGCACTTGTCTGTAAGCTATGAAGGAAAACGTTTACTGGGAACAGATCAGCCCTGCATCATGCCTTGAGCAAGAGCTTTTGTCCAAAAAGCTCAGAGGCACAGCAACATCTAATGGTGGCTGTGGGAAAGTATACTGCGGTTATTTAGTCTTACTATAGCATTTGCTATGTTTCTAAATAGCACAGGAGATTATGACTCAGGCACAAACAGCTCTTCCAATGACTCACGTGATCAGTAGAATGGAGCCAACGCTGAGGTGGGAATTCTCAGCTGGACAAGCCACACTGCTGTCCATTTCAAAGAGGTAGAAACACTCCTGCTTCTTTTCCCGCTCTTCAGAAATAATGCTGAATGCACTCTGCAATTTTGGAAAAGCGAAGTCATGTGAAAACATGCCCATGCACACTGAACTTCACCAGGAGACAGTTTTATCACTGTTGGTGTACCATACACTGGAGGCCAGCTCACTGCCCCCTCAAAGCCCCTCTGCTCACAACCAACCATCGGTCTGGCAGCCTCCTGATGCTCTCTCACCCCAGGTGTCACTCACCGCTGTAACTCCCCGCTTGCAAGAAATCATTATCACAGCTCGCCTCTTCTCACCACCACAGTGCCTGCCATACGAATCACCTCCTTTATAAATTAGCATGATCCAGTCACCTGCCAGGAGAGAAGCAATATAAGCTACAAATCCAGATCAGGAGGCAAAAGGCAGCTACTGAGTAAGCAAAGTACTGAGTGGAATCATACTTCCATTGAAGACCTGGGTTTCATTGATTCTTCCTATCACTGTGGTCTTTCCATTCTGTCTATCTGTTTGCACCAGGCCACCGAAATCGCGTGAGGTACTGTTGACCTCCCTGCACACCCTGAAATTGTAGATGTAGTTTTCCGTTTTGCCTTTCTCCACAGTCACGTTAAACCTGCAGCAGGGAAAGCACAGAAGAGACAGCCCAGTGGATTACAAAGAACATTCAAAGCAGTGAGCACTTCAGACCTGGAAGCCAGACAGAGACCATACTAAAAGAGGAGCCCATTCTGCAGTCTGGCCCAAATCCTCCCCTCCCCTTGGCCCACTGTGCAGCCCCAAGGCTTGCAGGGTGTTGTGCTGTACCTCATGTGGCTCAGGGGCTCCAGTTTCTTCAGCAGGGCTCTCTCCATCTGTGACTCACTGCTCTCATCACCAATCACATCACAGCCCCTCTCTTCCGACTGCTCAGCCCCCGCTACAGCCAGGGCCATAAAGACCAGCAGCAAGGCAGACGTATGGCAAGGTGGTGACATCCTGGACACATGCCACAGAGAACACAGAGGATTAACTGTTTCAGCCCCCTGCAAACTAACTTCAGGGTCATGGAATCAATGATTAGCCACTTCCTCAGTCCTGACTGCAAAAAGGAGAAGTCGAAACCTAGAAACAACTCAGAGTTCACAAGAGACATACTAAATCTGAACCTCCTGCACAGCCAAAGACAATTCACTGGGCCAGTGCAGGGCTCTTTGTTGAATTTGCCTCGAGACCACAAAATGTTTTGCTGCTGAGCACATTAATTAGCTGCCAGAGCAGAGTCTAGCAGGCTGAACGCTGGAGTAAACTTCAGGCATAATCCACTGTTTGTTATTGCATTGCACTGAGAAGCCAGTCAGCAGAAAATTATTTATTAGGCCTCTAATCAATCATCTTCGTAGCTCTCATGCAAGGAGCTTGCAGGGAAGAGGCACTGTGATTAGTCAGGCTCTGTTTGTTCAAGCACCTTAATCTTAATAATGATCTCTCCAGTACTCCTTTAGCTGAAAATCTGAAAGACATTAATAATGCCAAACCATACCTTCAGAGAACAGTTTCTTTCTTCCTTTCCTTTACATGAGGGAAGGAGGAAAGCGAGGCATCCTATGTAAGATCCAACCAACGAGGCAGTAATGAAGATGATAATAATAACAACAACAGTAATAATCTATAAGATCTGGCTTTCAGGTTCATGCTAAAATCACATATGAAACTAGCCAGACAGAGCAGTGCAACAATTTCCCTCTGCCTTTATGCGCTGCAGATTTTGGTAAAGCTCCAGATGCCGGTGGAAGGCAGACCCTCCATTAAATAAGCACCTGCGTGCAGGCGGACACAGAGCCCGTTTGACTCAACCTAATGATTTCCACACAGCCCTGCAAAGTCCACCGCGACAGCTCACAGCTGCTGGGACTCTGCTCGCCACGAGACACCAAAACAAGGTCAGAAACACAGAAATCACAGAATGGGTCAGGCTGGAAGGGATCACAGTGGGTCACCTGGTCCAACTTCCCTGCCCAAGCAGGATCATCCTATAGCACATGGCACAGGGTTGTGTCCAAACGGTTTTGGAATATCTCCAGTGAGGGAGACTCCACAACCTCTCCGCGCAATCTGTTCCAGTGCGCGGTCACAGAAATGAGGAAGCCCGTGACACGATGGCTCGTGACTCCTCTCTCCCGAGGCCAAAAGCAGGACCTGCCCTCCGCCCTAGACACGGCTTCTCCCGCGAACTTGCGGCGCGGCGCTGGGAGCTGCCCAGCCGGCGGCCGCTGCCCCAGACCCGCCCGGGACGGAGCGCGGCTTCACCCCGCGGCCTCGCTGTTCCCAGCTCCACACCTCCCCAGCTCCGAGCACGCACCTGCGGCCGCCCCGGGCACAGGCACCGCCGCCCATAGGAAGACAGACCCGCTGCTCACGCGCATCCCATGCTGGGCGGCCCGGGGAACCACAGGCACCGGCAGCACCGGCCTCCTCCGCGTCCCGACCGGCTCCCTCGCCCGCCCCGCAAGCCGGAAGCCAGGAAGAGCGTGCCGGAACTGGCGCCCGGCGCCAATGGGAACGTGGGAGCAGCCGAGATCGCCCGCCCAGGAGCGCTTCGGCAGCGAATGATGAGCGGCGGGGAATGGCGGGCTGGGCCGGGGGGGGGCGCCCCGGCCACGCCCATTTCCTCTCCGCCAGCCAATGGGAGGTGAACCTCTACGCCGAGGCCCCGCCCCCACCCGCATTCCTGCCAATGAACGGCGAGGGCGGGCAGAGCGGAGGAGCCCTCACGGCGCGGAGTCGTCGCGGGGCGCGGTGCCGGAGGGAGCCGTGCCTCCAATGGCGGGCGCGCGGTCCGCCCCGCCGAGGCGGCGGGAGGCAGTGGGAAGCAAACAGTGGGAAGCAAACAGTAGGAAGCAGCCCCGCGGGATGAGGTTTGCCGGGAGTCCGGCTGGAAATCAACTCACCCAATTGCTCTGTGACTTTCGCTCTCTGAAGACGCGCTCTCCCCTTTCCTGTGCCCCGCACAGGTTCGGAGCAGCCGCAGGCAGATGTCCGCATCAGCAGGAACGAAAAGCTTCCCGGCATCAGCCTTCCCCTCGTTGCCGCTGCCGGAGGCGGTAGCAGTCCCTCAGAGTTGTTGGGCTTTGCCATCCCCACCAGGTGCCTCCAGAGTGGCTTGTGTTGAATGAGCAAGGGCTCTCGAGCACTTCACAGAACTGCTTTGTGGCCTCGATCCTTCGGATTCTGTCCCCACTTTGTGTCTCTTTGGTGAACTTTCCCTATGTTTTGTTGTGCTTTGAAATAAAGGTGCCTCTGCCAGCTCCTGGCAGGTTTTGCCACTACAGGAATTTCAGCACCCAAGGTTGCTGTGCTTGAGCATCTTGGATGTCATTAATAAAGTTATAAATGATTCGAGACTGGCCTGTTCAAAGGACATCTCTGTCCTTATGATGTGCTCCCAGAGAGTCCACTTTCCAGGGATCTGTTACTGGAGGGGACAGATGTTTTTTGTCTGAGTTCTGAGGCTTTTGCATCCTCTAACTAAGAAAGAAATGCTGCATTTAGTGAACCTACCAACGTGCTGGAGATGGCACTTTGTTGAGATAAAGCTGGGAGGTTTCCTCATGGTATGCTGCTTCTGTAGTGAAGAACTGGGGAAAAAAGTGCTGCTGGCTCCTGGGAAACTGATTGGTTTAGCCCTGCTGTGATTCCATACTGACAGTATGGCACAGCTGCAGAAGTCAAATTGATTTATTCACGCTTAGCTAATAACTGAGAGTTGCCCTCACACCTTCTACGGTGAGATCCCTCCCTCTCTACTTACTGTCCAAAGAACTCAACTTATTGCTGGTATTAGAAAAAAAAAAAAAAAAAGTGGTAAATCACATTAAAACAGAGCTCTTAATTCTTTCCCACCATCTTACACTTCTCCAGTTCCTCACAAATAGTGCTGTCTTTGTGGTCACACTGGGCCAGCAGGCAGCCTGGACACTTAAAAATTGGCAAAATTGGCTGGAGACGGGAGAGACACCTTTATTCCAAAGTATCACAGGACACTCAGGAGAGAATCTACTAAAGAGGCACAAAGTGGGGACAAAATAAGATCTGGACATTTAAGACGTGTCTGAATCCTGTTAAATTACTTTTCAGCTATACAGATTATATTCCCAGCTAAACTCTCCTTGTGAATATAGCAAATTCTCTGAGCTTGAGACTGCTCTTTAGGTTTCTCTATTATTCATTCAAAGCATTTAGGAGAGGCTTTCTTCCTCCTGTCTTGCTCTGCTGTCTTCTGCCTTCCCCTTGCTTTCAAGCACACACTCCCTATGGTGCTGTCCACAGGCCCTACCCAAGATTGGAAGGAATCTTGTGGATGCACTATGCCGCACTTAAAGGCAGGTGAAGAAATTTGCAGAAATATCCAATCCCTTCCCAGACATGTGCATTGTAACAAACTGGCCACTCTATGTCAGATAAGCATCCTCACATGCAATCATTTCTCAAATTTAGAACATGTCACCAGAAGGGGGAACAATCATCCCTGTTGGAGATAGCAATCATCCCAACTCCTTTGTCGAGCATGCCCAAACAGTTATTGGAAATTAACTGTACTGTATGGTGCTGAAGAAGTGCAGCCTGAGCCTGACAAACATCCCCATGAAATGGAAGGGATCAGAATGTGGATTAAAACAAAAACCAGCCAACCATGCTGCTAAGAGGTTTCTTGGGTTGCTGGAAGCATCAGTACTCCCCATCATAAAGTCACAGAATCTTTTAAGTTGGAAAAGATCCTCCAGATCATTGGGTTCAATTATTAACCTGACACTGCCAAGCTCAGCACTGAACCACATCCCTAAGCTCCACATCTGCATCTTTTTAAAATACTTTCAAGGATGGTGACTCAACCACTTCGCTGGGCAACCTGTCTCAGTGCTTGATAACCCTTTTGGTGAAGAAATTTTTGCCAGTTTCCAGTCTAAACCTCCCCTGGCACAAGTTGAACTATTCTTATCAATGGTCAGTACTTCAAAAGAAAAGTACCCTTTCCTGTTGTTTCTGACCGCAGAATCACTAAATGATTGAGTAGGGAAGGGACCTTTCAAGGTCATCTAGTCCAACCCCCTGTTCAAGCCGGGACACCTACAACCTGGCCCACCTACAGCCATGAACTGTGTCCAGGCAACTCTCCATTGAGGGACACACCACAACCTCTCTGGCCAACCTCTGTCAGTGTTCAGTCACTCTCACAGTGAAAAGGTGTTTCCTGATGTTCAGAGGCAACACCTTCTGTCTTTCAATTTGTGCCCATGGCCTCTTGTCCTGTCACTGGGTACCACTGAAGTGTTTGACCCTTCTCGTACCATCCCTTCAGGTATTTATATACAGTATTGGATCCTAACCAAGATGTCTTTTCTCCAGGCCAAACAGTCCCAGATCTCTCAATTTTCCCCCCCAGGACAGAAGGTCTGGTCCCTTTTTCCTCTTTGTGCCCCTTTGGTATATTCTCCTCAGTATGTCCATGTCTGCCTTGTACTGATTCTGTAGAGTCAGAGGGATTAGAGGATGCCAGCTCTCAGTGCCTGTCTTGTGTCTCAAGATGTTCACCTATACTCTTGTCAGCAGCTGGGCTGCCAGTTTGCCGTAGCCATTGCTTATCCCACGTTTCACCTTGTACTCTCACTATTCACCTTTTCTACCTTGTGCTGTCACTGTCCTGCTGCTTCTGCCCTGAAGGGAGCTCCTCAGAGCATCATGAATCCTGCCAGCTGCTGCATGAGTCTAACCACACCCCCTTGCACTGGCAACAATTAGAATACCCCTGAACTTTGTGGTTAATCACCTTTTCCATTAGCAGCAGTTCTTTGACATCCTCCATCAGGTTAGAAAATGAAAGCTGCTACAGTTCCACTGCTCCATTCTGTTGTAAATTGGGTGATCTTGAGCAGCTGGAGATTGAAGTTGCAGCTTCACATTTCTTGTCCTCTAAATATAGCCTCAGGTTTCCTGTTTCACAGGCATTGAGCCCTGTTGTTCAACAGCCTGATCGAAACATCTTCTTGTGCACAGTCCTTGCTTTGGCATGGAGCGAAGCAGATCAGAAATTTCTGTACCTGATGAGAGTGAGGAAGTAATGCATACTTCTGTCACATTCTCTCAGACACCTCCTCTAAGGGCCAAAGCCATACAGGAAAAAAGAGGTGAGCAAAGATGGATGAGGTAGGTCAACCAAAATTTTTACTCTGAGTGGAAGCAAGATCTAACAGAGACACTCTGAACTGGCCACTGATTCTGAGTGCCAGCTTTGAGAGCTGTTGCTTTGGTTCTGAAATTACTGTGAATATTTTAATGTGATAAAAGCTTATGAGTTAGACACCCAGCATTTTTCCCCTCCCTCTCACTGACCTCCTTCAGTGTCTACTCCTGGGCATTCAACCCAGGCATCCTTTTCTTCAAAACAGATTTAAAGTTGTCTGCTTGTCAGCAGTAAGAGGTTGTGAGCAATAGTTCATTGAAGGGCAGGCAAGATGTGAATACAGATAATTTAGAGCCGTATGCTAATCAGAGATCAGAGACAGAGAAAGCATAGGAGATCATCCAGCCTCTCTCCTGTGGGGCTATGCGGGATTCTTTTGTAATACACTTTTTCCTGTTTTCTGTGTTGTAGTGTTGCATACCTCCCAGTGAGCAAATTTTCAGCTTTTGCCATGAAACAGTTCTTCAGACCACATTGCTATCAGGAAGATTTTCTTAGTGCTTTTCTTAAATTTTTTCTTTCCTTATTTCATCTTCCTTACCCTTGATTAGGCCTGTCAGACAGATTCAATTCCTCTGGCTGCATAGCTGAGAAACACAGCTTTCAAGGACTGAAACTTTGAATTGGTAATCAATCTTTGTAAGTATTTCCATCCTGCAAAATGGTTGGAAGTAGATGATCTTAGGATCCTTTCCAACCCAAATAATCCTATGATTCTATGAAATGTCAGTTTGCTTTAGATGAGTTGTGTTGCATTGGCTGCAACATTAATGGTTGACCTTAAATTTTCTGAGCTGTCACAGCAAAGGGGACTCTCATTGTGGGATACAAGATTTCTGTGCCCTGATCAGAATAATTTCTTATGCCTGTGGTGTTTCCTGCTGCCTGGTCACTTGCTTCACTATGGAAACAAAGCCAGCACAGAAACCCCCAAGTTCCTATCTGTTACTTATCCTCTGTCTGTTTGGAAGGCATATATTTTCATCAGAAATGATGTTTTCTGGCGCATCAGAAAACACAGTGACATCCTTTCATTCCTGCCATTCCTGTTCACCCCCATCCTGTTGAAAGGGGATTACCTGATGCCCTCTTGAGATGTTTGCATCTTTCTTTTTAATGTCTCTCCACAGTCTTTTATGGACCCTCATCTTTTTGAGCCGTGGTCAGAGAGCCTAAAATAAGGAAGCTTATGTTTGAACACACTTTTTGTGCATATTATTTATTTCTCAGTTCTCTTCAGCATGCAAGGGATCCCTAAGGACCTCACTTTAAGTACCTTTCTTTTGAAGATCTTCATGTTCAACTCTGTCCCTTCTCCATCACTGCTGAGAGATGTGCTCTCAGGTAATGCACACCCTTGCTGACTTTGAGGGCACAGTGTCACGAGCGTGTAGGTCAGTCCTCTGGTCAAACCAACAGGTTTTGGTGCTTATGGACTCCTTGAAAACAGAGTTGCTCTGGTTGTTTCTTCTGTTCATCTTGCAGAAAGCCTTAGACATGCTGCACTACCAGAACATCAGTACAGCAGTCACTTAAGACAGTGTTAGTCTGTGTAGTGTGCTTAGAGTAACAGCAATAACCAGGTCTGTGCCACAGCCAAGGACAGAATCCTTCTTTCTCATATTTCTTCCTTGGCTCTAGGTAGTTGTGCTGCTTCCACACTGAGGTAGGCAGGAGCTGAGGAGAGCTATTTGGGACAGTGCCATGATATTCTTCAGATTGTCCTAGATGAGTTGAATTGTAAAATGCTAACAGCTTTCAGTTTTTGAATTGAATCTAGACTCACAAACCTAAAAATATTTGGTCTTGTTGCTTGCAAATGAATGGAGAGTACCAAAGTAATTTCTCCAAAGCACTGAGAGACCTAATGGGGTGTTTTGTACACAGCAAGTGGTAACACTGGATATTTACATTAAATGTCCACCAGTCCACTTCCCCCCTTGGATAGACTCTTCCACAGTTCCTCAGACAACTACGTGGAAATAATTCTGGATGCTCCATTCAGATTTTCCTCCTGTTTCAAACTCCTTTTAGGTACTTCTCCCATTCACTCCTCCAAGAGCTTCACACGTAGTTTCGGGGCTGAGGATCAAACAAAAACCCTTGAACCTGTTTTAAAAATGTGAACTGCAGGGACTCCCTTTTGCAGCAGGTAAAATTCCTGATTTGTGAAATACTTTATTCCACTTCTCTGGGTTGATCTCTGCAGTTCAAGTGCAGCTTATATTCACCTCCAACATTTCCTGTTTTCCCTCTTCACTTTGTTATTTTTTTTCCTTCCAAAATGATCTAATGCCATATTTTTTTCATTTTTTTACGAACTTCAGTGACTCTCCCACTGCTGAGGTTGTGGAGGTGCCCTGGGATTTTGTTTTGATGATGAATCACTCCCTTTTTTCTGCAGTTGGTTTGAAACAATAGAGAGTGAACCGCTCTATTCATTGCTAGGAGGCACCAGCTCCGTGCCCACTGTTGACATTTAAGGATTAACCGTTTCACAGACTGCCATCCCGCTTGCCTTGTCCTGGCAGTAGTTTTCCCTAAAATGTAACACTGATCTGAAGGATGCAGGAGACAGCTTCTTCGGAGAGGCAAGAGAGGAAGGAAAACAAAAGCACAAATGTGATCTCAAACCCAGGAGTTATGTTTCATTAGATGTTTATCTCCTTTAGCCAAGTTTTCAGTTGTAATCTGCAGAGAAAAATCTCCACCCTACCCCTTAACCTTGGGCTGACTTCATTCTCTTGAGGTCTAATCTGATGACAAAACCCAAACTGCAAGGGATACAAACAAGAGGAATAGAGAGCAGAGTCAAGTTTAAGTTCCAGACCCAGTCGAAGTCCTTCAGTTCTCCTGTTGTCCCTTTGTGTGAAGCTGAGGAGTAGGTTGTAACTGAAAAGTCTTTCTGTGTTTTGTCTCTGAAAAGAGATGAGGTTTTGTTATTTGGTAATAATTTAAAAAAATAAGAAATGTTACTATTTTAAACTATGTTTGCAACAGCTGGAAGATCCTAAAACCCTCAGAAAACATGAGAATACCTCTATCTTAGAAAGGATCTTCTACCAGCAGAATGATGCTTACAACACAGCTCACTCATGATCTCCCTTGTTAGCTTAGAAACTTCTAGCTAAAACTGCAGGCCTGAATGTGTTGCTCTAAATGAGAAAATGACCTTAACATTAGTGAGCCTGAAAACGGCTCAAGATGAAGAGAAATTAATTTTTATTAATTTACTGATCTAATCTACTTTCTGTGTTTGGACAAAGCTTCTAATGTTTAAAGGATGCATTCTTGTTTTTAAGTCCCTTCCCCTTCTTTTTTAGCACTGGCTTTCTTTGTCTTTCTCACAATATTCTTCATATGTGATTTATTTTCAACCTCCACCAAGAGATCAAATGTGTTTCTTTGGGTCTTGTGACATGACCAAGAGGGAAGCACCTCAGATTTCATTAGATCCATGGGGACTTTGCTGCTAGATTTGGGTAGGAGGCTCTGGAACATCACAAGAGCAGGATGTGGTACGTAAGTTAGCTGCACATTTACTGCTGCTTAGAAAGTGCTGTTGTCTGTGCAGCTATCGTACTGAGATTAATAAAACAAGAAAACCAAACTCCCCTGGAGCTCATCTGTGCCAGTGTCTTTCTCTTCTCTGACTGCGAAAGAGAAGATTTTAGCGCTGACATTTCAAATGTTTTATGCAAAGTGAATACCTCTCAGTTGAAACACAGCTCCAGGAGATGACAATCGAAAAGCAACATGTAACCTGGAGGTTAGCATGTTGTGCTGTACATAAGCAGGTCTCTACAGGCCAGTCATGACTAGCCCTTTGAAAGGGAACTGTGCTGGGATACAGTGGAGGGTGCCCCAAGGATTCACCCTCTGCCACTGGCAGCCAGTAAACAGCAAACAGTGGTGGTGAAAGCGTGAAGGGACAGATATCCCAAGGTCTTCAAGGCCAGCTCTCCCATTCTGCCACCCCATCCATGAAAGATGAAGATGTAGGACTGACTGGAGATTATCTGGGAAGATGTAGCATGACCATGTGTCTAAGTCTGTGAACAGGGTGCTGAGATTGAACCTATTGGTCTTGCTGGGAGAGCTGAGGGAAAAGCTTTGGATTTATTTTTACATGTAAGCCGGAACATGGTGGCTGTAGCAATGCATCTCTGAATTTCCACCCCAAGCTTCAGTGCTGAGGCAGGAGCAGATTTGTTGGGAGGCTCGTGCCAGCACAAGATGCCACATGGTGCCTGGGTGGCTCCAGCTGACTTGTGGCAGGTGCTTCCTCTGCTGGGGTCAGGCACCACAGAGGATGAACCAGCAGGCTCTGTGGCCAGGCAGGGACAGAGCTGTGGCTGATGTGAAGACAGGTTCCCACTGGGAAGGTCAGACAGGGACTGATGGCCCCAAACCCAGCTGAAATGGAGCCCTGGGCTAAAGGGCAGGCGCATGGGGAGACCCCAGTTTGGCTGGGCAGGGACAGTGATGTCAGCCATGTGCAGAGCATAGACAGACACGATATTCTGAATAGTGCAGCTCCTTGTGGAAATGCCAAGGACACAAGCAAACTACATAAAACCACAGGCAATTTTCATGTGGCTTCCGTTCACTATGGTTTCTTTTCTCTTTTACAGCTCCCTGTCTGTGGTCAGCAGTGCTGAAGGGCTTGGCCATAGTCTTTGGGATACTGAGCTTCTCCCTGGAGATTGCTTTGGTTTGGAAGATGAGTAAGTGCACAAAGGGCTGCTGAGAATGAGCAACCAACAGTGAAGGACCAGCGACACATCTAACCACAGGGACTCCATTATATGGAGTTAAAATCAGAAGCTATTCTAGGTTTCTACCAGCCTTATGTACCCACTGCCTATCCAGAATACTTTGAAGAATATATTCCTCATGCAGACTCCATGCAACTCATTTCAGATCCTGTGGCAAAGAACAGTTAAACACACTGAAAAGTCTTTGTAGACTTGCCTGGTAAATGAGTGGTAAACTATAGAACAAATAGGTCTGTAATATACTTGCATGCATGCAGAAGGTGCTAGACCATGTGGAGGAGCTTACAGTTAGTTGCTTAAAATCCATTCCCCTAAGGTGGGATGTGATCACACCATACCCACAGAGTGTGATCTGTTTTCAGATATCCAATTTTAGTTATTGGGTTTCTGAGTGGTTCAGCGGAAACCTGGGGGCGGGGTGGGTTGTGTGCATGCTTGTACCAGCATCAGAGTGCATGTGACTATTTTAAGATTTTGAAATTACACTTTTTTTTCAGAATCTTGTCCTGACTTGAGTTTTCTGCATTTTAATGGTCCAAAAGAGTTGTTTCTCAGGAGGTCCTTGCTGACAAGTGTTTCTGTTGGTTGGTTAATGGCAGAGAAGAGTACAAGTATTTTGACTTCATTACAGGTGACTACCACCCACAATGCCCTCAACAGTGGGTGGCCTACAGAGGGAGCTGCTACTTCTTCTCCACCGAGAAGAAGGACTGGAATTCCAGCCAGGAATCCTGCAGGGCACAAGGAGCTCACCTCCTGGTGATCAGTGACACCTGGGAAATGGTAATGTTTTTCTTTGGCTTTGAGGATCTCCCATTTCCTTGCAGATACCTGAGTGACTGACATACAAGCAGTGTGCTGTCACTTCAGCAATATTGTGGTTTTAAAGGAGAGGAAGGATTTACGACTGTGATGTTATGCATTACAAAGTTTGCAGGAAGCAGAGAAGCAAAGGGGAGAAGGGAGAGATGAGGGTCACTGTCAGGTACTAAGAATCATCCTGTGAAGGATAGTAGGAGACAGCCTTCTCCACTGCTCCTCTCCACCTCCCCTCTTATTCCCAATAAGGCTGATATGAATGATGACAGGAAACGACTGTGCCACTGAGCAATCATTGTAGTCATTGCCTACAAACTGATACGTCCCCACTCTCAAGGAATTCTTTCTTTGCAAAAGCGATGCTTCTCCTCCCTGTGACCGCTCCAGCTCCTCCTGCTCAGTGACCCATGCCATTCCCTGTGTTCATGCTAAGGTATTTCATTCCCAGTCTCTTTTCAATGCTTACTTCCTCTCTCTGCCAAAGTACCTCAGCTGTGCTGGTGAAATAAGGAACCATGTGTTCCACTGCAGGTGCTCTCTGGAGGCAGGGGCATGTGTGGTCACTAGAGAAATGGGTAGTGCTGATTACTGGGGCGCTGAGGCACATCTGCTTAAGTAGAGCAGAAACCTTGATCTGGTTTTGTTCAAGCCAGGGCTTATTAGCTCAGGTCCAATGAACGTGGACAGCTTCCAGTCCCTGGACAGAAGTTGCATTGTATGATGTTCTCTGGAGGATTACAAAGCCAGGTCTCTGCTTGATTGGGAGTATGTACTAGGCTCTCACATTTGCTTGGACAAATCCTGACTCCTTAAGAAATAGGCATCTTCCCCAGATTACCTGTTTCTCTGCATGATGAAAGCCTTCCTGCTCTTGCTGCTTTCTTAGTACCATCTCTGCCACTAGAGTGTTACCCATTATCCCTGCTCAGACTCACCCATCTAAACAAGACTTTCCTAGCTATCCATGCCTTGTACTGCAATGGCTGTGATTGCTCTACCTCCAAGTGCCAGGGAAGTGCAGTCACCTCCAAACCACCAGCAACACTCCAGTGATTCCTCAAACTGCTCCTATTCTCACAACTCTAGCAAGCCAGCTTTGTTAATGCTTCTCTGTGAAGATGTCTTCTCTGCAGCTTTGTTTATGGCAGCCGGAGATAAGGATGGAGCCCAGCCATACCCCTGAAAGGTTGCTGTTCTTTGGTTGCAAAGGTGGACAAGACAAACTTACCTCTCCTGGCTTTGTGTTTTTGTGGGGAGGAGAGTTGGGGATGGGGAATTTACATCAGGACTGAGTTTCTATTGCAGGCTTCACCTTTTAACAATAATCAGAAGTTAAAAGTTAGCTAAAAGGAAATGAACATTAAAAGCACATAGGAGGAAAATGTGTGTAAAATTTAAAGAGCCTTTGTACTGGGTTTGTTACACCAATCTGTCAGTGCCTGCACTTCCTACCCTACCTTGTCCTGCCCTTCCCTGTCTTGATTTTACCTTTGATTGTTAATACTTCATATTAGCTTGCTAGTTAGCTGTATTAGTAGACCATTAATATTAATATTATTATTAATAGCATACCTTCCTACAGAAAGCTCTATGCAGGAAACTCCAGGAGACTGGGTTGCAGTTCATAAAATCATAGAATCAGTCACAGAATCATAGAATCATAGAATATGCAGAATTGGAAGAGACCCATCAGGACCATTGAGTCCAGCTCCCGTCTGTGTCATTACAAGGTGTGGGGAAGTAGTATTGTCAGTCACTTAAGGAACAGTGACTTGAGGGGATGTATTTTGCCCTCTGTTCTCTTTACTTATCCTTACCTCCATTTTCAGGCTTGCTTTCATTAGTCATTTTGTAATTCATCATCATTTCTAGGATCTGTTCAAGCGTATTCAAGCACACTGTTTCTGGGTTGGACTGAGGAACAGTACAAGCTCTGGATGGATTTGGGAGGATGGCTCTATATTCAATGATGCCAAGTGAGTTTCATTCTGTTTTAAAAACAATACTGCTTATTCAGATTGCCTGGTGTTCCAGAACACCCAGAGTTCCTCCTCCAGATGTCAGGAGCTTTCTTCCTGGGCAGATTTTCTTCTTCCTGTCACCTATACTGCACTAAGCTTAACACAGTTTACTTTTTACTGCCCTGCACCTTGTAAGGGCATATACCTGTGAAAAGCAGATCAAGTGTTAGTATCTCACTCTCTACTTCCCTCCAGCTGCTCAGACTGAGGACTTTATTTACCTGCTCCAGCACAGATGCTTGGTCAGAAAGGCATATGGCTTTACGGGGTTTAGCCACCTTGCACCCATTCTGTTGAATGCTGGTGTCACGGGTGCAAGGACCTAGCCCTTTGCTGCCCTACTAGTGCCAACCTAAATCAGAACCTTAATTTCATCTCAGTCTTTACTTGGACAAAACTCAGTGTTTTGCAAGTAGGAAAACATGTTTTTATCCAGTGACTTTGCCTGGCCCTTTTCTTTTTATGGCAGTTAAGGCAATGAGTTAGTTTCTAAAGCCTTTCCAGCAAGGAAAACTTGCCCAAGATCTCACTGTCAACAGGTCAGTACATTTGGCTTAGTTCCCTGAATAAATCCAGCTTTCTGTTCTTACAAACTCCTTGAAGGCAATGATCATTCCCTGAAATTTTGACCACTGCCACTTACATGCTGGTGGATATCACTGCCACTGCAGGATATTGTGTCTATCTTTGGTTCTGATTTGGGTTCAATGATGGCAAAACTACTTAGTTGTAGCATAGGTTCTTGGTAGTACAGATAGGTTCTTTGGTGTACATTTTATTTTCTAACAGCTGCCTTTTGGAGGCCAGGTTGTTTCTCTTCCTCTGGGCTACACCCTTCAAAATCAGATGGTTTTAATTTCTTGTCTCCAGGAGACAGTCTCAGTATTGTCTTTCTTTCTCACTGCTGTTCCATGTCTCTTACAGGGTCGTCTCTAAGAGCCCTGTGCAGCACTGTGTTATCCTGATGAAAGATCAGTTTTATGGTGCCCACTGTGAAGTTCTTGCTCCATGGATCTGTGAGAAATTGCTTAGATAAATCCCATGTGCTTTTTCATCTCATGACAACCTCATCAGTGGTATGAGTTGATCACTGTCCTGCAAACTGAAGCTTCACACAAGAGCAAAGACTTGCCTTTTCCACACCCTCACTAAAGTGTTTTACAAGGACAGGTTTGTTTCCCGTGAGGGTGAATTACGCTCAGCAATAGATCTATTCTCAGTCTTCAAGTGTTGGATTACTGCTGGTGGTGTCCAGATGAGACCTGGGACATATTCCCTGGCCTAGTCCTTATTTGTCCTATAAGAGCAAACAAAAGCTTTGTCACAAGGGGTGTCTTCAGATCTCTGGGAGGGACCTTGTCATTTTCCTTCAACTTTGAGCATCAGATTTCATTTCCATTCCTTGCATCTCCATTGTCTGGTATGAGAAGGACTGGGAAAATGAAACCTGCTGTTCACTGACAGAAACATATAAACAGATTTCTCCCAGTGGCAGCCTCTGCTTTTACATCCCTGGGGGTATGAGAGGGTGAAATGAAACTACAGCTTCTGTAAATCCAGCAGTGAAAATAAATATCCAGGACTGCACTGGACCAAAAGTGTGTACCTGTGCTGTTTCTTCTCTCTGTTGGAGGGATTAGGCAAGTTTAACCAAGCTAGGCAAGAGACTGGACTTCTGGAGTCAAAGGAATACAGCTAACTCAGTGTAATTATTTAATTCATCAAGAACCTGTTTTCCTCTCTACCTCTGCTTTTTCATACTGCAGACAGAAGAAGCAGTGTACAAACCCTTAATAAATACAATGATCTTTCAGCTCAAATAGAGCAGAGACAGTCTCAGAGTTTGAACACCATAAAAACACGGTGAATATTTGGGAGCACTGTGTTTAGTTCTGAGCTTCTCAGTGTAAGAGAGACATGGATATACTGGGGAGTCCAACACAGGGCCACAAAGATGATGAAAGGACTGGAGCATCTCCCCTAGGAGGAGAGGCTGAGACAGCTGGGATGGCTTAAAGCAGAGATGGCTGAAGAGAGATCTTACTCCTGCAATCATAGAAGCACAACAACCAACTTTAGCATTTCAATTCAGACTACATATATTTGCTTCATATTTTTATTATAATTGCAGGAAATCCTTACCAGCTGCCAGTGGCATTATCTTCCATCTGCTTAAAAGGATGCTATGCATCAAGGTGTCAAGGCAGATAAAGACAAAATTACAGATCTTCGCATACTTAGTTAAGTGGATGTCTGTTGAGCCTCACAGAGTTCACTGAGATGAGGGTCCCGGGTGAGAATGTTTTACGGTAGGGATGGGCCTGCTATTCTATAACCATGCCTGCAACAGGCAGACCTGGGGAAACCACAGTGTAGTAGGAGGTCAAAACTTTGAGTTTTCAACTTGGATTGTCTGGGTTACTTTGGGTGAGTCATTTTATCTGTGCCAGAGTCCATTCAGCTATCAAAAGATGGTTGCTCCTGACTCCTAGAAAGTTGCCAGATACTATGAAATAATGCTGGACACTTTGCTTGCTTTGACAAAATGGTGGTAGCATGTGTAGAAGGGAACTTACCAGATACCTTACCAGAGGATACCACTGAAGAAACAGCTTCTCATGTTATCATGATATGTAGGTGAGATGAGCATGTCTCTGAGCTTGCCTAGTTTACCTTGCCTGAATGGATTGAAAACATTTCTCTTTGGTTTTTGGCTACAGAGCACATTTTTGACCAAGGTCTTAATGATCAGGAGCTGGCTTGGGAGCTGTTTGGCTATTTGACAAAAAGAGTAGATCTAGAACTGCCATGTACAGTTCTGCATCTTGTTCCTGTTGGGTTTATGTTCCACCAGTCTAGCTCCTGACATTTACCACTGTAAATTGTCATCTCCAAAAGGGCTATGACCAGCCCATGTACAAATCTTCTCTGTGTGTGAGGCAGACTTTCCTGGGTTACACTTCTTCTGGGCAAGCAAAGCCATCTTTACGTATCAGATGCAGAAGGAAGAGCATGAATCTGGGCTGTCTTTTGTGCAGTCCCCAAGGAAATTGCAAATGCACTACTATCCTCCTTTTTCCTGTGCAGGTCACTGCAGGGCAGAATGAGGTCTGTAATGAAGGGGTTTTTTTGCACTGCACTTGGATTTCTTAGCTCTGGAGTTCCTGAGCTTACCAAAGTTTTGATGATTATAGTAGGAGAACGGTAGGACAGACAGAAAATAATTTTATCCTGCACACTTTTTAATCTGAAAACTATGATTTAGATCCTCTAACATAGATCTCCATTCTTTGGAGTTTGCATTAGAACTATAAGTAAGATATACTGCCACTTGCAAGGGTAATAATTACCAGAGCTATTGATCCTCCTGCTGCAGACTAAGTAAAGACAGTGTTCTAAAAACCCCATTTCCCTCTGTGCTATAACACTGCCCATCACAGTGCATTTTATGAATTTTCAGTTAAGTAAACGAGGATGACTCCATCAAACAGCAATAATTTGATCTAAGATATACCAATAACTTGACCAGGAACAAGAATCAGTAGAAGGAAAGTAAGACCTGGGCCACATATGTTCTGCTGTGTGAGGGTAGCTGGTGCTCTGAGCAGCTGGTTAATGTGTTACGTCCTGTTAATGGGTTGAACTTTTGGCAGCTTCCCGTCATGTCACTGTCCCTGTTTCTGTCAGGGTGAAGGCCAGATTACTTTGGATGGCTTGATTGTCCAGGCACTTTCTGGCCTCTTTTCCTGGCATTAACGTTGATGGGACCAGGAACAGAGAGCAAAAAGGAACAGCNTGGACAAAAAGGTGCCAAAACCTCCGCTACTGCTAAAGGCAATGCCGTGCCTTACTGCTGAGGTGTTGAGGGCTCTTCTCCCATCTGCTCTCTGCTCTGGGTATGCCCACTGGAGGCCAGTCCTCATCCACTGAAATGGGAGCACGGTTAGCATTAAGGTGATCGGGTTTGATTCCCAGACATAGTGCTGGGCACCGGGACACCACCGGCAAGATGCCACGCTGGGAAGGAAGGAAGGAAGGAAGGAGGCTGCGTAGGGTTGAGCAGGTATCTCCTGTTGAGGTGAGACAGAGAGGCTGGCTTCCCTGAAAACCTGAAACCTGTGTTTTTGCTTAAGATCTGGCACCACGCTGTGGCAGTTTTGGATCTCTGCGAGGAACGAGAGTAGTGCTACAGACTCTTTGCAGTGTGTAGTCAATGGAATTTATTCACTGGGTACTGGCATTTGTGTGGCTCCTGAATGCTACTAAACAGTGTCTAGCAAAGGTGACAATTGAGTTCCACCCTGCCTTTATTGAGGATCTCTGTAAGAAGTGCTGCTGTTGTGCCAGAACCTAGAAAAACATATCCTTTCCAGATGTTTGTATGGAGGATTTCCTCTGGTATTTTACATTTGAGACCAATGTCTCTGCTCGCTACTACAGACAGGCTGGAAATCTTGTTATGCTCTTAGAAGATGCACCCTTCTTCCTGTGTGGCAAAGGCTGTAGTCATCAGATTGGTTTGTTTGTTCTTTATACACAGCTCTTGTTCCTCCTCCTCTGACCTATCCTTCTCCCATGTTCCTAGGCAGTACATGGTGCTGGTGCCCTTTCTGATACACTCGGATTCTCATGAGAAAATCTGCATTCAGCTGACCCACCTGAACGAGTCTGTGACTCTGAGTGCCACACTAGAGCATCTAGGGGAGAACAGGAGCTTGATTGATGATGTGGTGTCAGAAAAAGATGTGTTCACCTGCGTCCCTTTCTCTGTGAGTATCTCATCCTTGTGGGATGATCCTTTGTGCCAGGGATAAAGTGTAAAGACACTGAGAAGTAATGACCAGAGTAACACTATGTAGGTGTTCACTTACCTCTTGGCTAAAGGTATGTTCATGTCCATCCTCAACACCCTTTTACTGCTGAGATCTCCTTACTATGCTAAATAACTGTGAGATGCTGAATCCTAGAAAGCCACCCTCTTTCTAGGGCAGGAGAAAAAAGTGGCTGTTTCCTGATGGCTGTTTGGTGAAAAGGTTTTCCACATTATCCTTCAACATCCACAGTTTATCATTTGAGGGCCTTCAAATTGTGGTAGAGTTTTTGGACCTCAGATGCTTTTCCCCTGGTGTATACTGAATTAATGTAAGAACATAGAGCTGTGATTGCCTGTATCTGAAAAAAACAACAAAGCAGGAAATTTATAATCTAATGTAATTGATAGCCCCAGGGACTGTAACAAATTGCTGGCAACTAGGAAAGCTGATCATGTAGCTCAGAGTCTAGATTATGTCTTTGGCCTGAAGACTGAAGAATTGCTCTTCGGGACACCTAAAAGGTTGGCATTTTTGTCTTGGTTTGTCAAATGCAGGCTGAAGACTGACTTTGTCATTTGTGTGAGAGAGGTAAAGATGTCTGGCATGTCTGGTTTGGAAAAGGAAATGTTCTGCAAAGACTAGGGACATTATCTGAAAGAGAAGATGGACTATTCCATTCCCTTTGTGAATCTCAAAAGGGAAAGGATGGAAAGGTTTAGTCAGGGCAGTAAGAATTTTTAAAAATTGGGTGGTAGAGCTGTGAGTTCCTTTGCTGCTCAATAATTGCACAATTACTGCACAGCAGGAAGAATGGTAGGAATATGGGACAAATATATATCAGTCTCTTGTTCCTGATTATAGTTCCTCTCACCTCTGTGTTGGGTCCATCAGGATTCTGTTAGATCTCTTATTTCATGAAGGCTAGTTCAGTTCAGGAAGCCTTCAGAGGTGGCCTGTTACACAGTTTCCTTCTTACTCTCCAGATTCCAAAATCAAGGCTCCCGTTGCGAGCCACGTTTCTCAGTGTGACTGTGAAGGGGGCCACGCTGCAGTTCAGCAGCCGCAAGTCAGTGATGGTCCAGAACTCTGAGAGCTTGGTCTTCATCCAGACAGACAAACCCATCTACAAGCCCGGACAGACAGGTACCAGGAAAGGGGTGGAAATTTGCATTTGAAACAAACATTTGTACTAAAACTGTTGGATCATGCTGGCTAGATGTCAGTTGCTTTCAGTGGGGGTCAGAACTGCAACCTCATGGCTGAAGCTTATGTTTTATTGCTCTGTCTAGGGAAAATTTGGGGAATCTTAAGGTGCATGTATGCATCTGGGGCACCTGCACATTCTCCCTCTCTCACTGTGGGCTCTGTTGTTGTGGTCCATGCAGTTAGGGGGTCTGCATTAAAATCAGAGAAAGACTGGATATTTATCCTATATAGAGCAGGGCCAAAGCTCAGACTAAGTAATGAAATAGCTTTCAAAGCAGCAGCTGATTTTGCTCAATGAAGACAGAAAGAATTATGTAAGCTATTTATTTCTTCTGGGCCACTGATCTCCTAAATTTGGCCTGGATAAAAACAAATGTCCTAAAAGAGATACTGAGTTCTCTCTCCATCCAGAGCCAACACAAACTTGCAGCCAAGTGTTGAAGTAATTTGTTTGCATTCATTCTTCCTAGGAAGTCAGTCTAGTTATAACAAAATTAGAAGATCCATGTGAATTCTGACATAAAAATGCTTCATTGCAAAGCAGAAAAAGGCAACTTAAATTTAACATGCATTCTGATGCCTATGATCAGTAAGATGTTCCCACTGCCATGGATTTGCTCTTAACATTTTCTTATTCATGTACCCATAGTAGACAGGTAGCCTTCTAGCATTCTAGAAAATGGAATTTCCTTGGAAGAGAACAGCCCTGTTGTCTGTTACACAATCTGTTTTTGCAACTGATTTTTCTGGTTACTGATTGCACTGTGGAACCTCACTGTCTTTCTCCACCAGTCCTGTTCAGAATTGTTTCTCTGGATGAGGAGTTCCGACCCGAGAATGAAATGGTAAGCACGATACTTGTTTTTCTACTAATTTGACCTTAAGTCAAATGTGTGGAAAGGGAGGATAAATAGTCTCTGCTGGGGAGAGCTCTCAGTACACTGAGATAACTGTGAAATTCTGGGTCACCCTAGATCTTTTTAACAAGATCTGTTGTCAAATTTCTGCACAAGGCTGCCTTCTGCATTCTTGGAAAGGTTTGACAAACTGCAAATGGGCAGTGCTGGTGTAAACAATGATCAGTCTGCCATTCCCACAGTGTACACCTGTTCTTACTAGTACTGCAGATCATCCAGAGTTAGTAAATAGTCATTTCGGTTGTCTTTTGTGCCTGAGACAAAGGATTGGCCCCCTCCTCTCCATACCAGGAACTTTTTTCCTTACCCCATTGGATGATTTTACCCTGAAATGTGATCATAACCCTTGTCATTTGACTGCATTGCTTGCACTCTGTCTAAACATGCTGCTTCCTTTCTTCTTTTTTCTAGATTCCATTGGTGTATATTGAGGTATGTACAAACATTTAATTCACATTCACACCTCAGCCTGGGCAGAATAAACAGTTGCCTCAAGATGATTCTTGTTTATTTTTTGTTTTAAGCCGGTCCATTACATTAATTCAACTATACAGAATTTTAACTCATATGGTGGTTGCCATGTACCTGGGCCCAGGTTATGGGTCCTCTGCCATCTTGCTGTGGACTCCCCTCAAAACTCTGCTAGTGCCCTTTACTCCTGGCCTGTAGCCTCCTGAAACACAGAGGCTGGCCCTTCCCTCACTGCTTTTACTACACCTCATTGCAGATTCCCACTGTTCTCACAATCTCCTTGTGATCCCATTATCTGTAGGACCCAAAGAAAAATCGTCTGTACCAGTGGACAAATGTAGAGTTAGAGATGGGATTTATACAGCTGTTCTTCAACCTCACCGCTGAACCTATCCAAGGGACCTACACAGTCGTGGCACAGAAGGCCTCTGGGAAGACAATTCAGCATTCTTTCTCTGTGGAGGAGTATGGTAATTGTCACTGCAGTTTCAAGTTCCTAAAAGCTAGTCCTATGGGGCATGAAATCTTAATTGAACAGCACTGTAGATCTGACCAGTATGTCCAGCGTGGCTGGAAAATTGTTTCTGTGTCCCTTCCCTCTCAAGAATCATCTCTTTAGAATGAGAAGACTGAAAGACTTGAGTGACCTATCTCCAATCCTCCCAAAGTACCAGACCATGCAGTGAGGCTCTTCTGAATGCCCACCTCAGCAAGGCTCCTATCAGGAAGAGCAAAGTGCTTGGGTCAATCTGTGCTGGCAGCCACAAGCCTTACCTCCTTTCAGAGGTGCTTTTTTAGGCCACAGCCTCACCTCCATTTGGCTACATACCTGTCAATTGTCACGCCATAAGTCTGGGTCTAGGCTGAGGCTGTCTAGGCTGTAAATTAAGATTTTTCCTTTTCTCCCACACAAGCTAAGCCCATAGCTTGTATGATGCCTTAGTGCCTTAACTCCCTTTGGTGGTTTCACCTCTATGCCACTCCCATCTGCTTGGCTAGAAAGATGGTATCCCAGTACATACATGCACATGATCACAACCAGCATAGCTTCCCACCCCAGCAAGCCAGCTGCAGCCCTTCTTACATGGTCTGACATGATCTGGCTCATGCAGCAGAGAGGTGTCCTAGAAGATGAGTCTCAAACTCCTTTGACCTCTTCCAGTTGCAAGACTGTGCTCTGTCCTGTGCCCTGAATCCCTCCTAGTTGTCCCAAGACAGTCACCATCACTTCCCCTCCTGCAGCTTGGTTTGGATGGGATGTCACCCTGTGCTGTGTCACTGGAGAAGCCAGGGTATCCTCCTGTTTTGAACATCAATAAGATTTACATGCTTTGGAAATACAGAGAGTAGGTTGCAGGCCCAGCTCTGTATATTTGTGGGAAACTTCTATTGATTTATCTCTCTATTTTACTGTATTCTACTGCTGTGGGACTCATAACCCATGTGGTACCTATGAAGCTGCTGTATTTTAATGGCTGATGTAATAATCTTGCCCTCTTACCTGGCACAATGTGTGGCTGAGGGGTTTTCAGTGACTTCAGTGGGTTGTGCAGGTGACAGAAGCCTCTAAAATCTGACCATTTAGATGTAAAAGGTTTTTAGGTAATCTGTATTTTCCTTTGGTTCTGCTGCAGTGCTGCCAAAATTCGAAGTGACAGTGAAAATGCCCAAGGTGATCAGCATTCTTGATGAGGAGCTGAAGGTGACAGTTTGTGGAATGTGAGTGCCATTCTTTCAAGTTCTGCTTGGTTTCAGTGTTTGGTTGCTGCTTGAAGTTCAGTTGGGACACTGAGAGATGAGACTTAATCATATTTCTCAATCCTTCTGGGGTCCCAGGACCAAACAGACCATACCTACTATTGGACAAAAGGCAACAGTCACTGTTTGATGCACTTTGTATGTAACATACAGAAACATATTTTTGATATTTTTTTTTTGGAGATTGTTTCTTGCATATTTTTTGAGTCATTGAGGATTTATGTTTAGTCATACAGTGCTAGGGAAGAGGTCTTTAGTTCAGTTTACTCAGGAATGATATTTTAACTGTGTCTTCTGCCTGTTATTATGGAGGAGAAACCCTAAAGGATACAGCTGCCCTCCTTCCTTTGGGCCACTTCATTGGATTCCACCTTGCAATGTTCCATACACCCTGTAGGGAGAGCCATGGCTTGGGCTGAAGAGTGAGAGTAAAGACCCAGTGCTCGAACACACACAAACCCGTTCCATCAGAATTGGGTGGTGGGGTAGATGCTTGCAACATGTTCTCCAGGATGAGGAGGACTCAACAAAATCATTATTAGTGTATGGTACCAGATTCCTTTCTGCTTTTTATTTCCTATGATGACCCTGTGTATCCTGGAGGCAGCTCTTGGAAAGAATCCTGGCATCAGTGGGGATGAGCCTGTAATTTTTCTACATCCCTCTTTCATTCCTAATGTCTCTGTTTTCCTTTCAATCCTGCCTGCTGGTAGATACACGTTTGGGAAGCCTGTTCCTGGCGCCGTGAACTTCCGTGTCTGCCGGAAGTACGAACGTGCAGCCACGTCCTGCTATGGTGAAGAGGCTAGAGCAGTGTGTGAGGAGTTCTCTGGACAGGTCAGTCATGATTACTCTGGTGGGTAGAGTGATAGGAGAAAGTGTGAGCATGCCTTGTAGGCACAGGCTTGCTCTGGGTATGTACAAACATAGTGTAAAAGTTGCCCAGGGAAGTTGTAGATGCCCCTTCCCTGGAAGTGTTCAAGGCCAGGCTGGATGGCACTTTGAGTGACTGGGTCTGTTGGGAGGTGGCCCTTCCTGTGGCCAGGGAATTGGAACTTAGATGGTCTTTAAGGCCCATTTCAACCTAAACCATTCTGTGATTCTATGATTCTGTGAAAATCCATGTATTTTAAGGAAGGCTGAAGAATGGGAGAAGACTGGGTGCAAGATGAAATGTGAAAGGTAAAAATAGGAAAGTCTGTGCAGTAAGAGAAATGTGTGTAAAAGCCAGAATCTGATGAAGAATGAAGAGATGAAAGAAATTACAGAAAGTTCAGATGGAGTGTAGAGAGTATAAGAACAAAGTGAGATAGAAAAGCCATGAGCAATGAGAACAGAGTTGGAGTTGGCTTGCACTGGAGACAGTGCATGGAGTCAGAAGCTCATGTTAGAGGAAGGAAAGGAGCAGAAACCAGGGGAAAGGCTGAAACATTTTGAGCAAGAAGGAAAGAAATACGTGTTTAGCAGCAGTGATTAAGACAGACAGAAAAAAAAATCGCTTTTTTCACCTTTTAGACAGACAATAGCAAAACTGAAAGGTGTCTGGAGCACAGACAGGCACAACAATACTGGCTTAATTGAGAGAAGTTGGAGTAATAGCAATTGTGGAAATATGCCATGAGAAGAAAGCAGACAGAAGATGTTCTCATGGTCCCTGGTCTCTGCTACAGCATGATGTCCACAGCTTCCTCTTCCACTGCTGTTGTTATCCATGTCAAAAGAAAATATAAACACTGGTGCTAACCTCTGTTCCAGGCATCTCTTCTGTGGAGACTTGCATCATATATGAATTTACTGAAGAGAGGTGGCAAGCTTTGGAAATACTTTTCCAGCTGTCATCTGCTTTCTCCAAATACACATGCTTTGGTTTGTGTATCACTCATATGGCTTACACATTTTAAGTAAGCAGTTTTATTTTCTAACATGCCTGATGCCTGACAAACATTTCTTATGTGGCATACATTGACTAATTCCCTATGCACTTGTACCAAGAGTTGGCAGCTTCAAACTTCACAAGCATACACAAAAATCATCTAGTTTGCAAGCTTTTCAATCTAATGTTGCTGTAAGTACCTCAGTATGCTTTTTGCTAAGTTCTTTATGTCTTTTTCCAGTTTTGATAACATCAACAGAGGTAGATTATCTGTGAGGTTATGGGCTTCTCTTACAGTTCAGAGCAACACACAGTGGTAGATTCATTGAATAAGCATTGTATAAATGAGACTATAATGGTCCTCCTGTTTGTTTTCCTCCAACAGACAGACATCTATGGCTGCATGTCTGAAGTGGTAAAGACCAAATTATTCCAGCTCAAGAGAAGTGGATATGAGAATAAGCTCCATGTAGAGGCCAAGATTAAAGAGGAGGATACAGGTATAAATCATCTGGATGAAAGAGCCATGTAATGAGACCAGAAGACACCAGCAGAGAGTCCTGCCCAGTAGGAATGAGGGATAAAAACAGACTCTTGCTCTTCTGTAATCTTAGAGTTTTCCTGCCTCTAGTCCAGGACCACCAACAAAATAGTTTGTCCAGCAAAGGAGGGTTGGCCTAGAGTAAAAGGAATTCTGGTCAGTCAGAGGCAAGTTAGTTCTTCATGCTTCTTTCTGCAGGTGTGGAGTTGACTGGAACAAGCTTCTCTGAGATCACAACCACCATCAGCAAAATCGTGTTCGTGCTTTCAGATACATACTACAAGCCTGGAGTCCCCTTCTTTGGGCAGGTAGGGAAACCATGAGAATGGAATGCCATGAGTGCCAATCAGTGATGCTACTGAACCTTCTGGTCAGATGTATGCCCCAACTCTGCCAGGATGCTGGACCTCAGTGCTGCTAATCCCTGTGGGTCTCCTTTCCTCTGAAAGCTCTCAAACTGGGGAACAGCAGCTGAGAGCACAGCCCTCATTCTGCCCTTGTGCTTCTGCCTCTCCTGTCCACTCAAATTCTGCTTCTACAGTCACAAGTTTCATTGGAGGCCTCAGAGGTGTGAGTGCAAGTGGCCCGGAGGAGGAGATAAGAAAGAGGCAAAGAAAAAGCATCTTTACCTTGGTGTTCTACCAGTCTATTCAGGTGGTAGCCATTCCTCTCCTATACTGCTCTGGTTTTCCTCCTCCAGGTGAAGCTTCTGGATGGGTCTAATGCTCCAATTGCCAATGAAACTGTGAGAATTTCACTTCAAGGAGGACAGGAAGAAAATTATACAACAAATGAAGAGGGCATGGCAGAGTTTGCCCTAAACACTTCCACGTTGGCCCTTGAAAATGTTGGAATTAGGGTAAGTCCTTTGGACAGAGAAGGTAATGAAGCTCCCCATGGGCCTGGAAGGGAAACTCTAAAGTTTCTACTAAAAATGCAAAAGCAGTTAGATTATTGTTCCTTGTTGCTTGTGGGAATCTTGACACCAGTTTGGTGGAAATAGTCATACAGCAAACTGAGGTTCCAGGTCACAAGTGCACTTACCTTGTAAATATTTGATTGCAGCTTGGCAATTGCAATATAAGGTTAGAAGAAACATCAAGAGATCCTAGTAGTCCATTCTGCTCCAAGGGATCACCAGCGCTACCTAGTCAAGGATGGGTCTGTCTCCCATCTACATTTTTCAGAGTTTAATTTAGCATTTCAACTTTCTAAGTACAACTCCTGGTTTTTGGGGTTTTTTTTTTTTGCTTGTTTTGTGTATTTTTTTGTTTGTTTGTTTTTTGTTTTTTTTTTTTTTTTTGAATGTTTCCTTTTTCCTGCTGTAAAAAGAGTCTGAATCATTCACAAAAATTTTCTCCCAGTTGTGGAATTTGTTTGTCTAGGACAAACAGGTGCTGCTGAGCATCTTTTAGTTAGTGGGAAACGTAATTTTTTGTGTAATATGCATATTTCATAATATCACATCCTGGACTAGGGGAGAATATTTGTGTCTAGAATTATATTTGTTCTTCTCTCTCCAATTCCCTTGTCACAGACTAAAACCATTAAAAATTTTCCAGAGGTTACTACTAGATGCTTGAAGTTTTCAGATTTTTGCAGGATAAAGAAAAGGCAAGAATTCCCAAGTATAATGAGAAAGATAAAGAAAAAAGGGCACGTGAGGCACATCAAATGCTGAAATAGGGTCCTTCTAAATGTGAAGTATCTTCCCCTTGCTCTCATTTTTAAGAGAACCTGGACTCTCTCAGCTCCTATACTTCTATTCAATTTAGGTTTTGAATTATTAGGTGGAGATTGTCCTCCTTTTCTATAGTATCTGTAGCTTTATCTTGGCACTGGTAATATCTGAACTGAACAGCACTATCCCTTCTTCAGTGCCTGTGATAGAGAAAGAAATGAAAATTGCCTTCTTTTCCCTTTAGACTAAACAGAATATTAAAAAGGGCAAGGCATTAGTGTGAAAGGCCCTTAAAGTGATCCTGATAGTAAGCAAAAATCTGATGTGATTCAGCTTATTTGACACAAACTTCAGCTTCTCTGGGAGTTAGGTCATTCCCAATGATTTGCTAAAGATACCACCATCCTGTCTTGCACTTTCCAAACTCATGTGTTAGGGCTTTTTTGTATTTTGTAGACTTCCTTGTTACTTCAGTATCAAAAAAATACTAAAACTTTAATTAATATTAAGCCATGAATTTTTTGTCTCCAGTTTGGCCACCTGTGTTTGAGGATCTATGTATGTATTTTCTCCTTTTCCAGGCAGTTCATAAAACAAACATCTTCTGCTATGAACGTTCCTGGGTTGTTCCATATTATGGACAAAGTTATCTCCAACTAAAGCGCTTTTACTCTCCCAGTAATAGCTTCCTCAAAATTGAGCCCAAGTCCAAGCCACTAAGCTGTGGCTCTTCCACAGAGATCCAAGTACATTATATCCTTACTCCAGAGGCTGTAGGAGAGCAGAAGAAAATCACCTTTTACTACCTGGTAAGTTTGCACCTGCCATACAGTGAGGTAGTCTCTGGCAATTACAGGGGAGTTGGAAATAGAAGTTGTGGTTTGTGGCAGCAGGCTTGAAACACTTTCTCATCATCCTTAATATGTTCTTTAGAAACAAAAAGGAGGGCATGAGTTGGGAGTAAAAAAAAGTCAGGATGTCCCTGTGCCCTCTGGGATTGTGCTACAGGGAGGCAGAGAGCTGGGTGTGAGCAGCAGACATACAGCTCAGTAACTCTCCTTGCAGGGCCCTGCACTTTAAGGTTTGGCTAATGTGGAACTTCAATCACAACCACGTTTCTCCTTCCATTCAGGTGATGGCCAAGGGAAACATTAAGCAAGGAGGCACTCACGTTCTGGATTTGGGCCAGGAAAGTGGTGAGTTCCTCTCCCTTACCAAATTGTCATTCTTATGTGGGCCTAGGCAACTGTGGCAGACATACATTCTGTGTCCATGTAAATGCAGGGATTGGCATCTGCATGTCCTCTAAGATCTGGGAGGAGTTTGACCTTTATTTTCTCTGCCTTTAGGCTTTTCACAGGTTTGCTCTAGTCCCCTGTGCCACTACCTTTCTCCTGACACAGCATTTTCTGGAGCTCCAGTACTCCTTGGAGATAAATCTGATGGTCTGTTTTTAGAAGCTGGAGCAGAATTCAGCATAGTTATGCACTGGAAAACAGGCCTTTTCAGTCAGGCAGGGAGACTTAAACATCTCTGTGAGCACCAATTCACCCCGCTTGGATGTCTGGAATTTCATAATGTCTAGGATAAGGTTCAGCATAAAGTCAAACCTAGAATTTTGGATACTCCAGGAGAAAGTTTTTTGCACCTTAACTTTTTGCCATTGTTTTGTTTGCTAGACAATGGTGTCTTCTCACTACAGCTGTCTGTGCAAGCTGATATTGCTCCAGTGGCCCAAGTGCTTGTCTACACCACAGTCCCCAGCAGGGAGGTGATTGCTGATTCAGCCAAGTTCTACACAGAATTGTGTTTCAACAATAAGGTAAGTGTCCACTTCCTGAGGGAACAGCCACCAGACTGCAGTGTGGTCAAGCTCACTTATTTAGCCTGGCTGAGCTAATTTCTTTAGATGCATTAACTCTGGACAAGCAATGTATCAATTGTTATAGGTAACTTCACTGCTTACTGATTTGTGCTAGCCTGGAGGAGATCAACTGAATGAATAAAATGTGCCAGCAGGAGCTACACTGATAAAACCTCCTTCAGCAACTGGTCAAAGCTGATCCTACAGATGCTCCTGGCTAAGAAAAAGAGAACAACCTGAAAAATTCCCATCAGGACTTAAGGATACCAGACAGGACAGTGTTGAAGACAGTCCCTTGTCCTTCTAAAATCAAAGCTGGATGAGTTCTTGAGACCTGTGTCACTGTAGGAGCTTGGTCACCTGAATTTTTTTCGTGTATTGGATGTCATATTACGCAGTGCATGAAGGTCAGGGTGCAAGCCAAGTGTGAAATGATTTACATTAGTAGCTACTGCTTTCCTCTCTGAAAGCATGTTGGATCCAAAGCTGTTGTCAGACCGCACAGGACAGACTTAGGGCCATCTCCATGCTAAACAGTTTTCCTAGTAAGGAGCTTGCTACAGTCCTTTTTCTTCCTGAAGAATATTGTTTTTGCAGTCTCAAGAGCCCACCCTGGAAGAGGTGGAAGGTGTCAGCAGAAAGCATGCTATGTTCTGGCTGGGACATGAGGGAGACTGGCGGCTGATAATGCTTTGTCAGGCAACACATGGAGGGAGGATGCTTTGAGCCCTGCTTGCTTGTGGGGGGATTTGTAGTGCTAAGGAGAGAGAAGATTTATGCAGGGCAGCTGTCATATTATTAAATCATGTGAGATGGTGGTGACAACTTTTGCTAGCAAGAACTTCCAGGGCAGAGGTAGGCAGGGGGTAGTAAGAGTTGTGATTTAGGTTTTGGAGAAGGCACAGAAGTCTGGAAGGCCTATGATGAGCTCTTCAGAATCATTACCACCCAACAGATTACTGCAATATTTCTCCAGGGCATCACTGCTTGTCATGTTACCAAAGAATCTGCTAAGCAAGATCTTTGCAAGCTGATTTTCTCTCCACATACAGTTTCTGGGTGCAGTACAGAGACTGCTCCTGATTCAAGGACATGCTCCACTGACCACATCTAGCCCCTATGTGGGATTGCCTCATCACATTCACAATGACCATAAAACCTGAAACCACCTCACAAGTTTTATGAGAAATTGTGATGCTTGAGGTTGCCAAGAACTCTTGGTGGTGATTCCCTTGGCACTGCTGGAAGGGAGCAGTAGCACAGATGAAGTATAGAGGGAGGTGTGCATGCATATGGAAGGCTTGTAAAGTTAGAACTGAATGCACTCAACTGGAAGAAAAAGTCCTGCTAGAATTGGACATCTGTGACATAGCTTTTCCTGTGGTTACAGGTGGACTTAAGCTTCTCCTCTTTGGAAGGCCTGCCTTCCTCAGATGCTCACTTGCAGTTCCAAGCCTCCCCGAACTCACTCTGTGCTGTGCGTGCTGTGGACAAGAGCGTTCTCCTCATGAAGCCAGAAGCTGACCTGTCACCCACCTCTGTAAGTTCTTGATTTGTGGAACAAGTCAGAGCCTGGTCAGAGCAAGTGCAGCCCAGTACTGGAGTGGAGACAGGGAACAGTCCCTCTTGTCAGAGCTGACACAGGGAAGCTCCCCAGTCCTGCTTCTCATCTTCCTCCAGTGGGAAAAAAGATGAGAACCAGGCAGCAGTTGTTTCTTAAGGGGTTTGTGTGATTTTAGGGGTGGGAATTAGAAAACTCTTTTAAGGGGCCTGCTTGTCTTGGCCAGAGCCAAACACTATTGTATGTTTGATGATAATTTTTCAGTTATTCTCCTCATCCATGAATTAATTTTTTTGTGGTAGCATCTGGAAGCATGGAAGAGTTTATTTGCCTTTTGCCAAGCAGAAAATGACAATCCCTGAGTAGGGACAAAGTGTTACAGATGGTTTGGCCGATGTAATTCTTTACATATTTGAGCCATAATAACCAGAGTAACATGCAGAGCATAAAAAAAGAGGCAGTATCTCCAAATTTGGATCCCTTTTTGGATTCCCAAACTCTTACTTCTCCCAGCACAGGGAGGATCATGGCAATGTGAATGTATGTGTTGGTGATGTGCCTGTTACGGTGCTTGCATCCAACTTCCTCGGTTGTGCTTTGTAACAATGGACACTAAAATGCCAAATACTGTCTCTTTCTTCTAAGGTGTATGACTTACTTCCAGTGAAGGAACTCCATGGCTATAGCTATGGTTCAAACATACCCTTGGAGGAGCCCATGTTGAATTGCATGACCGTGGAGCCAATAGTTCGGGATGGGATCACCTATGTTCCAGTAATGGGGGCGAATGAAGAGGACACTTACAGCATCCTAAAGGTATAGCCCCCTGGCATGGTTAGGGAGGGGGGTGGGAGAATGACTGAGAATGCTTAAACCTTTTGTGCCATCATACAACTTAACAAGGGAAGGGTTTGTGCATCTGAATAATCTGACACTTCTTTCTATCCAGAGGCACATTCAGTGAGGGTCATAAGGTTTACTTGTCTTGCCAGGTATGCTTCTCACTTGGTAGAAAAGGGATCAGTCTCAAGGTTTTCTTATAGGAAAACCTTTGAGGCTGACTTGAAGTGAGGTTCTAATTGGAGGTAAATGATCCCATGTCATTATCGTTACCTTGAATGAATGAGTATGTCTTTGAGCTGCATTGTAGCCACAGAAATTTCATCAGAGAGAAAAGTGTAAATCTACCTCCTGGCTAATCCTGACCCCTAGGTTGAAATTGGACTGGAACTAGTGTCCTAGAAACAGATGGGATATATTCTTTTGTCTCTCTGAGCCACCTAGGCACTCAGACCCGAGGATCAGGGGATCATCTCAATGTCCAATCCACACACAATAACAACTTTTCCATTTTGGGGCAGTAAAATGCTGATGTCAGGTCGGCTGTGTAAGCCTCAACAGGATTCAGTAACAGAAAAACATCTTTGGTTTCTCTCCCATAGGAAATGGGTTTAAAGGTTTTCACAAATACCAACGTGAGGAAACCTTGGTTTTGCAGCCCTAGTAATCACATGCATTCCGGCCGTTCATCAGCTGTCGTAGGAGTGCCGGCAGCCATGGCTGCGCCACCCATGTATGCAATGAGGACAAGCGGTAAAGGAACTCGGTTTTGTTATCACTTCTGTCCTGAACAGAGATCCTGTTTGTATTTGGGAGTCAAAACTTAAACGAGAGCTGGGGTTGTGAATTGAAACCTTGCAAGTGGTATTGAGCTGAGTGGGTTTGCAGATTTCAGCTTCTGAATGGGTTGTGTGGGTCTACAGACAAGCTTTGGTAACTCCACATTAGAAATCAGCAGAACCAGACCATGTTCAAAGACTGGCAGAGCAGAGGATATTATTCTGCTGATAAATTCTCTGCTCTTTAGGTTTTTAGAGTAGACTTCTATTCCTTGATTATCACTTACAGAGTCTCCAATACAATTTTCAGGCTGTTCTCATCGACTCAGCCAGCTTTATGTATGGTCAAAACCATGAAGTGGGTGACAAATTTTTCAGTGATGAGTTGGTAGGCTTTGGGAGCTTAGCATGGTAAGACACGTATGGTAGAAGTCCAGTCTGAAATGGACCCATCCTATGATCCTATTTTTAAGGGCTATCTCAACTCTTACACTGTAACTGTTTGGGCAACTGAATTGGCCTTATCATCCTTCAGACTCATATTAAAGAAAATATTGTAGAAATTATAAGTTATTCTAGCTGGATAGCTGATTCAGAGTTTTCCCTTGGCACTAGAACCTGTGCTTTTGTACATGTCCAGTTTAAAACCAATTTCAACTTCTGACAGAAGTTGCTAAGATGCAGGATAGATGCCTTTTAATTATTTTAAACTGAAATAATCAGCAGTAAGAAGACTGAAATACCACAATAGACAAACACAAGCTAGCTACTTTTGCCAGAGGCAATGTGATCTAGCTCTGATAACATCTTTCACCTGTCCCTGAGACCTTCTCAGGCCCTGGAAATGTCTGTTGCACAGTTAGTATGAATACTTGTTAGCTACTCAACTATTATCCAAATGCAGAAATTCAATTAGCCAAAGTAAAGATAATGAAAATTAGAATTTCCTTAAGAAATTTTCTTCTTTTTCTACTTGGATGCATTTCTCTTTCTGTTTATGAAAGCCATGCAAACCATATCCCACCCACCCCATCTTTGTTTTCCAGTTACTGAAAAGTAAAGTAAAACAAAATGTTTAATACATTTAATCCGAAACAAAGAATATTTTATTTGGAATAATTTTTGTATGTGAAAACTTTCTTTTAGTCAAAATGACTTCCCATCTTGTAACTGCATGTTTTTATTTTGAGCATTTTCAGCCTAGTTCTTGAGGAGGCCATAGCTTTGATAGGAAGGTGGCACTCTGAGTCACAATGACCTTACAAAAAACACTACAACAGAGGGATGTTCCATTGCTAGCTGGCCTGATTAGGATGGAGAAGAACATCACATGTTGATGACCTTAATGAGAAAAGGGTGTTTGTGATGCCATGATGATTTTTGTCTTTTATACCCCTGTTGCACCTTTTTACAACTTCTGTATTCTTAGTGCTTTTAGCCTACGTTCTTGGCCTTGTTTGTCAAGCTAGGAGACTAAACATCTTAGAAGCTTCATAGTTAGGGGTCAGTGTGCTCCAGACCCCAAAGGTCCTCTCCAGAACACATTCTGTAAACCAAGACAGAACCCTCCAGGGGAAGGTTCCTTGGGGAGGGGGGCTCATTCGAGCCTCTCACTGGGGAATCTTTGATAGATATGCTAATTAGTAAGACCTATAATATTATACCAGACCTTTTAGGGGTGCATTGTGGAGTGCATTGAGGTGCATTTGACCTGGACGCGGTGCACCTAAGGACCCTTAAAATAAATACCAATGTAAAATACCTTTTTCCCTTCTAACCATGTCTGACTCTTGATTTTAAGACCAGGAAAAGGCATCACTTGCATAGGAGGTCCTAAATAGGTTTTTGCTCTAAGTCTTTTATTTTTAAGCTTGTAAGGTGCTGCCTTCCAAAGTTTGATATCTGCTGGAGACCAGCAGAAAATAGTGGAAGGCTTGCTCTCCTTGCTAATAAGCCCTGGCCCTGAAAATCCTCTGCTGTTGCTAACACAGGTCACTACAGCCACAAGCATCTGCTTCTGATTGCCACATAGATTGACACTTTCTCAGACTGAAGCATGATGCTAATATTGGTCTTGCTTGTTTGGAATTACCAATAGTTGATTTCTTTTTTGTCTTGCCTCATTCAGCGTTTCTGGAAGATACACTTTCTGAGCAGTTAAGCACTCCTGAAGAGGTAACAGAGACAGTCCGAAAGTATTTCCCAGAAACTTGGATTTGGAGTGTAGTACCTATAAGGTGAGTTCCTTGGGCTAGTTCATTCCTTTTTAATAAAACTTGGTTTATAAGGTGAAAACATTAATCCCAAAGTGTTTGTCCTTCATTGTTTGCAGAGATCACTTGGCAATCCTCTGAGATAAAATTAATTTGAGCCGCAGTTAGGTTTGTCCAAAGAATGGACTGGAAGAAGATGTAGAGTGGTCCTACAGTAGTAAATGCACTGTGCCCCATCATTCACACAGCAAATACTGTTCAGTAGGCCAAAAGGGGTACAGCTACTCACCAAAATGCTGTAAAACTCATCTGTCCTTGCTGTCTGTGTTTTACTAGCTCTGAGGGAAAGGCTGATCTCGAAGTGACCATCCCTGACACCATCACTGAGTGGAAAGCCAATGCATTCTGTACTTCAGCAGACACGGGCTTTGGCCTGTCCCCGACAGTGTCCCTCAGAGCCTTCCAGCCCTTCTTTGTCGAGCTCACGGTGCCCTACTCTGTAGTGCGTGGGGAGTCCTTCACACTCAAAGCCACCGTTTTCAACTACCTGCCCGCCTGCATCAGGGTAAGGGAGGATTAAATTTTTCTCTGTAGCTGTGTATACCTTCTTGTGCAGTCTCACCTTCACCTAGCCCTCTTACCTTGTCTCTCAGTAGCTCTAGACCCCTTGCCCCTAACATTTTGTTATTTCTCCTATATACTCCAAATGCAGAATCCACAACTCCAGTTCCCTTCTCCTTTGCTACTGAAGAAACAGCAATTGCCATGACTTCCTAACTCCCTGTCTCTCATGATCAACCTTTCTTAATTGCACCTCTCTCTACAACTGGCAGGTCAGTGTGACTCTGGCTCAGTCTACTCATTTCGGGGCTACTCCAGTGGAAAAGGAGGAATCCCATTGTCTCTGTGAGAACGTGAGGAAAACCGTGGCTTGGCTGGTGACTCCCAAATCTCTAGGTAAAGGTCTCAGGGTGCTGAAAACTTCAGGAAGGGTTTCTTTGTGCTGTTCACCCCGTTCAGTTTTGGGTATTAAAAACACATTTTCCTGGAAAGCACTTCAGTTGAATGTGTCTGATCTGAGGGGCAAAGACTGTTGTTTGGGAGGCAAAGACTGGGGGATTCATAGTATCCAACTCTGTGTCTGGCATCGCATGCAGTACCATCAAGCCTTGGACAGCATCTCCTGAAGCCAGAGATGTTGCTGGCCAGCAGAGATGTTCTGTTAGCTCCATTCTTCCCAGAGATTAGATGTCTTCCCCATGAGATTTTCACACTTTGTCTTCACTGTTGGTGTGGTAGCAGCTGTGGTGTGCATTCAGGACAGCAGTGTGCTGAACAGCAGTGGGGCTGGCCCACACTCATTACTGTGCTCTTCTGGAAAAGAGTCCCCAAAATAGAGTCACCTTTCGATGACAGCAAAGCTCTTGTGGCGTCTGGTATAGAGAGCTTGTTTTTTGTGTGAAATGGGGCCCAACCATGACAGAAATCTCCATCCATGAGCCTGCAAGCTAGAACTCATGAAAGTAGCAGTGAATCCCATTGCCTGGCTCTACCTGGCAGGACTGACTGGCCCCTGTTTCCTCCAGGGCAGGTGGAGTTCTCAGTGACCACTGAGGCCCTACAGAACCAGCAGCCCTGTGGGAATGCCATTGTGGAGACTCCTGAGAAAGGGCGGAAGGACACGGTCATCAGACAGCTGCTGGTGGAGGTACGTGGGCTGTGTGAAGGGAGGACTGACCTTTCCTGCAGGCTACAGCTTACGCTGTGATGCAACTGGATGGGATGCTAAATCATCTCATGTAGCTTCCTTTCTTGTAAAAGGTTGGACCAGATGATCTTTTGAGATCCCTTCTAATCAGGTCTGGCCTATGATTTTATGAGATCACTATGCAGCATGGCAATATGATGATCTTACATCATTGTACTTTGGCAGGGCTGCATATAGACTTCAGCTTAATAATGTGCCTTGTGTCTCCTGGTACAATAAACTTTCCCTGTCTTCTACAGCAGCAGGACTCCTACTGCAATCCGTCCTTCCCTTTAGTTCCTCCCACTTTTCACCTGCTATTTCAATACACTGTCTTTACAGCCTCTCTCCTTCTTTTGACACATCCCCAGTAAATGTGCCAGTCAGCACATGCTGCCTTCCAACTAATGGAATGGCTAAACAATCTGCCTCTTAAGCTGAGTGTTTTGCAGTTGTGGTTTGGTAATGTAGACTGGCACCAGGAGGAAGGTGAGGGATTCACAAACACCTACGGGAATTTGATGAATGTAGAGAAATCCCCTTAAAACTCCACACAAAAACATGCTGAAATTTTACAGCTTACCCATTTCCTGTGGCAGGAAGTGTTGCTAATGTGATGTGGAACACAAAGAAATACTATGTGGCAGTATTGGATATCCTTTATAGGATATTATTAGTTTATCATGTACTGAGAGTGGCAATCTGGCAGTTAGATTCTATGTTCCTAGCTTTCCTCTGTATCATAAAACCCCCTAATGTTTGCCCACTATGTCATACGCTATCAGTGGTGTCACCAAATACTACAGTGTACATCTTCCCTTACTATTGTTAACATACACAATTTTTTTCTCCAAAGCATCTGCAGCATTACAATAAATAGCACTACAGACTTCTCTTCAGCACAGCTCTCAGTAATCCTTTGTCACAAGGATATTAAGTCTCTCACTGTGAACAGCAGTTGCAGATCATTCATTTGGTGGTCCTGCAGTGTTTTCCTCTCCTTTTACTGTCCTTCTTCCATATACAAGACCAGTCATTTAGGATCATATTTCTTTTATTTGCTTAAATTATTTCAGAGGTCTGTATTTCAGGGAATGTTTGTGACTGCTTCTCCTTCTTCAGTTCCTACGCTTTTCTTTTCACATATCCTTCTGTCCTTGTGAGGATTCCTGTCTGTATTTCCCGCCTCACTAATTTCTCACCTCTTTTGTTTTCCTTCATCCCATCCAAGCCTGAAGGAGTTGAGAAGGAAACAACCCAGAATTCTGTGCTCTGTGTAAAAGGTAAAGCCCACTCTTCCCACACTCTCTATTTGTTCCTGTGTAGTTTGATGGGTGGGATGTTGGAGACATGCCTCTATCATATTCCATGTAGTTTGACATTTTTGGGTAATCAAAATGGGTCACATCAGTTGGGAGTTTGAGACATACGACAGAAGAAAGTCCTAAAGAATTGACTATCCTGCCTAAGCATCAGGGTATGAGCTACGACAGATTTAGCATGAATGTTTGTGTCCCTGCTCACTTGAGTTCTGGCACTGGAGTTACAAGTGCTCTTGTTTTCTTGCACACTCAAGAGAAAGTGGTAGATATGTCTGCAGTGCCTAAAAGTACCTGGGAGTGGTTTTGTGCAGAGATTGTGTTACAGCCAGGGAAATATAAAGTAACTGAAATCAGGGCATTTCTAATAGGAAGAGTTCCTGTTGTTTCACTGAGGCCTCCTCCCCTTCCATTAGCTGTTTCCTGGAACTGCGCTGAAGCAGTCTTGTTTCTTTCTCAGGAGTGCCTGCGAAAGAGGAGTTTTCCCTGTTGCTACCTGAAAATGTGGTACAAGATTCAGGCAGAGCATATTTCTCAGTTCTGGGTGAGTTAACAGCCTGACAGAAGAACCATGTGCTGTTTCTGACTCTTTGTGTTGACCTATCTCGCAGCTTTTTCTCCTGCTTTCTAGCACAGCATATTCTTGTCTTTAATCTCTTCTGTCTTGAGCACTTTCCCTTCTGTTTGCGCTATTCCTTTTCCCTTTTTTCTCAGTCTTCTCACAATGCCTTAACCTTTCTCCCATTTCCCTCTTTTCTTTTTCTCTGCTGTTCTGTGTTTTGTTCCAGGATCTTTATCAATCCAGATTATTTTATGTTCTTCTCTGACACCTCCTGCATCTGTCATTCAATAGCTTCCTCTGATTCTGAAAGCCAGCCCTAAATATTGTTAACATCCCTCTGGTATCTCCTGCTCCCCAGGTGACATCATGGGCACCGCCATGCAGAACCTGCACCAGCTCCTTCAGATGCCCTTTGGCTGTGGGGAGCAGAACATGGTCCTGTTTGCACCCAACATCTACGTCCTGGACTATCTGAACAAGACAGGGCAGCTGAGTGAAGAGATCAAATCCAAGGCCACTGGATATTTAGTGAGCGGTGAGCTGGGACGTGGCTTTTGCTTCTGCTTTGGCTTTCTTTTAAGTCCTGCCTGGGATGCGTCTGTCAAATGATGGTCAGATGTTGAAGTAGGTCTTCTCTCATAGACAAATGGTCTCTGCTCTATGCCTGAGGTGACCCTTTGCTGCTTTTTTCTTTATTATTTTTTGTTGCTTAAGCATTTTTGTGCCTGATCATCGTGAGCACTTTTCTCGTGGGATGGCAATGCAGTGCGTTCATTGTTATTAATAGGTCCTGCCATCCTTCTGTAGAAAGGTAGGTGTTGTTTTTCCTCATGCACTACAAGCAATGCATGGAGGTGAGGAGGTACCAGCACTTCATATTGGTTAGGAGGGGACTGACCTATGCCTCTCTCATTTGCCTTTGCTGATGGAGCTTCTTTTCTATTTCCCCATCCTTCAGATGCCCTCTTTCCGGCATCTGAATCTTGCTTTATCTTTCCGTTGCAGGTTATCAGAGGCAGCTGAGCTACAAGCACCAAGATGGCTCTTACAGTACCTTTGGACAACGTTATGGCCAACCAGGGAATACTTGGTGAGATTTCAATGCCATCTATGCCTCTCCGATATGGTCCTCTTTCTCACTCACACATTTATAATAAATACTGCATGATAGTAAATAGGATATGCTGTTGTAGACAAGCAGGTTTTCCAGAGCTGGTGTGGTCCCTATGCTGCCTCCTTTTTAATAAATAGGCTATATCAGCCAGCTATATGGCTGAAGTACTTCCTCCCACCAGCAGCTCTGAGGACCATGACAGACAAAAAGGCAATGGAGATAAATTAGGGAAGAAGGGAGCAGGGATTTAACACCCTGGCTGAAGAAGGCTGAAGAGTTGCAGTGGCAGCTCTTCTAGACTAGCATCTGCTGAGAAGTCTGCTGGAAAAGATGATTCCATATGGAAACATATGAGGAAAACTAAAGTGGAAAGGTTGATAATCCAAGAGCAGTGCTGAATGTGTTTTTTTTCAAATGTTTGTACGCTACTAAGCAAAGACAGACTGGAGGAGCATGTGTGTTGCTATTTTGACTTATGTAAAAGTTTTGACTTGCTCCTGTATATCATTGTCATGCATTTTCAATTTTAAGTAAGGACAAGAACTGAAGAACTTATCATCTTCAGTTTGCTTTTAGTTTCTGAAGTGGTAATTGGCTTTTGACAGCATGCTGGCTTGTTACCACATGCCTGCTTCTTTTCCATAACTGCTTGCAACAACTCTTAGCAAAAACTCTTTTAACATGTTCTGCTTTTCTTTAAAATTCGAGGGGAGTTCTGGGAAACCCATGAAGCATGGAATTACAGTTTGAGTTCTACCAGCAAACCATGAGCTAACGGGAATTTAATTATTCTTCCCTGTAATTTTGTGTACTACTGTTATGCATATTTAGCTAATTGGCATGCAATTGCCTACATTTTTCAAGGAGGTTTTTTTAGAGGCAGATCAACAATCATTGTCCTTTAAACTGTAGCCTCAATACAAAGGGATCTCAGGGGCTTTTGAGCCAAGTGAGACACAAAAATGAGAGACAAAAATCAGGGTGGAAAGCAGTTTTTTGACAGAATTTTCTGAGGTAAGTATACAATATACATAAGGTCTCACTAACTGGTCCACAGCTCCCCAGGCCTTCTTGCCTGTTTCCAGACAGATGAAGTGCACATGGGCCCTATCAATTGAGGTGGGCAACAGGCCTGCTCAGGCCCTTTTCTTTTCTCCCTTTCAGGCTCACAGCCTTTGTCCTGAAGTCCTTTGCCCAGGCCCGGCATCACATCTTCATAGAGGACAAGCACATCCAGGATGCTTTGAACTGGCTGTCCTACAAACAGAAGGAGAACGGCTGTTTCCAGAGTTCTGGGACACTCCTGAACAATGCTATGAAGGTAACTACTGTCCCTGGTTGTTTCTTTGTGAGGCTAGAACTTGGCCATAAGTCACATGGGGCCAGCTGAGCTTCCAGAGGACATAGGCAGATGGGATATTCCCATGCCAGTGGCAAACACTTGGGGAGGGAGCCACGCACCATTCTGTACTTATTGGTGATACCTTCATATCAGCTGCAAAAGGAAGGAGGCGAGCTAAAGGTCTGCAATGCAGAATAGTGTATGCCCACTGGAGTGAGAGAAAAGACTGAAGACATGAAGCTGGGTGAGGTCAGCATCTACCTTTGTGTTTCCCTGCAGGGTGGAGTGGACAACGAGGTCACGCTGACTGCCTACATCACTATCGCGTTACTGGAGATTCCTCTGCCTGTGACCGTATGTGTCTGCATCCTAACTTGAGCCAGTTCTGTAGTGCCAGTCTACGGCAACACAGAACTGACCAGAATTTGCTCCAGACTGGAAAAATGACTTGGTTGCTCAGCCCTGTGATATAAGAACTGTCATTTTTGCTATATCTGGGAGACATGGTACCCTACATGCTTCTAGACCTCCTTCTGGCAGTCTCCTCCTGAATGTTCAGTAGGATGATGTGCTTTTAGTAAGGCAAAAACCTAATTTCTCCCTGGCCTTCTAATCACTGGATTACTCTCCCCAGCTTTCAGTGGTGCGGAATGCTCTGTTCTGCCTGGAAACAGCAGCAAATCAGAAAGAAAACCATGTGTACACCAAGGCTCTGCTGGCATACGCCTTTGCCCTGGCAGGGAACAGGGAGAGGCGGAAGG